>OY288244.1:59206831-59599331 GCA_958450325.1 Agrostemma githago
AGGTCAAGCTACCTTTACAAGATGGGATCGTTACTCTCGAAGCTACCCCCATAACCGTGTCAAGCTGTAACATGGCAGGCTCAACCGACCCGCGAGGTTTCAACTTTGTGGGAATGATCGAGGAAGAATATCTTTTCCAGCCCTATTTCACCACAAGCATCGACACGATGCTAAAAAATCTGGGTTACCTACCGGGGGCTACCTCGAGACCCGGCCTCCCAGCCGGTAAGATCATCGAGGTCTTAACTAACGAAGAATCAAGATTCGGCTTGGGGTATGCTATAACCCCGAAAAACGTGGTTTAGGCCGGTATTCAGAAGGCCATCAACATCTCCAAGGGTACCTACTTGGGCCCTTACAGTCCAAGAGTGACTGATTACTTCGTCACTCCAGTGTTCGGAGCTGTGCAAGTGGGCCTCTATCAGCCCACCATCTCATATCCCGAGACCAAACTGGCTCGGGAATGCAATTTCATCCCAGATGACATCTTTGCCCTTATCCAGGCTGAATCAAAGGAGGGCACAAATAATACTGGGCCCGTTTTGGGACTCCTATTCGGGGAAGACAAGGTCGTCCCGACCCCTAAACAGGAGCTAGTCAACTTGATTCTCCGTAGCAGCAGGTTCGATCCAACCAAGCTGATCTCTGAAGTTGGTGCCGACAACGGGAAGAGAGCCTCGAGGAAGACAACTAAGTGGACTGACAGTCAAGGTTGAGTCTACAAGCTAACTACTGGTGAAGGAGATATGCATGGCGCCGAATCCGAGTCCGAGTCTGAGTCAGAGTCTGAGTCTGAGTCTGAGTCGAAGTCTAGAGGGTCCAGTACTAGGATCGAGTCTGTAACCCCTCTCCCTTCTTTAGTCACACCACCGGGAGCCCCGGAGTCTGTCCCAAGAGCTCTCCATATCCTGCCTCTGACCAACGATCAGATGGCAGCTCTCTTCGAGCTCTTTTCAAAATTCACTATCAATAATAACGATAACCGTTCTTCTTACGACTTGTCTTATTTTCAAAACGTTTTCAAAAATATTACTTGCAATGACATTGAGAAACCCGACGAACAGGTACCACTTCCTCCGCATCTAATTGAGCAACTCGAACAAAGGGAGTCCCGAAATCCAGTAATCGAAGAAACCAATTCCATCAACGTAGGAACCCCTTTAGAACCTCAGATGCTTAGGCTAGGTTTATCTTTAGATCCTGAGGAGAAACAACAATTCATAGATCTTCTCCAGGAATTCAAAGACGTCTTCGCATGGTCCTACAAAGACATGCCGGGAATAGACCGGGAGATAGCTGAACACCGAACACCCATCAAAGATGGGTACAAGCCGGTAAAACAGAAACTCCGAAGGATGAGGCCCGAATGGTCTCTCAAAGTCAAAGAAGAAGTCGATAAACAATTCAAAGCGGGCTTTATTCAAGTGTCTGAATATCCAGACTGGGTTGCAAACATAGTACCAGTACCCAAAAAAGGTGGCAAAGTCCGAGTATGTGTAGACTTCCGAGACCTTAACAAGGCCAGCCCAAAAGACGATTTTCTGTTACCACATATCGACATACTGGTAGATAACACGGCCGATCATGCCCTTCTATCATTCATGGACGGGTATGCCGGATACAATCAGATCAAAATGGCGGAGGAAGACATGAGTAAGACCACCTTCATTACACCTTGGGGTACTTACTACTATACCGTGATACCATTTGGGCTTATCAACGCCGGTGCCACTTATCAACGGACCGCCACCACTTTATTGCATGACATGATGCATAAGGAAGTGGAGGTCTACGTGGACGACATGATCGTCAAATCCAAGGACCAAAACGGGCAGATTGCGGCCCTAAGAAAGTTCTTCACCCGACTACGCAAGTACAATATGAGGTTAAACCCTCAAAAATGCAGTTTCGGGGTAACATCGGGCAAGCTACTGGGTCATATCGTCAGCCAACGCGGAATCGAGGTTGACCCGGCTAAGATCAAAGCCATTACCGAGATGCAACCACCCAAAACCGAAAAGGAGATAAGGGGGTTTCTCGGGAAAGTCCAATACATCAGCCGGTTTATTTCGAAGCTAACCATGGTATGTGAACCCATTTTCAAGAAACTGAAGATAGGAGAACGGACGCTATGGGACGACAAATGTCAGATGGCCTTCGATAAAATCAAGGAGATTCTATCCTCTCCACCGGTGCTAGTGCCACCTCAGCATGGTTTGCCTTTGTCGTTATACCTAACAACGACCGAGACGGCCATGGGCGCTATGCTAGCCCAAACGGTCGATTCAGAGGAACGGGCTATTTACTATATCAGCAAAAAGTTTCTAGAGTATGAATGCAAGTATACAATGCTCGAAAAGACGTGCTTAGCTTTGGTTTGGGCCACTAAAAAGCTCCGACACTACATGCTTAGTCATGAGGTACATGTGCTATCCAAAATGGATCCAATCAAGTACCTATTCGAGAAGCCCATCCTCAACGGCCGTATATCCAGATGGACTTTAATGCTAGCTGAGTTCGACCTCAAATTCGTACCATTGAAAGCCATCAAAGGTCGGGTAGTAGCCGAATTCCTCGCTGATAGCCCGATATCCGAGGAAGGACACACCGATACTTGGGCCTTCCCAGATGAAGACATATTCCATACCGACACCAAGACATGGGATTTGTATTTTGATGGAGCATCCAACTTCCGAGGATTTGGTGTCGGGATTTTGCTAATCTCGCCACAAGGGGAACACACCCCGTTATCTATCAAGCTAGATTTTGACGTGACTAACAACGGAGCCGAGTATGAAGCATTCATTCACGGACTGCAAGCCGCCGCTGATTTAGGAGTAACAAACCTCCGGGTCCACGGTGACTCATCTTTAGTCATAAATCAAGCCCTGCAGAAATGGAAGACTCGGAACGCAAATCTCGTGGCTTACCAAGCACGAGTAAGGGTTCTCGAAAAACAATTTCAAAAAGTGGAATACATTTACTTGCCTCGGGAAGAAAACCAGTTTGCAGATGCTCTTTCAAAATTAGCATCTTTACTGAATATCCCAGCGCATCTGACCAGCATGCCCATCTGCGTTGAAAGACGATCCGAGTCGGCATATATACACGCTATCCAAGATATTGAAATAACTGATCCAGAACCTTGGTATCATGCTATTCTAACCTACTTAACGTCAGGGGAATATCCTCCGGGAGCTGAAAACCGGGCCAAGAAAGCTCTACGAAGATGGGCCGCCCAGTGCATCCGCACAGACGATGGACAATTATATAAGAAGACAGCACAGGGGGCTTTACTTCTATGCATTGACAAAACTCGAGCAGAAAGAGTCATGGTTGAGGTACATGATGGTGAAAATGGGCCGCATATGAATGCCCATATGCTAGCCCGAAAAATCACAAGACTCGACTATTATTAGAATAGCAAGGAAACTGACTGTCAGTTATATGTCAAACACTGCCATAACTGTCAGATTTTCGCCAATGTACAGCATATGCCTTCATCCCTATTATATACAATGACATCACCATGGTCATTCTCAACATGGGGAATTGATATAATCGGGGAAGTGAACCCTTCCGGGACAGGGGGCCACTGTTCATTTTAGTGGCTATCGACTACTTCACCAAATGGATCGAAGCCGAGTCATACCGGATCTTGAATGCCAAACGTGTGGCTAAGTTCATCCAAAACAAGATTATATGTTGATACGGGATTCCGCACGAGTTCATCAATGATCACGGGACCCACTTTCAAGCTGAAACTGCCACTTTGCTGGAGAAATACAAGATCCAAAGACATACATCTTCGCCTTACCGTCCCCAAACGAATGGAGCGGTAGAGGCAGCTAATAAAATTAAACAATTGTCACCATACATAAAAAGATGGCTGAGAATTATCGGGACTGGCCCGACAAGATACCTTTTGCTTTATGGGCATATCGGACATCAATTCGCACCGCAACCGGAGCAACTCCATACTATTTGACATATGGAATGGAAGCGGTCGAACCAGTCGAGCTAGAAGTACCATCCCTCAGAATTCTACTCGAGAGTCAGGTACCTGAAGCAGATTGGGTCCAAGCCCGATACGACTCGCTAATCCTCTTGGACGAACGGCGATCTCGGGCCCTGAATAATATTCAGATTTATCAAAAAAGGATCCAACGGGCTTTTAACAAAAGGGTTAGGCCCAGAAATATCAAAGAGGGCGACCTAGTCCTAAATTTTGTTCGGGCTCCACTACCAGTTGACCCAAGAGGAAAATTCAAACCCAATTGGGCTGGGCCATATCTAGTGAAGAAAATCCTTTCAGGGGGAGTGGTAATGCTAACGAATTTGGACGGAAACGAGTTCGTCAACCCAACAAACTTGGACCAACTGAAGCGTTACTACCCATAATCCCTATCTCAATGTCATTTGCAAAAATTTATAAAAATTTGTCTTTTTATAAATTTTCAAAAATTTTAAGCAAGTCAATAAGTTTGGATTATTTATCCTACCGTCGCACATCTCGAATTAATAATCTTGATGTATTTCAAAAAATTGCAAAAAACTTCTGAACTACGGAAGGTTTGATTCCATTAATTATGGATACGTAGGCAACCCCTCAAAAGGGTACAACCACTGCAATAACGAAAAGACGGGAACGGTATTCACTAATATGTCTTTTTATTATATGAGAAAAACCGATAAACTCGGGAATTTCAAAAAAAAATACATCACAAAAAAAAACAAAATCACACAACAAAAATAGTAGTAATACTTAAATAATAAATTTAGGAGACTACTCGTACATTTTTCCTTTCCCCTTATCTTTCGGGTCACGCGGAGCCCGAGGCCGACGGGGCGGGGGCGAACGTTCCCTAATCACAAGCGGAACTTCTTTTGCTCGAACCCGCTTCTTCGATTTTGGGTCTTCTGCCGGTCCAAGCCGAGCCCGTACGGGCTCGGGAAGTCTGTCTCGAGGACCAAGTCGGTCCTTGACCGCCAGTTTTATCCCTAGTCTCCTCTCTAAATCCGTCTGGGGGCTCACTTTCCCCCGTGCACCCTTAGTACTGGACCCTTCAGTCTGAGTCCTAGATTTCCCTTTCTGACTTACCGGAGTAGCATCTTCGTCAAAGAAGTTTCTATTATCTTTAGCATGCTCCCGACGCAACAGGTCGAAAGCCTCGTCAGTCCTCAAAGCAGCTCGGGCTTTAGCAGAGTCAGCCTTTGTCCATTTAACATAAGAATCGGATACCCAGATCGAATGAGGATTTTTAGGAACGGACCAAGTAGCTCGTGTATACCACCTTTGCATCCAGGTGTCACACATTATGTCCGTCAATTGAGTAGATTCACTCACGATTGCCTCGATTTCCGGGCTTCTTTGGTCCCGACCATATTGCCTAAGTATGCGATCGGGAAAGAGGTGAATTGTTTGTCTAAAAGATAGGATTACCTGATATCGAGCCCTATCTCGAGACTCTAAGCCGGTCCGGACATAAATGGGCCACCATGGGACGGTCCAGCGGATCAATGGGCCTTCATGGAAGGACAACACTTCATCCCAGTATTTTTGGGTGTTGAGGCGAGAAAAGGCAATGGTCTGTCTCCTCGTCATCACTTGTTTAGGTTGATATCGGCTCACGTCTAGGGGAGGGTCCATGATCGATAGCCTCTCGAACAGCCACAACTGAAAAACCCGCAAAAAATCAAAAATCGCGAAAAATTGTCAAAATCGCGTAAAAAAAAAACGCGAAAACCGAGAAAAACTGGGAAAACCGAGAAGACCGGGAAAACCGAGAAAATCACGAAAATCGAGAAAAAACCGGGAAAATTGGAGAAACCGAAAAATTGCGAAAAAATCGAAAAATAAAAAAATGGCATACCTGTAAAAGACGGGTACTCCCAGTCAACCGGGTTGACGGATCCCTTTTGCGATTATCCAAACCTTGGATAATCTCTCCTGTAATCAGCCAAGCCGGGCTGTACTCCGTTTCCATTAAGTCAGTCACGGTGAAAAGTCTAACATGGCCCATGCAAGATAATAAATCCATATGGCCTTCGAAGGCATAAACGTGGAGCATACAAAAGGTAAAGGCCCTACGGCTATGAACCGGCCTGACCCGGACGTCATCTGGGTTCATAAATTTTTCAGCCAAGTCTATCAAAGAAACGGTATCTCCTTCCAGCATACGGGATACCTCTATATGAGAAAGTCCTAAAAATTCCCGTAGCTTCCTTCTCGGGTCATGAACTGAAAACGGGATAGCAGGGCGAAGTATGGGGTTCCACCCTCCTACAGCAGCAATTTCCTCAGGGATAGGACAGATTTCGCCTCGAGGAAAACCAAAAACATGATGAGTATCGTCCCAATAGGACAGGCAAGCATCCAAAAAGTGACGGTCTACTTGCATCTGACGGATCGTGAATAGTTGGGTAACACCATTCTGATTCAGAATGACTTTGTCTGCATCTCTGAAAAATCGGGACCACTCTTGCAGCATTCCAATTAATCGGTCGATTCCCATAACTAGATTTCGAAAAGAAAGAATAAGTTTCTCAAGGCTTGTTTTTTCTTTAAGGAAGAGAGGGAATTGTGGGAATTGTGAAGAATTATGAAGCAAGGAGAAGGCATTTATAGTGTAAAACCAAATTCTCCTCTTCACCTTAGGATTCTCAATCCTAGAGGATTTAGCATACAATCCTTATCCTAGGGTCTAGCTAAGTCATCCCGAGCATTCCTATCCCTTTTCAGAGTAAAAAATTCTCTAATTTTCAAAGACTTTTTTCAAACCCAAAAATTCAAAACCTTTCTCAAAATTTTTATTTCCCAGCGCGAATCATTTTCCTACAAATGTTACATGCAAAACTTTGCAACTTTGCATAAATCATGTACAGGACGGCTCAAGCGGGACCGTACGATTCACATAACTCCCCAGCGGCATTTAACAAGATGAGTCCACATATAGGCCCACCTAAGTCTTATGCGACGAGTCCAACTCCCCACGGAGTTATCATCAGCTCAGGTACATTTCTAGTCTATGGCCGGCGGGCCCTTCACGCAAAGTCCAATGGACTTTAAACGACCCGAACGGAAGTCTGCCAGGTCTTAATCTTTGATTGGCCTGGTAACTACTCTGACTTTTGCCCTGTCCAAGCCACAGTCAGAGTGGGGGCTCTGTAGACACCCACATTTTACTACCAGGTGTCTATAATAGTTTCCGACAAACACCAGATGATGATCGGACGCAAACGTGCTTTAAAGTACTCGGAAATGGGCTCGAAATCATGGATATTTAGCTTGGGCTTTTTACGGAGTACAAATCTCACAAAACCAACCTCAAAATCAGGCCCAGTGGGTCATTTCGAGTCAAATAAGACTAATTTGGGTCGAATCGGACACCGGGGGCAAAACCGTCTTTTAGCGACCGAGTCAAACCCGGTCAAATATATTTTCTCGAGACACGTGAGTCAGCCGTGTCACCTCACGTGACCGACTCGAGCTCAAACTCCACAAAAAATCAGCTACACAAATATTAAACAATTCCGTTAAAGGTAGAATTCGATCTCAAGTAGGAATCCTATCCGAAAACCGAATCGAGCATTCGACCGAGCATGGGATACCCGGCCGAGCAGGCTGTTTTCAGCCGGTTCCCTTTTCTTCTTTGCCAAGTAACGGAGTTCTCGTTCCTCTCAAGTTCTTACATTTCCTATCCCGATTGGTATTTCTTGACGTACAAGCAAGATACCTCTCTCAACCTTCTTTTCCTATAAATAGGACCCTTTGCATACACAATTTAGATACACATGATTCACACACAATATTCATATACAACATTGACACATAATTTCTCCTGACACAGAGACACCAAGTACTCACATACAAATCCCGACATTCTACACCGAAGGAACCGGTCCCCATACCTGTTACCCTTCACGTCCGAACCAAACCACCCGATCTCACCAACGTTAACCCGACGCTCCCGTGCCTTTAGCCACATTCCGACGAGCCCCGGTCCGAGTTAACAAGAGCATGTAGGTTGAGGGTGTAATCAAACCCGACTTCTCTTTCTCCCTTTCTCTCTTCCTCGACTATCCTAGTCTTTTCTTCTTCTTTTTTGCATCGTTGGTCGATTTTTATGGGTCGTTCGTCGCATCTTTATTATTTCTAATATCGATATGACTAAAACTATTTTCAAATAACGAATATTCTTAAAAATATGATACCGATTCTCTAATCGAATATCGTATTAAAAGAATTACATTAATCTCGTTGATGCTAAAAATCATTACTTTTTTACAACGATTCTAACGCGGAGAGAACTAACATTCTTCTTCGTTTTGTTCAAATTCTTTTCAAAACAACTTCATAAAACCTTTTCTAAAAATCATTCCGAATATTCGATATCGATTTCATAATCGAATATCGAATACGACGAATATCGAGAGCATAGATCGAGTATAAATACGATTTCTCGAAAAACCCGAACCGGGACAGCAGTCCACGCGAGCCGCGCCCCACATTTAGGCGGCTCGCGCGGAGGCCTGATTCCGCGGCCTTTTTTGTTCGTTTTTCTCAATTTTTCTTAAACATCGTTTTTTCTACAAGACGATTTCTTAAAACTTTTTTCCGAATATTCGATATCGATTTCATAATCGAATATCGAATAGACGAACGTCGAGAATATTAAATTGGGCGCAAATTATGCAATATCTGTACGTGATTTAATAAAATCATCGCTTTTTCAAAAAAAAAAATCAATTTCGAAAACAGACCGGGACGCGAGTCGCGCGCGTCCCGGGCGGGTCGCCTACTCGGGCGAGTCGCCCAGCAGGCTGGAACGCGTGACCCTTTCTTCGTTTTTTATTATTTTTCGAACATCGTTTTTTTTTGACAAAACAGCGTCTTTTGAGCGATATTTTAGATCTCGACATATATTTTTACATTATTCGTCGCATTCGTATTTTTATTCGATTTATTCAATCGTTACTAACGCGTTTGTTCGTTTTCTTAGCAATTTCTTCTTTTTATCTTTTGTTTTATTACACTAAAACGAACTTCACATGCTAAAATACAGCTTTGACGTTAATTTTCATGCATTAAATCGACTTAGCAACCCATTCAATTATTCACATGCACAGGGAAAATAATCTTTGCATATCATTTTTCCCGTTCAACTAACGCGCGTATTAAAACATCAAACGATATCCTAGTAGAGGCCGCTAATGTGCGGGCGGGGTTGGGTGTTCTTTGTGAGCTTCTCAACACGTACCCTCACCCCTTACTCAGAACCTCGGTTTCCGGATGTCCGAAACCATTGGCAACGAGAGTCATTCAATACACGATATCCGATCAAGTCGGTATCGGTATCAAATGCAAAGGGACGAACCCAATAAACTCTGACATTGGAAATGGGCCGTATTTTGTACATGGCCCACTACGACATAGAGTGGGTTCGAACGGGCCCGAACTCCCACAAAGTTCGGTGGCGACTCCAACTTCGATTTAAATTTCAATTCGATCCATTCTCATATGTAGATTCATTCGCCTCCCCAAACCCGCGCGTGGCCGCGTCGGGGTGGACCTATGTCATGTCCACAATACCTTACTCCTTAAAATTACAATTTCAATTCTTCTAGATCGCTGCACACTTTTCAATTTACAACGTTTGATCTTCCTATCTCAAGTCTCAAACTATCGTCAAGAGTCAAGACCATCTTCTCCCTCGCTAATGCCACTAGTGACAAGAATATTGATTTTTAATTGGATGCATGCCTTGATGGAGTATTGATTTGATGGTAAATTTGTGAGTAAGTATTATAGATATATTATGTATATAAATATGCCGGTATTGATTTGATTTGGTGGTATGGGTAGCTTGTAGAAATGAATTGATGAATACTAATTTTGACTAATTTGCTATAGGAGAATGGCTGAGTGAGAGTAGGAAATTGATAAATTGAATAGGGGACTAAATTGATTAGTTTGTGTTATCCAATCAATTGTATTCGATTTTTGACTAAATTCGTTAGACGGTTAGAGTAATACGGGAAGTGAAATTATAGATATCCGCTAATAGGTTAATTATACTACTCGTATATGGAGTACTATCTATTCCTTACACTACTATTTAGTAAACTAGATTAAAGCCCGTGCGTTGAACGGGTTAGTTGGCTTCCGGTTAATTGGCTTAATTACATTGATGATGTATATTCGTTAAATAAGAAACTTGATCAATCTATATCATTATAATAAATAAGATGATCACATAATATTATTAATCAAACTTAATTTCAACTAAGCTTATAGTCTTAAGAACTTATTCTAAAACTCAAAAGAATACATTCGAATAATTTTTTTGATTGATAATATAAGATTCTATTGCCTCATCATAATTTTTCGATATAAGATAATTTACTCAAGGTTTATAGTTTTAAGATATGTTTTAAAGACCCAGAAAAACGCACGATTACTCTTATTTATAATATATAATCATTACCTTATTTTAATTTTTTCGATGTGGGATAATTTTAGATTTCTAGTCCTTTTAAAAGCTTTTTAAGACTCAAAATTTGTTGGTTGATATTTAAAACCATAAGATTACTCACTTATGATATAGAATTTCATCACCTCATCATACTTTTCTCGATGTGGTATAATTTAATTACTCAATTAAATTTATAATTTTAAGAGCTATTTTGAAGACTTAAAAGAGTTTGTTTTTATATCTATGTGAGATGATAGACGATTACTCTTTATTTATATAATCGAATTTGATCATCTTGTTGGAGTATATACTTTTGATGAATGATTACTCTTATTTATATAATAAAAAAAATCCACCTTATTATAATTTTTCGATGTGGGATAATATTAATTAAGTTTATTTAAGTTTAGATATAGTCTAATTAAGAACTTCTATTTATCGACGGATGCATGATTACTCTTATTTATAATACATAGAATTTCATCACACCATCTTAATTTCGATGCAGGATAATTATACATTAACTATATACTTTAATTATACCTTTTTTTTAAGTTCAAAAGATTGTTGGTTAATATCTAAGAACGAAAGATTACGTAGAATTATATCACCTCATTATAATAAGGATGAATGATTAGTCTTGTTTATAATATACTGTAGAATTTTATCACCATAGAATTTCATCGTCTTATTATGGTCGTAAGAGTTTTTTGAAGACTCAAAAGATTTTGATTGATATCATATCTAAGAACAAATAATTAGTCTTATTTATAATATAGAACCATAACCATATTATAATTTGTCGATGTGTGATAATTTAAGTAAAATTTGTAGTCTTATTTATAATATAGAATCATCACCATACTTTATTTTAATTGTTTCAATGTGGGATAATTTTAATTTTGTAGTCTTATTAAGATTTTTTTTTAACTCAAAATATTGTTGGATGATGTCTAAGGAAAAAATTATAATTAGTCTTTTGTGTATAGTCTTAAGAACCTTTTTAAGACTCAAAAGATTTTTTTTTTTTTTTTTTTTGCAAGAATTTATGACTTATTTTATTCTTCCAAAAAGGGAATAAAAGAAGTCTGACTTACAAAGAATACCCCCTAGTATGTAAGCTACATACAATTATACTTTTCTCATTGTAGACACCCACATTTCGACCGCCAGGTGTCTATAGTGGTTTCCGACAAACACCCGATGATGATCGGACGCTAACATGCTTTAACGTACTCGGAAATGGGCTCGAAATGATGGACATTTGGCTTAGGCATTTTTAAGGAGTACAAATCTCACAAAACCAACCTCAAATTCAGGCCCAGTGGGTCGTTTCGAGTCAGATAACACTAATTTGGGTCGAATCCGTCACCAGGGGTAAAACCGTCTTTTAGCGACCGAGTCAAAACCCGGTCAAAGACATTTCTCGAAACTCGTGAGTCCACCGTGATGTCTCACACGGTTGGTTCACACTCCAACTCTACAAAATCAGTCATTCACAAAAATAATAAACAATTCCGTTTAAGGTAGAATTCGATCCCGAGTAGGAATCCTATCCGAGAACCGACTCAAACACCCAACCGAGTTGAAACACTCGGCCAAGTACCCAAACCAGCCGGTTTTTTTCCTCTTTTCTTCCTACACAAGAAAACGGAATTCTCGTCCTCCTCAGCTTCTTACTCAAGCGGTAATTCTAGCTCAAACAGGAGTCCTATTCAGAAACCGATTCGAGCATCCGACCGAGTGTAAAACACTCGGCCGAAACAGCCCAAAACAGTAGCAAAACACCCGGTTTCCCTTTCTTCCTCCACAAGAAAGCGGAATTCTTATTTCCCTCAAATTCTCTCGTTTCCTATCCTAAGCGGTAGTCAAACTCTCCCAAGCCAAGGTCGGGAATTTCCTATAAATAGTCCCTTGCATCCAACATCAAACAGACATCAAGAAAAGACCAATTAACCATCAATAATTTACCGAAACTATACACATACACACACGATTTTTCAGCAATAGTTATCTAGCATCCCGACACACATAATTCCTTAGCATCGTTAGACCGATATTACGTCACAAACCCGAAGGAACACCGGTCCCCATACCCGAACCTTCACCCGTCCGAACCAAACCTCTAACCGAACCAAAACTCGACGCTCCCGTGCCTAGCCACATTCCGACGAGTCCCGATCCGAGTCGACAAGAGCATGTAGGTTGAGGGTGCAACAAAACCCGATTTCTTCCCTTCTTCTCTTCTCTTCTCTTCGTCCATTTTATGTTATGGGTCTAGAGTCGACTTTTTTATCTAATATCGTTATTAACGAAAAACTATTTTTCATAACGTATATTCTGAAAATATGATATCGATTCTTCCATAATCGAATATTATATCGAAAAGAATTATATTAAGATTTCGACGATTTCATTATATTTTTCTTCGTTCAAAATCCTTTTTACAACTTTTCGTTCAAAATTCTTTTCTCTTTTTTTCGTTCAAAACAAACTAATCTTTCAAAACCTTTTTAGTTCATTCTAAATATCCGATATCGATTTCATAATCGAATATCGGGTACGACGAATATCGAAAACACGGATCGAATACAAGTTAATTCATAATTTGTACGCGATTTATCAAAATAACAATTTTCGAACAAAAAATAAAAACCGGACAGACCCGTACGCGAGTCGCGCCACGCCCGAGCGACTCACGCACGAGTCTGAAATCCGGGACTTCTTTTTTCAACTTTTTCGTTCGTTTTATTATTTATTCTTCGATCGATTTCTAAAATTTATATCTTTTCCAAAAACTATTCTAAATATTTGATATGGATTTCGTAGTCAATTATCAAATATAACGAATATCGAAAATATTAATTCGAGTACGAATCATACAATATTCGTACGCGATTTAATCAAAAAATTTCCAAAAACATCGTCGAAATCAGGCCGCCACGCGACCCGCATGAGTCTCGGGCGAGTCGCGCGGCTCTCGGCCCAAACATATTTTTTTCATCTTTTTATTATTTTTCGAACTTCGTTTTTTATACAAAACAACGTTCTTTTCAAATATTTTTCAGATTTCGATTAATATTTATTTTCTCGATTTCGCTATTTTATTTTGCTATTATTTACAAATCGATACTAACTCGTTTGTTCGTCTTTTGTAGCAAATTCATCTTTTTTATTTCATTTGTTTTATTATACTAAAACGAATCTCACATGTTAAATTTGACTTTGACATCAATCAATTTTCATGCATTAAATTGACTTAGCAACCCATTCAATTTTTTCACATGCTTAGAAAACAATGTTTGCATATCATTCATCGTTCAACTAACGCGCGCATTAAAACGTCATTCGATATCCTAGTAGAGGGCGCTAATGTGCGGGCGGGGTTGGGTGTTCTTAGTGAACTTCCCAACACGTACCCTCACCCCTTACTCAGAACCGTGGTTTCCGGATGTCCGAAACCATTGGCAACGAGAGTCATTCAATATACGATTAACCGCTCTAGTCGGCATCTATATCGATATGCAAAAGGGACGAGCCCAATAAACTCTGACATCGGAAATGGGCCGTATTTTGTACACGGCCCACTACGACATAGAGTGGGCTCGAACGGTTCCGAATAACCATAAAATTCGGTGGCGACTCCGACTTCGATTTAAATTTCCATTTGACCATCTCATGGAGATTCATTCGCCTCCCCAAACCCGCGCGTGGCCGCGTCGGGGTGGACCTATGTCATGTCCACAATTTGGCGACTCCGCTGGGGATTTTCTGATGAGTTAATAACCTTCAGTGTCCTCAGGGTGAGACTCGAATAGAAATCGTTTGACTAGTACAATGCGCGTTTTAGTTTTACGGTTCATGCATAACCCCACTTTCCCGGGCCGGTACTCGTGACCGACGTCCCACTATACCGTTGATATAGTCCAAACTGGTTATGTCAAAGGTGTCCATTAGCCGATTCATATGGGTTTTACGGCATGTCCTAATCTCAACTCGAGTTAGGGAGTCCGCCCCGATTCTTGATAGGCTGTGTACACTGGTATAGACCCTTACAGACTGACCGAGACTTAGATTAAGAGCATACATGGCGTCATTATACTGTTTCCATGACTACGTGCTACTTGATCCACATCTTTTTTCAAAACCGTCATCTTTTCAAAATTTGCATCCTTTTTTTTTCAAAATATCCAATTTTCAAAACCCGGGTCATATACCGAACTTAGGACTTATGATTTTTGACTCAAAATAGCCTATTTTTTTAGCCGGTATGCTGTCCAAACCTTTTCAAAAAAAAAAAGCCCGAAATCTCGGCCCGATAACCCTCTTTCTCGGTTTTCAAAAAAAAATCGGGTTTTCCAATCCGACTTTGCTCGGTTTTCAACTTCAAATTCCCTTTTCAAAACCCTCTTCTTCTTAGGACTTCCCGTATTTAGCAGTGTCGGGTCTTGTCATAGGTTGTAAGAGTCTATAGCGTCGAAACTCCGTCGATCTTATATCACGGGTTTCCCCCCCATCCTAGTCCGCCTTACCTAACTAAGGCAAGGCCCACCTACGTAGGACATACTCCTACAAAGGTCGGCCCATTTACACAATCGAGTCTAAAAGTCTGGGAATGTCTCACGTGAACCTTCCTTCGGACAGGGCCCAACCCACAGCGTTGGATCCTGAGGAAGGCCCACCTCTTCACAAGTCACCCGCCTAGGTGTCTTTTCCGAGTCATTTACCGCCTTTTAGTCTTCTTCCTTTTTTTCCCTTGCTCGGGATGTACTTTCCTTAGGATTCGGGTTAAGTTGCTAATTACGTGGTGCTCTTACAGACAGGCCACCCTTCACTCGAACCATGACGCAAAAAGCCATAGATGAGTTGAACACCACGTTGGCCCAAATCCAGACCCAACTGAGGCAAATGAGGGAAGACCAGATCGCTATTGTCACTCGGGTTAGTGCCGTAGAACAGGGAACTCCTAACGCCTCAATCGATGATGATGGGCCCTTAGCCGCGTTAGCCGGCGCAGTCCAAAAGCTGCAAGAACAGGTCCACTCGACCACCAGAAACACCATTCTCACGGAAAATGCCCGTACCTATTCAACCTTAACCGATGAATTGCCCGCTAACCTTAACTTAACGGGCTTACCAATGTTCGATGGGACTGAAGACCCGGTACTCCACATTCGGGCTTTTAAGGACTTTATGGCTGTCAAGGGGGTCAAATCGACCATGTTCAAGCATCTCTTTGCATCCTCTCTCGAAAAGCATCCAAAAGCCTGGTACTACAGGCTTGATCCTAAGAAATTCAAAACTTGGGACGATGTCGCCATGGAGTTCGCACGAAACTACGCGGACAATGCTGAAATCCAGACTACCATGCGTACTCTGGAAGTTATGGCCCAAGAACCGAAGGAGGGGTTCACCAAATACCTCCAAAGGTGGCGGACCGAAAGTGTGAAGCTGGTTGACAAGCCCGGCGAAAAAGTGCTAGTGGAGGCCTTTGTCAAAAACCTCCTCCCTGCTTACCGAGTCCATCTCAGGTACGCTATTATACCCGACTTCGCAACTTTGACCGAAATGGGTACCAGAATCGAAGACGATTTGAGGCAAGAGAGCCTTACTAAGGCCTCTACCAAGGGGTATCAAGGAGCTAGTTCATCCTCCAGTAAGCCCGCCAACACAACGGCGGCCCGAAGTATCTTTGACGAGGTAAACTCACTTGACACCTCAACCAAGAAGAATACTCCAAATCGGGTATTCACTGACATTGGGACAACTTATGCTAATGCCTTACAAAGGCTATCTTCAAAAGGCCTTATCCAACCGATAGGCCCAACTCCAGAAGTTCCCGTAGAAAAGCGGTCTAAAAGCTACAACATTCAAGCCTATTGCCACTATCACCAAGGCAATGGGCATGACACGGAGAAATGCTGGAAATTGAAGCATCTTATCCAGGATCTGATCGAAAATGGGAAGATACCGCTGCCTAGTGACAAGCCAAGTAACAAAAACAATCCTCTCGCTACTCATGCCATTTTCACTGGAGAGATAGTTGACTGCACTCATCTCATTTCCCCTTTCATTTCCCAAATCAACGGGATATGGAACGACGACGAGGACGATGTTTACCTGGCTAAGGGGGAGGCTATCCCCGTCACTATCGAGGAAGTCCGGAGGGCTAAAGCCAGAGCTCTGGCCGGTACACACACCATCACGGCCGCCCCGGAAACCGTCACTGAACCTACCAGGACGGAACTCATTCCTGAAGAACCAAACGCCAACACGGCCCTAGTCAGACAATTGAAGAGGGTCCGAACCGATATTACCATATGGCAGCTTTTGGTTAGTTCACAGGAGCATCGAGCGGCACTTACTAAGGCCCTTGATGAAATCAAGATCGACTCATCGGTTACCCCCACTGAAATGGTAGCCACGATCATGCCATATCTCAAGGACAAGCCCAAAGGAGAAGGCCCACTCATCACCTTCTCCGAGTCCGACCTTCCACCATTCGGGACCACTCATAACTTGGCCCTGTACATTACGGTGATTTGTCGAAACAAATATCTCCCGATGACCCTAATTGATGACGGGTCCGCAGTTAACGTCCTTCCTTTAAGGACAGCCAAGGCCCTCGGCATTACCGAGGCTGACTACCTTCCGACTGCAAAGACTATCCAGGCTTTTGATGGGAGCCCAAAATCAGTTGCTGGGGCCGTTAAGCTAACCATCATAACAGGCCCGATCGAGAAGGAGTTAGAATTCCAAGTGATCGATGTTACTTCATCTTTCAATCTGCTACTTGGAAGACCATGGATTCACGCAGTCAAGGCTGTATCCTCTACTCTTCACAGGAAGGTCAAACTACCTCTGCAGGACGGGATCATCACCCTCGAAGCCACTCCCATAACCATGTCAAGCTGTAACACGACGGGCTCAGCCGACCCACGAGGATTCAACTTTGTAGGAATGATCGAAGAAGAGCACCTTTTTCAACCATACTTCACCGTTAGCATCTATACGATGTTACAGAACCTGGGTTGCCTACCGGGAGTTACATCAAGGCCATACCTTTCACCGGGAAAGATCATCGAAACCCTGAACAATGGGCAATCTCACCTCGGTCTAGGTTATACTATGGCGTCCGGTTACACGAACCAAACCAAGGCAGTCACGTTCGTCACCCCGGTATTTGAAACCGTGCAAACAGGCCTCTATCGGCCCACCATCTCATATCCCGAGACCAAACTGGCCCGGGAATGCAATTTCATTCCAGACGACATATTCGCCCTTATCCAGGCCGAATCAAAGGAGGGCCCAAGCAACACTGAGCCCATCCTAGGACTAATCTTTGGGGAAGACAAGGTTATCCCGACCCCTAAACAGGAGCTGGTCAGCCTGATCCTTCGCAGCAGCAGGTTCGATCCAACTAAGCTGATCTCTGAAGTTGGTGCCGACACTGGAAAGAGAGCTTGGAGGAAGACAACCAAATGGACCGACAGTCAGGGTCGAGTCTACAAGCTAACTACTGGCGAAGGAGATATGCATGCTATCGAGTCTGAATCTGAGTCCGAGTCTGAGTCAGAGTCAGAGTCGGAGTCTGAGTCAAAGTCTAGAGGGTCCAGTACTAGGATCGAGTCTGTAACCCCTCTCCCTTCTTTAGCCTCACCATCGAGAGCCCCGGAGTCTGTCCCGAGGGCTCTCCCTATCCCGCCTCTGACCAACGATCAGATGGCAGCTCTCTTCGAGCTCTTTTCAAAATTTACTATCAATAATAACGATAACCGTTCTGCTTATGACTTGGCTTATTTTCAAAATGTTTTCAAAAATCTTACTTGCAATGACATTGAGAAACCCGACGAACAGGTACCATTGCCTCCGCATCTAATCGAGCAACTTGAACAAAGGGAGTCCCAAAATCCGGTAATCGAAGAAACCGATTCCATCAACATAGGAACCCCTTTAGAGCCTCAGATACTTAGGTTGGGCCTATCTTTAGATCCCGAGGAGAAACAACAATTCACGGACCTCCTCCAGGAATTCAAAGACGTCTTTGCATGGTCCTACAAGGACATGCCGGGAATAGACCGGGAGATAGCTGAACACCGAATACCCATCAAAGACGGGTACAAGCCGGTAAAACAGAAACTCCGAAGAATGAGACCCGAATGGTCTCTCAAAGTCAAAGAAGAAGTGGATAAACAATTCAAAGCGGGCTTTATTCAAGTGTCTGAATATCCAGACTGGGTCGCGAACATAGTGCCGGTACCTAAAAAGGATGGCAAAGTCCGAGTATGTGTAGATTTTCGGGACCTTAATAAGGCCAGCCCAAAAGATGATTTTCCATTGCCACATATCGACATACTGGTGGATAACACGGCCGATCATGCTCTCCTATCATTCATGGACGGGTATGCCGGATACAATCAGATCAAAATGGCGGAAGAAGACATGAGTAAGACCACCTTCATCACACCTTGGGGGACTTACTGCTATACCGTGATGCCATTTGGGCTTATTAACGCTGGTGCCACTTATCAACGGACCGCTACTACTTTATTGCATGACATGATGCATAAGGAAGTGGAGGTCTACGTCGACGATATGATTGTCAAGTCAAAAGACCGAAACGGGCACATTGCAGCCCTAAGAAAGTTCTTCACCCGACTACGCAAGTACAACATGAGGTTGAACCCTCAAAAATGCAGTTTCGGGGTAACATCGGGCAAGCTACTGGGCCATATTGTCAGCCAACGGGGCATCGAAGTTGACCCAGCAAAGATCAAGGCCATAACCGAGATGCAACCACCTAAAACCGAAAAGGAGATAAGGGGATTTCTCGGGAAAGTCCAATATATAAGCCGGTTCATTTCAAAGCTAACCATGGTATGTGAACCCATTTTCAAGAAACTGAAGATAGGAGAACGAACACTATGGGACGACAAATGTCAAATGGCTTTCGATAAGATCAAGGAAATTCTATCCTCTCCACCGGTGCTAATGCCACCTCAACATGGTTTGCCTCTATCACTATACTTGACGACAACCGAGACTGCCATGGGCGCTATGCTGGCCCAGACGGTCGATTCTGAAGAACGGGCTATTTACTACATCAGTAAAAAGTTCTTAGAATACGAATGCAAATACACTATGCTCGAGAAGACGTGCCTAGCATTAGTATGGGCCACTAAAAAGCTCCGACACTACATGCTTAGTCACGAGGTACATGTACTATCCAAGATGGATCCCATCAAGTATCTATTCGAAAAGCCCATCCTCAACGGCCGTATATCCAGGTGGACTTTAATGCTAGCTGAGTTCGACCTCAAGTTCGTACCTTTAAAAGCCATCAAGGGCCGGGTAGTAGCAGAATTCCTCGCCGATAGTCCGGTATCCGAGGAAGGTCACACCGATACTTGGGCCTTTCCAGATGAAGACATATTCCATACCGACACTGACACATGGGATTTGTACTTTGATGGAGCATCCAACTTTCGAGGATTCGGTGTCGGGATCTTGCTGATCTCACCACAAGGTGAACATACCCCGCTATCCATCAAGCTAGACTTTGACGTGACTAATAACGCAGCCGAATACGAAGCATGCATTCACGGGTTGCAAGCCGCCGCCGATTTAGGAGTAACGAACCTCCGGGTCCACGGCGACTCATCATTAGTCATAAACCAAACCCTACAAAAATGGAAAACTCGAAACGCGAATCTCGTGGCTTACCAAGCGCGAGTAAGGGTTCTCGAAAAACAATTTCAAAAAGTGGAATACATTTACTTGCCTCGGGAAGAAAACCAGTTTGCAGATGCTCTTTCAAAGTTAGCATCTTTACTGAATATCCCAGCACATCTAACCAGCATGCCCATTTGCATCGAAAGGCGGTCCGAGCCGGCATACATCCACACTATCCAAGATATTGGTATCAGGCTATTCTAACCTACTTAACGTCAGGGGAATATCCTCCGGGAGTTGAAAACCGGGCCAAGAAAGCTCTACGAAGATGGGCAACCCAGTTCATCCGCACAGACGACGGACAGTTATATAAGAAGACAGCACAGGGGGCTTTACTCCTATACATTGACAAAACTCGAGCCGAAAGAGTTATGGCCGAGGTGCACGATGGCGAAAACGGATCACATATGAATGCCCATATGTTGGCCCGGAAAATCGCGAGACTTGGTTACTATTGGAATAGCATGGAAACTGACTGCCAGACGTATGTCAAACACTGTCACAACTGTCAGATTTTCGCTAATGTTCAGCATATGCCTTCATCCCTACTATATACAATGACGTCACCATGGCCATTTTCGACATGGGGAATTGATATAATCGGGAAAGTGAATCCTTCCGGGACAGGAGGTCACTGCTTCATCCTAGTGGCTATCGACTATTTCACCAAATGGGTCGAAGCCGAATCATACCGGATCTTGAATGCCAAACATGTGGCTAAGTTCATCCAAAATAAGATTATATGTCGATATGGGATTCCACATGAATTCATCAGCGATCACGGGACCCATTTCCAAGCTGAAACCGCCATTCTGCTGGAAAAGTACAAGATCCAAAGGCATACATCGTCACCTTACCGTCCTCAGACAAATGGAGCGGTGGAGGCAGCCAATAAAACAATTGTCACCATTCTTAAAAAGATGGCTGAAAATTACCGGGATTGGCCCGACAAGATACCCTTTGCCTTGTGGGGATATCGAACATCAATTCGAACTGCAACTGGAGCAACTCCATACTATCTTACATATGGAATGGAAGCAGTCCAGCCGGTCGAATTAGAAGTACCATCACTCAGGATTCTGCTCGAAAGTCAAGTGCCTGAAGCGGATTGGGTCCAAGCCCGATATGACTCACTAGTCCTCTTAGACGAGCGGCGGTCCCGGGCTCTGAATAATATTCAGATATATCAGAAAAGGATCCAACGGGCTTTTAACAAAAGGGTTAGGCCCAGGAATATCAAAGAGGGCGATCTAGTCCTAAAATCTGTTCGAGCTTTGCTACCAGTTGACCCAAGGGGAAAATTCAAACCTAATTGGGCTGGGCCGTATCTAGTAAAGAAGATTCTTTCAGGAGGAGCAGTAATGCTAACGGACTTGGACGGGAACGAGTTCGTCAATCCAACAAATTTGGACCAGCTGAAGCGTTACTACCCATAAACCCTATCTCAATGTCATTTGCAAAGTTTATAAAAAATGTCTTTTTTATGAATTTTCAAAATTTTAAGCAAGTTAATAAGTTAGGATCATTTATCCTACCGTTGCACATCTTGAATTAATAATCTTGGTGTATTTCGAAAAATTGCAAAAATACTTCTGAACTACGGAAGGTTTGATTCCATTAATTTTGGATACGTAGGCAACCCCTCAAAAGGGTACAACCATTGCAATGACGAAAAGACGGGAACGGTATTCACTAATATGTCTTTTTATTATTTCAAAAAAATATATCACAAAAAACAAACAACAAAATCACACCACAAAAAAAATAGTAGTAATACTTAAATAATAAATTTAGGAGACTACTTGTACATTTTGCCCTTTCCCTTATCTTTCGGGTCACGTGGAGCCCGAGGCCGACGGGGTGGGGGCGAACGTTCCCTAATCACAAGGGGAACTTCCTTTGCTCGAACCCGCTTCTTCGATTTTGGGTTTTCCACCCTTTGCACCGGTTCAAGCCGAGCCCTAACCGGCTCGGGGAGTCTTTCTCGAGGACCAAGTCGGTCTTTAGCAGCCAGTCTTGGCCCTAGTCTCCTTTCTAAGTCCATCTGGGGGCTCACTTTCCCCCGTGCACCCTTGTTACTGGACCCTTCAGTCTGAGTCTTAGATCTTCTTTTCTGACCTGTCGAAGTATCTCCCTCAGTAAAGAAGCTCCTATTGTCCTTAGCATGCTCCCGGCGTAACAGGTCATAAGCCTCGTCAATTTTCAGAGCAGCCCGGGTCTTAGCTGAGTCAGCCCGGGTCCATCTTACATAAGAATCGGTTACCCAGATCGAATGAGAATTTTTAAGAACAGGCCAGGTAGCTCGTGTATACCACCTTTGCATCCAGGTGTCACACATCACATCCGTCAGCTGAGTAGATTCACTCACAACGGCCTCGATTTCTGGGATTCTTTGGGCCCGACCATATTGCCTAAGTATGCGATCGGGAAAGAGGTGAATTGTTTGCCTAAAAGATAGGATTACCTGATATCTAGCCCTATCTCGAGACTCTAGACCAGTCCAAAGGTAAATAGGCCACCATGGCACGGCCCAACGGATTAACAGGCCCCCATGGAAGGATAGCACCTCATCCCAGTATTTTTGGGTATTGAAGCGGGAAAAGGCAATAGCCCGTCTTCTTGACATAACTTGCCTGGGTTGGTATCGGCTCACATTTAAGGGAGGATCCAAGATCGATAACCTCTCGAATAGCCACAGCTGAAAGAAATCCAAAAAATCAAAATTGCAAAAATCGTCAAAATCACGTAAAAAAAAAAAAAACGTGAAAAGACGTGAAAACCGAGAAAACCGCAGAGGCCGGGAAATCGGGAAAAAACCGCGCAAAACCGGAAAATGGGAGGAGCCGGAAGTTCAAAAAATTCAAAACGGCATACCTGTAGAAGCCGTGTACTCCCAGTCAACCTGGCTGACGGATCCCTCTTACGATTGTCCAAGCCCTGGATAATCTCCCCTGTAATCAGCCAAGCCGGGTTGTGTTCCGTCTCCATCAGGTCAGCCACGGTGAAAAGTCTGACATGGCCCATGCAAGATAACAAGTCCATATGCCCTTCGAAGGCATAAACATGGAGCATACAAAAAGTAAAGGCCCTACGGCTATGAACCGACCTGACCCGGACATCATCTGGATTCATGAATTTTTCAGCCAGGTCAATCAGAGAAACGGTATCTCCTTCTAGCATACGGGATACCTCCATATGGGAAAGCCCTAAGAATTCCCTTAACTTCCTCCTTGGGTCAGAAACTGAAAAAGGGATGGCAGGGCGAAGTATAGGATTCCATCCTCCTGCAGCAGCAATTTCCTCAGGAATAGGGCAAATCTCTCCTCGAGGAAAACTAAATACATGATATGTGTCATCCCAATAGGATAGGCAGGCATCCAAGAAGTGGCAGTCTACTTGCATCTGACGGATCACGGACAATTGGGTAACGCCATTCTGATTTAGGATAGCCCTATCGGCATCCCTAAAATATTTGGACCACTCGTGCAACATCCCGACTAGACGGTCGATTCCCATATTTGATTTGCTAAAAGAAGGAATAAATTTTTCAGGGCTTATTCTTTTCTCTAAGTAATTGAGAAATTATGGAATTATGAAATTTATGAAGCAAGAAGAGATATTTATAGCATAAAAATAAGTCCTCCTCCTCACCTTAGGATTCCCAATCCTAGAGCATTTAGCATACAAGCCATTGTCCTAAGGCTTAGCTAAAGTCATCCCGAGCATTCCTATTCCTTTTCAAAGTCAAAACAAAAATTCTTTAATTTTTCAAAGACTTTTGCAAACTCAAAAAATTCAAACATTTTCTCAAAATTTTTATTCCCCAGCACGAGTCATTTTTCCTACAAATGTTACATGCAAAATTTTGCAGCTTTGCATAAATATGTACAGGACGGCTCAAGCAGGACCATGCAATTTCCGTAACTCCCCAGCGGCATTTAACAAGATGAGCCCACATACAGGCCCATTTTAAGTCTCATGCGACGAATTCCCCCACGGAGTTATCATCAATTCAGGTACATTTCTAGCCCATGACCGGCGGGCCCTCCACGCAGGTCTAATGGACCTTAAACGACCCGACCGGAAGCTGCCAGGTTTTAATCTTTGATTGACCTGGTGGCTACTCTGACTTTCGCCCTGTCCAAGCCTCAGTCAGAGTGGGGGCTCTGTAGACACCCACATTTCGACCGCCAGGTGTCTATAGTGGTTTCCGACAAACACCCGATGATGATCGGACGCTAACATGCTTTAACGTACTCGGAAATGGGCTCGAAATGATGGACATTTGGCTTAGGCATTTTTAAGGAGTACAAATCTCACAAAACCAACCTCAAATTCAGGCCCAGTGGGTCGTTTCGAGTCAGATAACACTAATTTGGGTCGAATCCGTCACCAGGGGTAAAACCGTCTTTTAGCGACCGAGTCAAAACCCGGTCAAAGACATTTCTCGAAACTCGTGAGTCCACCGTGATGTCTCACACGGTTGGTTCACACTCCAACTCTACAAAATCAGCCATTCACAAAAATAATAAACAATTCCGTTTAAGGTAGAATTCGATCCCGAGTAGGAATCCTATCCGAGAACCGACTCAAACACCCAACCGAGTTGAAACACTCGGCCAAGTACCCAAACCAGCCGGTTTTTTTCCTCTTTTCTTCCTACACAAGAAAACGGAATTCTCGTCCTCCTCAGCTTCTTACTCAAGCGGTAATTCTAGCTCAAACAGGAGTCCTATTCAGAAACCGATTCGAGCTTCCGACCGAGTGTAAAACACTCGGCCGAAACAGCCCAAAACAGTAGCAAAACACCCGGTTTCCCTTTCTTCCTCCACAAGAAAGCGGAATTCTTATTTCCCTCAAATTCTCTCGTTTCCTATCCTAAGCGGTAGTCAAACTCTCCCAAGCCAAGGTCGGGAATTTCCTATAAATAGTCCCTTGCATCCAACATCAAACAGACATCAATAAAAGACCAATTAACCATCAATAATTTACCGAAACTATACACATACACACACGATTTTTCAGCAATAGTTATCTAGCATCCCGACACACATAATTCCTTAGCATCGTTAGACCGATATTACGTCACAAACCCGAAGGAACACCGGTCCCCATACCCGAACCTTCACCCGTCCGAACCAAACCTCTAACCGAACCAAAACTCGACGCTCCCGTGCCTAGCCACATTCCGACGAGTCCCGATCCGAGTCGACAAGAGCATGTAGGTTGAGGGTGCAACAAAACCCGATTTCTTCCCTTCTTCTCTTCTCTTCTCTTCGTCCATTTTATGTTATGGGTCTAGAGTCGACTTTTTTATCTAATATCGTTATTAACGAAAAACTATTTTTCATAACGTATATTCTGAAAATATGATATCGATTCTTCCATAATCGAATATTATATCGAAAAGAATTATATTAAGATTTCGACGATTTCATTATATTTTTCTTCGTTCAAAATCCTTTTTACAACTTTTCGTTCAAAATTCTTTTCTCTTTTTTTCGTTCAAAACAAACTAATCTTTCAAAACCTTTTTAGTTCATTCTAAATATCCGATATCGATTTCATAATCGAATATCGGGTACGACGAATATCGAAAACACGGATCGAATACAAGTTAATTCATAATTTGTACGCGATTTATCAAAATAACAATTTTCGAACAAAAAATAAAAACCGGACAGACCCGTACGCGAGTCGCGCCACGCCCGAGCGACTCGCGCACGAGTCTGAAATCCGGGACTTCTTTTTTCAACTTTTTCGTTCGTTTTATTATTTATTCTTCGATCGATTTCTAAAATTTATATCTTTTCCAAAAACTATTCTAAATATTTGATATGGATTTCGTAGTCAATTATCAAATATAACGAATATCGAAAATATTAATTCGAGTACGAATCATACAATATTCGTACGCGATTTAATCAAAAATTTTCCAAAAACATCGTCGAAATCAGGCCGCCACGCGACCCGCATGAGTCTCGGGCGAGTCGCGCGGCTCTCGGCCCAAACATATTTTTTTCATCTTTTTATTATTTTTCGAACTTCGTTTTTTATACAAAACAACGTTCTTTTCAAATATTTTTCAGATTTCGATTAATATTTATTTTCTCGATTTCGCTATTTTATTTTGCTATTATTTACAAATCGATACTAACTCGTTTGTTCGTCTTTTGTAGCAAATTCATCTTTTTTATTTCATTTGTTTTATTATACTAAAACGAATCTCACATGTTAAATTTGACTTTGACATCAATCAATTTTCATGCATTAAATTGACTTAGCAACCCATTCAATTTTTTCACATGCTTAGAAAACAATGTTTGCATATCATTCATCGTTCAACTAACGCGCGCATTAAAACGTCATTCGATATCCTAGTAGAGGCCGCTAATGTGCGGGCGGGGTTGGGTGTTCTTAGTGAACTTCCCAACACGTACCCTCACCCCTTACTCAGAACCGTGGTTTCCGGATGTCCGAAACCATTGGCAACGAGAGTCATTCAATATACGATTAACCGCACTAGTCGGCATCTATATCGATATGCAAAAGGGACGAGCCCAATAAACTCTGACATCGGAAATGGGCCGTATTTTGTACACGGCCCACTACGACATAGAGTGGGCTCGAACGGTTCCGAATAACCATAAAATTCGGTGGCGACTCCGACTTCGATTTAAATTTCCATTTGACCATCTCATGGAGATTCATTCGCCTCCCCAAACCCGCGCGTGGCCGCGTCGGGGTGGACCTATGTCATGTCCACACTCATGTTTGACCCTATATTCTTCTTTTGTAACCTAATAAAAACATCAAACTTAATAAGCTTAAGAATAGTATTTGTACTCCTGCAATTAGCATCAAAAATCCGACTATTGCGCTCTCCCCAGATATAATAGACAGCAGCCGCCAAACACGCTATGTACCAACTTGATTTCCAATGTTTTTTACTCTTCCTAGCTCCACACCATTTAGCTTCAACTAGCAACTTGTTCCCTCTTCCTCGGACCTGCATCCAGTCTTTCAACCCAGACCACACCTCCAATGCAAAAGGACACCTAAAGAAAAGGTGGTCATGAGTTTCTAAAGCCATACAGCAAAGCACACATCTACTCACCATAACTATCCCTCTCCGCTGCAACACCTCGACAGTAGCCAATTTTCTCTGACACGCAAAAGAGGCAATCACACCATGTCTGGGCATTACATTCTGACCCTGAAAAACATTCAACCATCGTTGCTTCATTCCTTTACCCCTAAACCAATCATACGCCATACCAAGATTGAAGCTCCCACCTTCAGCCCAGGACTGAATTAAGCCCACCGCCTTGTCTGTGCTTCCTTCAGCATCCAAAATAATGTCTCTTATGGACAGCATGCTCTTAAGAGTTCCAGCAAAATTCTCCTTCTTGTGAATCTCCCATATTGTACGAGGACCAATAATATACCGCTTGTTCCAAAGTGACCAAAGGTCATTGAATCCCTGATTGAACCTCCAAAGTTTATGCGCGATTAAGGCCTTGTTCCAAGCTATCATATCCCTTAACCCAACCCCTCCTTCATCCCAAGGTTTACACAAACTATCCCAACTCTTAATAACCATGCCCCTTCTCTGATTAGTCCCAGTCCAGAAGTAATTCCTGCAAATCCTGATGATGCTGTCCATAACATTGCCTGGAAGAAGAGAATTGCTCGCCCAGAAAGTCAAAATCCCCATTATGACTGAATTAAGAAGCTGGATCCTACCTGCAAACGATAAGTAATGTCCAGACCACCCGCCAATATGCTCCTGAATCCTCGTCATGAGACTGCTATAATGTTCTCTCCGATTAATAACATCATTTAAAGGCAGCCCTAAATACCTACAAGGGAAGAAACCTTCCTTAAACCCAGTTTCCTCAAGGATAAGCTCCTTAACATCCAAACCAACTCCCCCAAAATAAATCTCAGTCTTGTGACTCAAAAGATTTTTATTTGATAAAACTTTATAATTTTTCGGATGTAGGATAGTTTTACTTAAATTTCACCTTATTATAATTTTTCGGATGTGAGATTATTTTAGTTAAGTTTGTAGTCTTATTAAGAGACTTTTTAAGACTTAGAATTTTTATTGGTATTTAAGAACGAATGATTAGTCTTATTTATACTATAAAGTTTCATCACCTTATGTGAGATTAATTTTATTTAACTTTGTAGTCTTATTAAGAGAGTTAAATGTTTTTTTATTGATATTTAAGAACAAATGATTTGTCTTCTTTATAATATAGAATTCATCAACTTATCATAACTTTTCGAGGTGGGATGATTTATTTAAGTTTATAGTATTCCATCAGCTCTTTTTAAGATCAAAAAAATACATCATTACTCTTGTTGATAATATAGAATTTCATCAACCCACTGTAATTTTGTAAATATGGGATGATTTTAAATTTGCAGTCTTATATATGAAAAAAGTTTTTTAGTCGATATTTAAAATGAATGATTACTAATATTTATAATATAGAATTTCATCAGCCCATCATAATTTTTCAATGTGGGATAATTTAAAAGTTTTTCTTGGTCGATATTTAAAACGAATGATTACTTTTATTTATAATATAAAATTTCATCATCTCAATGTAGGATAATTACTTAAATTTATAGTCTTAGAAACTCTTTTTGAGATTCAAAAGACTTTTGGTAGATATCGAATAACGAATTATTACTCTTTATTTATCATATAGAATTTCATTATCATATTGTAATTTGTCGATGTGGGATAATTTTAAAACTGTTATATGTTATAAATTCATCACATAATGTGAAACAAATGATATGAAATTTATACTCTAATGAAAGCATTTTTTAACACGAATCTAATTATTTCATTTTTATAATTTATTTTACGATGATGTTTTAAAAAAAAAAAGGAACTCTAAAGGTTTTTATCTAATAATTGTAAAACATCACATTAATATACTCCCTCCGATTACCTGTGTTCTTCCCCTTTCTTTTTGGGGAAGAAAATAAGGAGAGAGTAATTATATTAATAGAATATGAAGGGTGAAATGAAAATGGAAGAGAGAGGAATATTATATTAATTAAATGAGAAAAAGTAGAATGAAAAAGTAGGAGAGAGAAATATTATATTAATTAAATAAGAAAAAGTGTGGTGGAAAAGTAGGAGAGAGGAATATTATATTAATTAATGAAGATAATAAAACTTTCGTTAAATGGAAATAGGGAAGAAAATCAAACTCAGCCCAAAAAGAAAATAGGGAAGAACATAAGTAATCGGAGGGAGTAATAGATTGAATATATATATATATATATTGTAATAATCAAAAGATTCTCTAATTGATTTTATTTATTTATGATACTTTCCTAATTTTAGGTTTGATTGAACGGATCAATGATATCGCTCGAAAAAAGCCTAAAATATATATATATATATATATATATATATATATATATATATATATATATATATATATATATATATATATATATATATATATATTTATATTTATATATATTGATTAGTATTTTTACTCATCAATTTTGGTTTATGTTTTATTTATTTAGTGTTTGGTAGGACATAAAATTTGGATTCTTAATTTATACTCCGTACTGATTTGAGTAAATAAATAAATAAAGATTTATAAGTCGCAAATTTTTTTAAAATAAATCTTTAGATTCTAAATAAAAAAGAACTAGGGAGGAGTAATTACAAAAAAAAAAATCTTGAAAAAACACCCAAATCAAATGCAGAAACAAGCACACAATTTTTTTCTACGTAATTTGACAAATTTTTCAATACATTGTTATTAACAATATAAATTGCTACACCGAATAAATAATCCTGGGTCCGCCCCTGAGTGCAACAACGGTTAACCCAGCTTGAACAGTAGTACAGTTTTGATCCTACAGTGACACTTCCTCACGTGCACGGTCTTTGTGAACTGCGACGATGTCGATCTTCGATATCTTATCTGATGTCTCAGGGGAATGATCTTTGGACCATGATGATTTAAGGAGATATCTTTGGACCATTCTCGTTCTCCTTCAATTCCGTCACCACCTGTCTTGATGGAATCCCCTGACAAATTTTAAAAAAATTGATATCTTCTATCTTCATTCTTCTATCGTCTTCTTCTCCACAGTGACGTATAGATTCTTCAGGCTATTTTTCAAACGGGAATGTTTTCTCGGACTCGTCGAGGATTAATACGTTAAGTTTTTCCGAACTTAACAAATTTCTAAACGGCAAAACATCCGTCAATTTTAATTGCTTGAGAACTCTAATCAAACTCGATCAGCTCATAGCAAAATTAGAAACGTACATCTTTCTTCGGAAGAATAAGGTATTGTGGAATACACATTCAAAGGGGAAATAGTTTTTTTTTTTTTGTTTTTTAACAAAACTACGAAAAAAATGTTTTTTTTTGCTTTTGTGAATAAAAACGAACAAATCCCGCCGGTGGCTGCCGTATTTTCAACCCACCGACAGGGCAGCGGAACGTTTCTTTTGTTGTCCTCGAGAATCGAGAGGCTCTGATATCTTGACAAAATAAGAAAATAAGAGAATTTGGGAAGAGTTTTTCGTCATTAATGACAACTTCTACTCTATAATTCTATATAGAGTAAATAACTAGAATATAATAATATCTTTTCATAATAATACACGGAATATATATTCTCGAAATATTCTTACCGATGGCCTTATGCATAATAAACAAGGTCACGATGCGCCTAGTTGGCCTGGTTGTATCACCACTGTTCCTCGCTCTAACTGTCGTACTTGATGCATGTTTCTACATATGCTTAATTGTGGTGCACAAAAATTGTGCAAATTGTGACTTTCATGTGTCTGTCTAAGGATGAGCATTTTATCTTAATGAGCTCATATGTCATACGGATGGTTTGTGACAGTCCAAACTTGATGATTAGCTCACCTATATATGTGAATGTTGGGGTTTGTCCGACCCTCTGTCGAGGACTTTCAGGCTTTGATTCTCTAGATAATAGAATATAAACGGGTCGCAACCATCGCCTTTAAGGTTTTGCTTGGTTGAGTTGGTTCGTTAATACCAGAGAGTTCATGAAAAATCCAGGGTCGTTGGACAACCTGATGAGTCCAACGATGTGAATGTGGGGGGAGGCGAGTCCAACCCTTTGTCAAAGTCCATCAAGGTTATGGACTTCTAGAGCGTTCACAGAAAATAATCAGACACAAATGGAAAATTCGCGAGAAAGAACACAAATATGAGATAGTTAATAATTACTTGAGATTCTAAAAATATTTTTTGCCATGCTTTTCTTCATCGGGCTGTAAAGCAATGTACTGTAACCAACTCGATATTTAGTGTTTCAAGTTGCTTAAAGAAATTAAGGAGTACTCCGTATTACTTCCTCCAATTTTCCTATATCTTCCCACTTCATTCAACTTTTTAATATTTCTCATTTTATTTATTTCCTTTTTTTGTTACCATTTATTAAACTACTCCCTCCGTTCGAATTCAAAGGGTATGTTTGTCTTTTCACACTTGTCGGGACACGTTTTACACCGTCAATACCTTTCGTTTTACGTTAACAAAAATTATAAAAATTCGATATTCCTAATCTACTCATAGAGACGAATCAAACAAGATCCCACATGACTATATTTTCTCTTATAGATTGTCATGCATATTAAAAATTTTCTTAAGTTGTGAAGAATGTCCAAAAGAAAAGCGTACCCTCTCGATTTGAACTGAGGGAGTAGTAATTTATTTTTTACTAATAATATCTAGTATATACACTAACCTTATTATTTTACACTACACTTACATACTCCCATATATTCTACATTATTTTAAGGCAATAAAAAAACGGAATTATTTTTTCATACGCGTGTTACTCAATATCACTAAATTTTCCAAAATTACCCTTTTCTTTTTTTCATTGTTTTCTCCCTAAATTAAAGCAATAAAACCAATTTTCTCATAAAAAAATAATATTTGTCAATTCTAAAATCGATTGCATCAATTATTTGCGAATTCAATATGTATCATATTTCGATAATTGAAATTTTTTGTAAATTAGTTTTAATTGAGTAATTAGGGTTAATTCCAAATTAGAGTTAATTGGGTAACATTGAATTTTAGGGTTTAGGGGAGGCGTTGGAGGTGGACAGAGGGGTGGCAGGGGCGCCAGGGTTGAGAGAGGACGACGTCGGATAGGAGGGGTTGAGTAGTTTTAGGAGTGGTTGGGATGGTTTGAGGAAGGGTGGGAGTGGTGGCAGGAATGGTAGCTAGGTCACCGACTCAATGGAGGGGATAGGTCAGCCGGTATTGCCGGAATTTGAGGACACCGTGTATTCTGATGTGGAGGGAGGGTGGAGCGGTGGCCGGAGGTGAGGGGTGGGGTGGTTCCTGTACCTTTTTTTTGTTTTTTTGTTTTTTCTTTTAAATTTGAATTGTATATTAATTTGAATTTATTTTTTAATTTGATTTTTATTTTGAACATTAGGACAATGATTATGTCGACAATATTTGAGTTTTCAAATTAAAATTAAACGAATTAATAATAACCCAAAAAATTACGTCAAAATACATACTCTGTAATAACAATGGAGTACTAATTTTTTGCCAAAAAATATTGAAAAAATTATAACATCAATATTCTTTAAGAAATGGGTAAAAAGGAAAAAAAATATGGTGGACGAAATGACGGTCGATGTGGTGGGCCAAAGCCCAAGAGTGGTCGCGGTGTGGTGGAGTGAATTGAAGTTTGAGATTATTTTTCTCTCACAAAGATCTCTAGAAAAATTAGAATGGGGAGGGAAATTAGAGGGATAAATTTGTAATTTTCATGAACAATTGAATAACACGCAATTACCAAAATGTAATATCCTAAAAAAAATTTGTACCAATTTGAAATGAAAAGTGTTGTAACGGAGGCGTCCCGTTACCTACGGTTTGTTGATTACGTGAGAAGAACAAAACAAATAGCAAACAATAGTAAAACTGACACACAGATTTACGTGGTTCACCAGCAAAATCACTGGCTACGTCCACACCGACAAGGAGACCAAATTCACTATTGTGGAGATAATAGTACAACAGTAGACCGTAATACACGTGCTTAATAGCTCACAGCTAAAGCCAGAAGTACTACCAATTCTACCAACCAGATAGTAATCTCAACCTGGAAAGAGACTACCCAGACAGAATTCGACCTGCGACGAACTCACCGACGAGACGAAGGACAAACGATCTTGCGGCCAACCAAGATCCGAACAAACTCCAACGGTCTCCAACGAAGACGAGATCAATAGAACCACCAAATAATAGGGACTCGGAACAAACTGAGTTTTCCCTCAAGAAAACCTCACAGATCAGCCCTCTATATTGTGCTCTCAAATCATCTCTCTGTTCTAATTAACCTAGAAACTAGTCAGGTCTTTATATAGTATTATTCCACCTAAACTAGTTACCTAAACTAATTAGGAAACACGGTTCAATCTTTCCTAAAACCAAACAATCTTATGTGACCAAAACAAGAAGATCAACTTTAGGAAAGATATCAGCAACAAATCAATTCAAGGTCCAAAAGGACAATTGCTAGGCACTTATTTCCTAACAATCTCCACCTTGACTAGAATTGTCCAACCCGAACCAATCTTCAAAGTGCAGCTTCGAACAGTCGATTCTCAAGTCACTACTTGTCCCAATAATCTCCACCTTGACCTGAACGATCGCATCTTTCAACGGTCTTCAGTCAATAGTAATTTTCCTCCTTTCCGATTGTCTTTTTCACCCAAGACACGGGTCTTGCCTTTTTCACCCAAGGCACGGGTCTTGCCTTTTTCACCCAAGACACGGGTTCTGCCTTTTTCACCCAAGGCACGGGTCCTGCCTTTTTTCACCCAAGGCACGGGTCCTGCCTTTTTAACCCAAGGCACGGGTTCTGCCTTTTTAACCCAAGGCACGGGCTTTGCCTTTTTAACCCAAGGCACGGGTCTTGCCTTTTTAACCCAAGGCACGGGTCCTGCCTTTTTTCACCCAAGGCACGGGTCCTGCCTTTTTAACCCAAGGCACGGGTCCTGCCTTTTTTCACCCAAGGCACGGGTTTGCTCCACATAGGAGCCCGCCTCATTGAGAAGCGGAAACAACCGTCGATAGCTTGTCTTCAGAATTACGTAGTTCGACCAGTACAGATGAAAACTCCACCTTACCGCCAACACTACCATCTTCACCCAAGCCTATCAACCCAAAACTATTATTCCACGTGAATTTATCAACCTTTAAAATTGTTGCTCCAGACATCTTCTCACCAAAAATTCAACAAACCCAAATAACGCCTGACTCAACGGAAGCAAAACCTGGAGCTCAGAAGCGGAAGCGAAACAACCTGAAGCTCTGATACCAGTTTGTTGTAACGGAGGCGTCCCGTTACCTACGGTTTGTTAATTATGTGAGAAGAACAAAACAAATAGCAAACAATAGTAAAACTGACACACAGATTTACGTGGTTCACCAGCAAAATCACTGGCTACGTCCACACCGACAAGGAGACCAAATTCACTATTGTGGAGATAATAGTACAACAGTAGACCGTAATACACGTGCTTAATAGCTCACAGCTAAAGCCAGAAGTACTACCAATTCTACCAACCAGATAGTAATCTCAACCTGGAAAGAGACTACCCAGACAGAATTCGACCTGCGACGAACTCACCGACGAGACGAAGGACAAACGATCTTGCGGCCAACCAAGATCCGAACAAACTCCAACGGTCTCCAACGAAGACGAGATCAATAGAACCACCAAATAATAGGGACTCGGAACAAACTGAGTTTTCCCTCAAGAAAACCTCACAGATCAGCCCTCTATATTGTGCTCTCAAATCATCTCTCTGTCCTAATTAACCTAGAAACTAGTCAGGTCTTTATATAGTATTATTCCACCTAAACTAGTTACATAAACTAATTAGGAAACACGGTTCAATCTTTCCTAAAACCAAACAATCTTATGTGACCAAAACAAGAAGATCAACTTTAGGAAAGATATCAGCAACAAATCAATTCAAGGTCCAAAAGGACAATTGCTAGGCACTTATTTCCTAACAAAAAGTTATAAAAAAGACTAGAGGATAGTATAAAATCAACTTTAGCTAATACAATACGGAGTACATGGGTAGTATTTGAAACCATAGAACACATGTAACACAAGGTTAAACATGTTACAATTTTTTTTTTCCAGCAAAGACAAAATCACCCTACAACATGTTACAACTTACCAGCGAAGGAATTTATACATAAAGTAGAGAAAGTACATCCATCCATGAAGCTCAAAATTACGAGTAGGATTCATCCGGACGTAGAAAACTAAAGATGACCATATCTCGGGTCCTCCCCTTTTGAATCACGTACTTCCTCAAAACACCTTCCTTTACAAACCCAACCTTCTCCAAAACCTTTTGTGACCCTACATTCTCCACATCAACAAGAGCCTCCACCCTCTCCAACTCCGGCCGCTCCTCAAATATCGTGGACGACACCATTTTCACCGCCCACGTTGCAATTCCTTTGCCCCAGTAATGCGACCCCAACACATATCCCAACTCCCCCCTGCACTTATCATTTCCTTCATTTAATATAACTGATATCGCACCAATTGCTCTGTTATTTACACAAATTACTTTGTAATAGGGATGCTTTATAACATTTTTGCTTATGTACTCTACTGCTTGCTCCTTTGATGTGTAGGAATCCCAGCTACAGAAATGTGTCACCCGATCATCCGATGCCCATACCATAAAATCGTCTACGTCAGTAACCGGATCGAATGGTCGGAGTGAGAGCTCAGAGCTGAATTCTTTTTCTTTGCTCCACATTTCCTAATTTAATTAGCAAAACCTAACTTTTTTTTCGGGTGTGAAGTAAATTATACTCCGTAGTAGTATTATACTAGCATTATTATACGTAATACTTTATATAGCATTATTCCGTGCTACCATTTGCAGATTATGAAGTTGCACGGAAGCCATCAGAGATTCAGAGGTGGTTACATACTTACATATGGAGTATAATGTTAATGACTTCTTTGACTTAGGCATCGTGGAAAATTACAAGTCCATGCATTTGATCGTGAGATAGCCGCCTTGATTGACTTTTCTTCTTTCAGTGGGCCGACCTTTACTATCTCCAAAAAAAAAATCTTGTTTATGACCGAGATATACATCTTATATTGGGTTAAATATTTTTATTTATTTAAGTAGAAAAGGCAAAAACATTATTATTCTCCGAAAACAACGTTTTCTCTTGATCTAACTTAATGAATACTCCCTGCATCTCGTTCATTTGTTATATATCTACTTTTTTTGGGAAATTAAACAAGAAGAAAAGAAGAAAGCTTCAATTATTAAATGAATATAACAAAATAAATTTGTGTCATTCTACAAAAGAAACTCATTATAAATGGAATAGATAACAAACGAGTGGTGAACCCTCAAAAGGAATCATAGTAATTATTGCAAGTAGTGTACTTGTCTCTTCATTCTCTTTGTATCTCTTCGAATGTTATCTTCATTTAATTACGGATTACTTTTTCCTAACGAGCATTTGCTCAATCCTAATGAATTTTCTTCAGATTTTCCTATTTTACTCTTTTATAATTTTTTACTCTAAGTTTCAATGAATTCTCTTTTCATTCATTGATTTCATTCAACGCTTCCGAATTCGATTATGGATTCTAATTCAATTAGCGATGAGATCGATGTAATATCAATTATTTATTTACTAAATTACTCCGTATTTTGTAATATTATTCTTTGATTAATTATTAAAATTAATGGTTTAAGATTTAATTATTTTGTTTACAATTAGAGAAGTAAGAAGAATTTTACATTAAAATACAAAATATTAGATTAAGTTACTGCTCCCCTATTTTTTTCACCCACCCACCACCCCCAAGGCCCCCAACCACCCCTCACCCACCCATCCACCACCGTACCACCACCCCGACCGTCACCATTGGACCCACCATCACCCACCCCGACCGTCACCATCCGTCACCCAAGACCCGACCGTCACCCACCCTCAGACCCACCATCGGACCACCCTCACCAACCTCCAGCCACCCTCACCCAGCGCCCAGATCCAACCCTCACCTACCTTCAGACCGACCCGACTCACGGACCACGACCTCGACCTCCAGCCACTAAGCCACCCTGCCACCTTCGATTCCGATGTTTGTGGTTGTTTATGGATGGTTCATGGGAGGTTTGATTTGGGGGTTTTCTTAGAGAGAGAATGTATTGAAGATAAGATTGATATGAAAGATCAATCTAATTGATAGTCCTGCATATTACATATTCATCCTGATACTATTGCACCTATTACTCTCGTATTCTTATCAATTACTGATTACATGTATCATTGTGATTAGATATTGATTCTTTGTATTAGTGTCTAGGTTCATTAAGTAGTTCCGTATATATTGTAAACAACTGATTAATACAATTTAATTCACTCTTTATACAAAGCTTATATGGTATCAGAGATGTGAAACGCTCCACCCCCACAAAACCAGTCTCCCTCTTCTCGTCAAACTTCCTGTCACCACTGCAATGGTAGGTTCAACTACTCTCCTACCCAATTCCCATGATGAGAAGACACCCTTCTTGGCTTTAAGTCTCGGTCATATCACAAAACTAACCCCTTCTACCTATCAAAACTGGGCTCGTCAACTTACCGACCTTCTCTTTGGTCTTGACTTGTTCAAGTATGTGGATGGTACCTATCCCTGTCCAGCTGCTACTCTTGAAACCCTCGACGCTGATAAGAAAAGCGTATCCACACCAAACCCAACAAATTACACTTGGCTCCGCCAAGATGCTCTCCTGAGCAGTTCACTCCCTACTACACTCACGGACAGTGTAGCTGGGTGCATAAATTCGTGCAGTACTTCGGCCCAAATCTGGGCGTCTCTCAAAAACACTTATGCCATCCCCTCCCGGGGTCATATTATGCAATTAAAGGATCGATTTAACTCACTTGAAAAAGGTGACCTTAGTGGCACCGAGTACATTCAAGCTATTCAATCTTGCGTTGATGAATTAACTAACCTTGGGAAACCTATGGACTACGAGGATGTCGTGGCCAAGGTCATCCAAGGACTCGTGTACTCTATTTATTACTCCCTGGTTGAAGCTATCAAGCATCGAGACACACCCATCTCCCTTGACGCTCTTCATGAACGTCTTCTCCAATTTGACCTCTCCATAAAACACAAGAAAGGCTCCACATCCACTGACCATCCTGCCTCTGCCTATGCCACCTTCACCCGCCCACTTCGTCCCAATAACCGTCCTCCCCCCAGTACCCAAACTGGACTACTACCTTCCCCCACCGAACCCACTGACACTCCCACATTCAAAGGGAAATGTCAGTGGTGTCACATCCCTGCTCATTATCTCCGTATTTGTCCTGATTTTAAGACACGTTACCCTCACATCATGGTTCCTCCTCGACCCCAAAATCCACGCCGTTCCTCCCCTCGGGTTAATCTCGTGGCCACTGAACCCTCCTCCTCTCACTGGATTATTGACAGTGGCGCTACCCATCATATCACAAACGATCTCACCAACCTTGCACTTCATGCCCCGTATGATGGGACTGATGACCTCCTGATTGGTGACGGGTCGCCTCTCCATGTTGATAATATTGGTTCCTTTTCTCTCTACCCTTCCTCTAACTCTCTCATTAAATTTTACCATGCATGTTCTTCACGTGCCTCTAATTAATCGCAATATTCTTTCCGTCTCAAAGTTCTGTCTCGATAATAATGCTGTAGCCAATTTTTCTCATAACTCATGTACCTTGCAGGACCAATCAACGGGACGAGTGCTAATTCGAGGCGTACTTAAGTCGAGACTGTATGAGTGGATGAATCTGAGCCCTCCACCCTCGGCACATGTTGCTACCTTCTCTTCCTCCGAGTGGCACCACAAGCTCGGTCACCCCTCGTCCTCCGTTATCTCATCTATTTCTAAATTGGCCAATTTTCCAATTTCTAATAAAATTGATCATTGTAATGCATGCTTGAGTCACATGCAAGAGTCATAAACTACCTTTTTCCGTTAATACTTTATTTTCGAATAAACCACTTGAACTTCTATACTCTGATGTTTGGACCTCCCCTATTTACTCACCTCCACTATTACCGCTGACGGTATTACCCACTTGACCTCCCCCCCCCCTCACACACCCGAGCACATACAATGGGTTGGTCGAACGTCGTTATAGGCACATTGTTGAGACCGGTCTCTCCTTACTCACCCACGCTCATATTCCCGATGCTTATTGGTCATATGCCTTTGTTATGGCTGTCTACTTAATTAATCGTATGCCGACACCCGTCCTAAATAATACCTCTCCCTTTATGAAACTTTTCGGGCATAGCCCGAATTATACTAAACTTCGAAGTTTCGGGTGCCTTTGTTACCCGTGGCTTCGTCCCTACAATAAAATTAAACTTGAACCTAAGTCCCGACCTTGCGTCTTTATAGGCTACTCTCCGACTTAGAGTGCCTATCATTGTCTCGACCTGACTACTAACCGTATCTATACCTCACGTCATGTCCAATTTATTGAACACACTTATCCCTTCCAATCTCTATCCCGTGACTCACCCCCTCCTATCACTTCCCTCCCTGTAACTTCTTGGTGCCCGCTCCCTATCACCATTCTCACCCCACCACCGCCCACACTACCCTCCTCTCCTCCCTTACAAGTGTACACCCGTCGACTTAGACCACCACCGACAACTCACCCAGACCCGGACACCACCGAGTCTCCTGCCGAACCTACGTCCCCCATCCTCTTCCCCCGACTCTCCTGATACTTCCTCTCAAGACTCCTCTGACACTACTACCGAGTTAGTTACTCGCTCGACCACCCGCCTCATGAATAATATTAGGGTCCCAAACCCAAAATACGCAGCCCTTGCCCATATCTCCACCACAAACACCCCCTGGTCACCCTCAAGACAGCCTTAACTGACCCTCATTGGAAGTTGGCCAAGGATGCCAAATACTCCGCCCTCATCTCCAATCAAATCTGACAGCTTGTCCCTCCACACCCGTCTTATAATGTGATCGGGTGTAAGTGGGTTTTTCGTATATCTTGACAATAAGATTAATAAGTACAAGGCTCGTCTCGTTGCTAAAGGCTTTCACCAACGTCCTGGGGTGGATTACTCGGAAACTTTCAGTCCAGTTGTTAAGCCCGTCACAGTCCGACTTATACTTGCCCTTGCACTCACTCGTGGTTGGTCCCTTCGACAACTTGATATCAATAATGCATTTCTTCAAGGTACGTTAATTGAAACAGTCTATATATGTCCCAAACCCCCGGTTTTATTAATTCTGATTCTCCGAGTCATGTATGTCGTCTCACCAAAGCAATTTACGGTCTTAAACAGGCTCCCCGAGCCTGGTACACCGAATTTAAAAATTACCTCACTTCTTATGGGTTTGCCCAGTCTCAGTCTGACCCGTCTCTCTTTCTTCTTCACAATAAATTAAATCCTATATATTTACTTTTCTACGTGGATGATATTATTGTTACCGGACCTTCATCCTTATATCTTACATCGTTTCTAGAGGCTTTTGCTCGTCGCTTTTCTTTGAAGGACCTCGGTTTTCCATCATAATTTCTTGGCATTGAAGTTTCTCCCACACCCACTGGACTCCGCCTTACACAAACCAAATACACACATGACATTCTCACCAAAGCCTCCATGCTTGATTGTAACCTGCAACCACACCTATGACTGCTTATCCCCCACTGCTCTCCTCTACAGGCAACCCCATTTCTGCACCCTCTGACTACCGCACCCTTGTTGGTAGCTTACAATACATTTCTCTCACCCGTCCTGATATTTCTTTTAGCGTCAACCGACTTGCACAATTTATGCAAGACCCCCAAGAGTCTCATTGGATGGCCTTAAAACAACTTCTTCGTTATCTTAAAGGTACTCTCCAGGTTGGTATCAACTTACATCGCTCTACTCCTCTTTCTCTACATGCCTTTTCTGATGCAGATTGGGCAGGTAATAAGAACTGTTATCTCTCAACAACTGGCTATATTGTTTATCTAGGGCGCAACCCTATTTCCTGGTCTTCTAGAAAGCAACAAGCTACTGCCCTCTCCACGACAGAAGCTGAATATCGAGCTGTCACTACCGTTACCACTGAAATCATGTGGATTCGGTCACTCCTTCAGGAACTCCGATTCACCGTCACATCTCCTCCCGCCATTTATTGTGACAATCTTGGTGCTACTCAATATGCTGCAAACCCGGTGTTCCACTCCAAAATGAAGCATGTCGCCCTTGCATTTTACTTTTTTAGAGAGCAAGTTCAACACGGCCAATTTCGGGTTCAGCACATTCCTGCTGAAGATCATCTAGCTGACGCTTTAACAAAACCCCTCTCCCGTCCAAACCTTGAGCCTATCCTGCACAAGATTGGCCTTTCTATTCCGACATCCAACTTGAGGGAGCATATTGAAGATAAGATTGATATGGAAGATCAATCTAGCTAATTGATAGTCCTGCATATTACATATTCATCCTTATACTATTGCACATATTACTCTCGTATTCTTAGCAATTACTGATTACATGTATCATTGTGATTAGATATTGATTCTTTGTATTAGTGTCTAGGTTCATTAAGTTGTTCAGTATATATTGTAAACAACTGATTAATACAATTTAATTCACACTTTATACAAAGCTTATATAAGGAAATAATTTTTGAGAATGGGATAAATGACAAGGGTAAATAAGTAAAATGTCTTTAGAATTGAGTAAAAGCTCGTTAGGAAAAAACACGACCCTTTAATTATTGATGCACGGTGCAACAATAATGCTACTAAATCATCCGTAATACTTCATTTTATAATTATTGACTCTTACGAACTGTTTATGATTATTTCAAATAATTGTCAATTTGGAGTATTGATAATAACTTGACTCGTGACTCGTATAACCTGACATGTATCCTGACTCCACTCGTATAACTCGACTCATGAGCCGACCCGCTTGACCTGTTTGTCTGGTCTAGTGCCTATATTGGCTACTTACTTGAATAAAAAAACGATGCTCATTAAAGTAACAGGTCCTGCATCTGTGAGCAATATTAATACGTCGCAACTCATCTGTGGACATTTACGTTATCTATATCTTTTACTTTATAAGACTACTAGTTTTGACCCGCGCAAATTGCGCAGACTTGTCTATAAAAATGTGTTTATACAAAATAAAATAAAAACATCTACAGACTAAAGCTATTAATTAATTATCCTCATATATTTTCAAATGATTTTTAAAGTTATGCAATACTATTTTCCCCAATTATTTTTTTTGCATATCTACCTCCATAAAATATTTGCTTCCTCGAATTAGATTAATCTTGGATGGACATATCATTTTTCTGACTCATAATTACCTACTAGCATTTTGTTTTCACGTCTTATACCGTTGTTAATTTTAACATATAAAATTTTAAAATAAAGCGAAAAATCAATATAATATAAATTGCAAGTAGAGCCGAAGAACAATGTATTATATCTAGTTTACTACGCTAATCCTAGTAGGATGTAGGCTACATCCTTGATCAACTCATAGTGTGTGTACTTTTGAAAATTTATTTAATGAGAATCAACGACTTTTCAAAAAAAAATTATATGGAGTACAGAGTATCATTTAATGATAAAATGGTTACTAAAGTAATATACTTCCTTCTAAAATATAAAATGGAGTAAGGATTATAATTTTTTTAAATAATTACATAATTACTTCCTTCTAAAATACTTCATACATTTTTTTAAGTAATTCTATTTTGATGTTTTTTTTAAAAATCACACCCAACAAATTTTCAAGTTTATGAATTGCTACAAAATCTTTATTTAAACTACAAATTTATTACACCTAATAAATTGCTACAATTTTTTTTAAGTATATTTTTAGTACCAAAATGTCTGTCAATAGAGGGTGAGCTATGATGATGGACAAAAAAAAGTTAAAGAGTATTTTCGTACAAACATACTTAATTTTGGGCAATTTTTAAACTTTAACCATAATTGTGTGTAATTTTTAAATAAAAAATCAAGTACCAAATAATTTTAAGAAGAGTATTTTAAAAGCGAGTAATGATTATTAATTTATTCTAAATATAATATTTGTATTAACATATGATTTAATATCACAAAAAAAACCACCTCTTGTAAAGTGACGAAATTAAGTGTACTCAATTGCATAAAGTATAATTCGACCCGTGTATTTTAAGTCAGTTTATATAACTCAATTGAGGACCGAACTTGCCCTACTCGTGTGACAGAGATCTATTTGAATAATATGAAGAAAAAAATGATGATTTGTGTGGAAGTAATAATGTAAATTAGGGTTTTTTTCACTGCGCTATAATAATTTTAACTAATGATAGCGGTACATTTAATAATATGTTTGGTCCTTACTTGAAGTATGGAGTACAATTTTATTTTACGATAGCTTTTATATTTTTCTAAAAATACATATTTCTTTTGGCTTTTCATGGTTTTCTCTATTTCTTTTTTGAGGTGAGTCACCTATTCTTCCATATTTTTTTTTTAAATCATAAACATGTGGTCTAAATTTACCCTTAATTACACTTCTTTCTTCTCCTCCTTTTTTAGCCACATATTCTTCCGCAAAAGAGTAAATAGCGGCAAAATTGTGTAAATTTTGAGCAAACAACTACAACAAAACAAAAGTATTTCTCACTTGGGATTGAATTACAATCGTTCCCATCTCTCGGTGGCATTATTAGATAGATCGTGAGACATGCATAAACAATGAATAATCAATATTGATTTATCATCCAGTTATTTCTCGTCAGTTGATAGGTCTCTAATGTTCCTTGTCGCGTCTTTACATATTGCTACACGTATATAGTATTACCACTACAAAAAATGGTTAGTGCATAATATAAATTTTAGATCTCGTAATTTTACCAAAATTGAGTGTACGTTACTTTGAGTTTGTTGGTTAAATACGGAGCACAGAATATGTGTTGTTGACTTGTAGCTCACACTTCAGTGTAAATTATTACCTCATACTGCTTAACGTAACCTATCAAATTTGACTTATGCAATATAGTTAGTTATTATACTAAATTATTTGCGTCATGCATTTGGAAACAAATACTAACCAAATAGAGTTATCTTTTTTGAGTTATAGTTTCGGTCAAATGTCGTTAAACTAAATCCAAAAATTGGGGAGGCATGTCATGAGTCTCTTCAACTTTCATTCCCTTGGTAAATTGTGTGCACCATAGTTGTGGTTTTGCATTGTATTCTACTAAATCAGAAGTTATAATTTCTTTAATCTTGTAATTTAACTTGTTATAAAATTTTGGAATTAACTCATGAATTTATTGTCACATGACAATTTCCTAAAATGATAAATATGAAAAGCAAAATATACTCCGCAATATATTAGTAGGATTTAGATAATATTGCATTGACTTATCCAAATGTAATCCATATTCGAAGGTCGTAAAAATAAAAATCAAGTTTCACAAAGATACTTATCTCATATTAACCATTAAAATTTCTAATGATTGTGGTTCTGTTTCATACTCCATGTGCCCAACCCGAATTATCTAACTTAGATTTGAATAATTTACTTTAATTTACTGTGAGATTCTTTGTTAAACTTAAAAGTGAGATATTTTTGGGTTCCATTGAATAATTTATGAGATTGTATTAATGTTGTTGAAACTTTTCTAGGATTCATGTTGTTTTTTAGAAATTTATATTGACTAAAAATTAAATTTGTTTGAGAATAATATGTTCATTCAAATTCAAATCTTATTAATTTAACTTATCGATTTTGTATGTGCTTTGTGGTTAGTTTTTCCTTTGACTAATTTGATTAAGATATCCAAAATTTTGAGGATTTTGTTGGTCGCATGTTTTTAGTAGATTTAAATTGCGTCTCGACTTTGTTAGGTTATTTTATCTAAACTAAATTTGATGCATATTTTTTAAGTCGATTAAATTTTTGTGTATTGTTTTTTTTTCGTGTATTGATTTTTGTATGTATATTTTAGTATGTTGTTGATTATTTTTGTTTTGGCCATGTTAATTAAAATATCCAAAATTGAGGATTTATTTCTTGTTTTTGTTAGAATATAATAAATCTTGAATTTTCTAGGGTAATTTATCTAAACGAAAAATTTATTCTGTTTTTTATGACTATTTTTTAAACATCAAGTTAACATCTTCAACAACTAATTCAGGGATCCCAATTTTTTTTCATGGATACATGATTGCGTTCATTCCTTATTGCTCAGATTAACACCACTTTACACCTCTGTCGTTAGTTGCATAATTAAGTCTAAACCATTTCACCTATTTCTTAATCCACTTTTCCTCCCAAATAGCGCTCAAAAAAAATTGTGACGACAAAGCATGAGCATTTGATTTCACTTCTTGTCGGCACCTCGAACTGTACGTGTTCACTTCTCTAATCATCCACTACAATTTTGTACCTAAAGGAATGAGTAAAGTTCCTCTCCATTACTTCCTCCTTTCCATTACTTTTCATTACTTTTGGATGATTTAGATTTGTTTCAAAATGATCCAACAGTAATCGGTTTTGAAGAGATGAAGTATGATTAATGATATTATATTGTTGTATTAAAGGTAATGAAAGGTAATGGAGAGAAAAAGTAATGGAGAGAATCCATTTCCCCTTTTACTCGAACATCTCCACAAAAACGATGGCAAGTAACAATTAAAGTTTTGATCAGTTTTGTACTCATTTAGGTGGATATAAAAAAATAAAGAATTACTAATAAAATACATAGAGTCAACCAAATAGATAATTGTTCACAGTGTGACAATCAACACAAAAATTTGCTAAAAAATGACGGTTAGAAAAACATTTGATAAACCTTTAACAAACAATGTTGCTTATCATTGCCTTTACTAATGTATATGGATACATATAGACGATATCAACACGAAGTCATTGAATTCTTTAACATTTAACAAACACCATCATTTCAATTCCATCAATCACGTAAATCATCATGATGTCAATATTATAAAGATGTAGTCATTGACTCATTGCCATGAAAATATTGATTCTATAATCTTTGTGACACTCAAGGATCATCACTTAGCATAGTAATTTTGTACTCCGTATCTAACTTGGCACTATTACATTGCAATTGACAAATTTCGTTGTTTGGTAAAGACAAATAATTTCAAAGTTCTATAATACAGTAATGGTGACTCATTTACAATGTTACAGTACTCATAAAAACAAAGGTGGTCAGGTCGGAATATGGATTAATATGGCGAGTTTTTCTAAGATGGTTAGGGTTCAGAATATTGATGTGTTCGAGATTGATACCGTAAAAATTATATCCCTCGAGTTTATAATGTTGATAGGGTTCAGAATATTGATGGGTTCGAGATTGATACCGTAAAAATTATATCCCTCGAGTTTATAATGTTGATAGGGTTCGGAATATTGATGGGTTCAGGATTGATACTAAGGTTGTACTTTTGGAATGTTTATAAAAGATTATATTTGTTGATTATTTTGTAATTTTGAGATTTTTTTTCCCTGATGGAAAATAAGTTTATTGTTTTTCTTGATCATTTTCGTATGCTTGGGAATTTATCCAGTTTGAGTTTGCTCACACTTTCTTCGTCATTTTTTCTATCGATATATGTACTTTTTGAATGTTTATAGGAGATTATATTTGTTGATGCTTTGTAATTTTGAGATTTCCTAGAGAAAAAATATCTAAGTCTCTCGTTTTTCTTGTACACTCGAAAATTTACCCAGTTCGACATTTTTTAGACAAAGTTGCTAATATTACCAAGTGTGTCGAGTGAGAAACGCACATGTGTTAAAACTCGGCAACAATATTCCTCACAACAAAAGTGAAAAAAAACACAATATCGTAACAGGTTATTTTCGTTGTAACTAGGCATAATCTCAAGCAAATTTGTGAGAAAGAATCAGTGACAGCTATATACCATTTCCTACCGAGGAACTCTCATATGAGACCGTCTCACATAGAAGAACTTACTAAAATTAGTAACCTGTGAGACCGTTAAGCATAGTGTTTAGCAAGAAGGTTTCCACATAATTCTAAGTCGAACCGTTCCTACGAAAGATCTCCAATGCAATTGAAAATCGTGTCTGTATTCTCAAAGTCTTCATTAGTTGTGTACCTGCAATCAACCAAGTGCACAGGTTTCGCCGATTCGGTTTTTCGTGCTAAAACTGAAAAACTCAAAAGAGCTGAAATCTTGAGTTACTAACTCAGTAATTGCATTACATATATCTTTAGACTTTAGTTAACATCTCCTTCTCCTTAAATTATCACAGCAACAAAGAAAAACCGTATTGAAATTAAATAAAACTCAGAGTGTCACCATAATCATCAGCCCCAATTTCAAAATGAAATTATTCTCAGCACAAACGGAAATATAAGAGTCAGAACCCAGAGATTTGTACCCAGAAAAACCCTCAACTACACATTTTTTTTGGGAAATTAAGTAAATTTGAAGGTGAAAGATATAAACTTTGTGAAATGGTTTAGGCCATACATGCACATACAAAGTGAGACATTGGAGTGGAAAAAGAACCCAAGGTTTTTAACCCTTATTTTCTCCCTCTCTATTTCAATTTTCACTAATACAACCTCTAGAAATCAAATGTAAAAGTAATGTATTCACTACTTACTGAATCACTGGTTTTGCCTTTCTTTTTGGCTGCCTCTCTACTCTAGTGGTTGGAACCGGCTCATGTGGAGCAGTCTTGTACCTGATTATTGTTCGTATAACGTGAATTTGCTCCCATATTTTTCCCCCGTTTACCATTTCTGCAATACACTTCATATACTAATTCTAGAACAAAGACCTTTTGTAGTTCTAAGAGATAGAAAAATCGAGGGAAAATCCTTACGAAACCGAGGAAAAAATGTTCTACCTTGTTCTAGAATGAGTAGTGTCTTCCTCATTCACCTCGGTTTCATTGAGGTTTAGACTCGGGAATGGGCTCGATTCAAATTTCCTTGTAATCAATGTCGTTTTTCTATTCGACTTCCTGTTGCTACATCTTCCCCTCCACGTTCGACAACTTACTTTGTATTTTTATCGTATAGCAAGACATACTAAATAAAGAACTATTTTCAATAATCCTGACCTTTGGCATGGAGGCCATTTACATGTGTAAAGTGAATCTACTAATTGTTGTACCACCAAAGCCTCATCATCAAACCCACGCTCTTCGCCTATTTCCATCACGTCTACCTCAATATGCATCTTCACATAAAAAAAAATTAAAGCTAAAACATTTAGATCCCTAGACAATTACGGAAAAATAATATTCAAACGAAAGGTAGATAAATTAAATTTCAAACAAATCAATCGTCATCAGATTTAACGGGTCTGATTTTGGTTCGTCTTCTGTTTTCCGTCGGAAAGTTGCTACTGCTGTTACCATTGCTTTTCTTCTTCTCCTTCTCTCCTCCTCCTAATACGTTCAACATGATCATCATTTATCTATGATTTAGCACCAATCTCATCACATACTACTTATTAATTAAGTGCCTAAGCTTATCAACATCCGATACTCACACTGACTTTACCAAGAACGCCTAGCTTCTCCTTCCAAGCAGCTGCATGTAGTTTCAAATATTTTACTCATTCGTGTGTTAATTACTTCCCAAATTCAAATCTTTTGTATCATGATTACGTACAATGAAATAAATCAATGCAAAATTACTCATAAATCGTCCTGTCATCTTTGAAGTAAAAATAGAAACTCAAATGTGAAGTAAATGAGCACATGACAAAATTCATTCGACTACCCATTAGACCTCAAAATATTTCTTGCTCAACGTGGAGGCTGTATATTACTGGTAGTATTTATTTTCCACTGTTCATCACATCCGCCAGCATCCAAAATATTTGCAGCGATCTACACAAATCATCTTTGTAGTGCATTAAATAATCTTAATTGAAATAACTTTGATGGTGAAACTTCCAACTTAATCACAGAAAACACTAATTTTCACCCAAATCATCAAAACAAATCGAAATCAACACGACAATAACTAATTATATATAGAAATTAATCACAATAACTAAACATTTCTAAATCCAGCTACCAACATTCCTAACTCCTAACCTTAAAATCAATCCAAACAAACCAAAATGCAACTCAAATTAATCATAAAAAAATCCTTATCTTCATCCAAACGAACAGAAATCAACATTAAGAAATAACTAATCGTAGATCAATAAAAAATTCTACTAACGTTCAGGTTGATCTTTTAGCAAAAAATTCTCCGATAACTTAATTAAAATAAAAAATAAATCACATTAATTAAAATAATATCTAAGTTGAATATATCGACAATAAGAGTGATCGACTAACCTGCCGTATTTGAAACAAATTGAAACTAAATATCTTCACATCTCTATAAACTATGAGCCTGAAAATAGTGACGTAAATAAGTTAATGTCTCAATGTCATCATAGGAAATAAGATGGCAATAGCAAACTATGAAAAAAATTGGTGAAAGTAACATATTCCAAGAACAGAATCATAAGAAGAGTCGTCATAGCAGCAACGCAAACTTACTAAAGGAATAGTCAATTAGTCATGATGCTCTCTGAGTCTCTTCTTATTGAACGCCTTATTTTCTATCCTCCAATGTCGTCTTCTCTCCTTATAACACCCGCAGTCCCAGATTGTTGTCTCTCACTTATCCCTCATCTCACTTCTCATTTCAACTCTACGTGTTTCTTTCGCATTTCATCTTATTTTTGTCCAAATTTTCATGTAAAGCAAAAAAAATTAAATACATACTAATCAGACAAAATCAGTCAGTTAATAATTGCAATCTATCTATTTCATACAGTGATACACTGATATCATAGCCATCATTTATTGTAAAATTATGAAATAAAAATAGACGAGATGTGAATTACCTCATATCCAACCCACTTTCTTAAGTAATCGATTAGTTGATAAATAGTAACCCCTGTTCTTCAATCTCCAGTTTAAAGGTGTCTGAAACTCACCCTTTAACTGCTCAGAATTGCCCATGGTGTGGTGGTTTCGATTTGGTGATATGGAGACTGGATACATAAAACTAAATAATTGAATAATTGATTTGATGGAGAAATGATAGTGAAAGATCTCTGTTGTAATACCCGCTATTTTTCAAGCATTTTTATCATTTCCGTTATAAATTCGTCATAACTATGTCACATTTCGGCCTTATGTTTCATCATTATTCCAAGCTCTATTTTCATTTTTGAGTCTAATGGTATTTATTTTTATTTTTAAAGATTTTAATTCTTTTAAATCTATTTATTTGATTTTATTCGTAAACTAATTATTTTTCTGCGAGGAATTCTACTTCTCTACGAATTAACGTTTTTAAACTGTGATTTAAGCTATTCCTTTTCCTACAAATGTCTAGATATATTTATATAATATTTTCAACTAAGAAATATTTTATTTACGAAAATTTAGCCTTTAATGATTTTATTACGAAGTTTCGTAAATAATTATTTTCGAACGCGCGGTTTACTCGAATTGCTTTGAAATGCTTTTAATAATTTTATGATCCTTATTTTTATCAACCTACAACTAAAAAGAGACCTTTTTGGACCGTGTCACCATGTAGTAAAACATTTGATTACAACTTTTATTTACATAACACTTTATGTTTAAACTTTAAGTAAAAAGATATTTTTCTCTTTAATTGATTTACATGGTTAAATTACAAACTTTTCAAGCTACCATCACATTCATTTTGGCTGAAATTTTGAGACTACATTCACATTGTTTTTATCAATTTTAATGCTTCATTCATCCACCATCCTTTCATATTTTTCTTATTCATTTTTACATCAATTTTATTTTAACAAAAACCTCTTCTTTCTCCCTCTTTTTGGCTGGTGTTCCTGCCCATTTTCAGCAGCCATTTTCATCCATAATCAAGCTTTGATCGTCGTATTTTCATCTTTTAAATTATCGATTTTCTTTTCCCTTCGTTAAGGTAATAATCGATGTTATTTCCGATCGTTATTTACCTTGATTCTTTTAGTTTTCTTATGGTATTTTTGTACCATGTATGTCATGTGAATTAGGATTCTTGGTTGATCCAAAAGCCGATGAATTTATAATCAGCTCGGATTTGGGTTAGAGGTAACGTCGATGTTACTCGGTATTGCATGATTTTATTTGTGTAATTGGATGTATATTTTTATATTTTTGGTTTTTGATGATATATATATGACATAATCTGGAAAATTTTTTAAAAGTTGAAAATTTGCATGTTTCGGTATTTTTATCGCTTTGACGAGATTAACGATTAAATCGTCATATTAATTTGTAAAATCGTAATATTCGGCCTAAACATGTAATATATGTTTGTATTCTGTAAAAATGATGTTTTTGATGATTTTTAATAATTTAGTATTTTTCTGATATTTTAGTTATCGATTATTGAATTATTACCATTTACGGACAAAATCAATTAAAAGCCGATTTTTAGTTCTAGCACTTAAACATTTTATTTTAATTTGATTTTTGTCATCATGAAACTTTCTAATGAAATAGAATTTTCTGAATATTTTTTATAATATTTCGGAATTGTTAAGTTGATTAATTAATTAATCACTTTAAATAATCGTTTATCGTTAAAACCGTGTTTGTCGTTTAAATTCTCGATTTCTGGTCTGTTGTTTAAATCTGGAAAAAAAAATGTGATTCTGATGATTTCATAATAAAATTTAATTTTATGATTTTTAGTGCTTTAATAAAATGTTAGGAACGATAAGTTTTATTAATGAAATCGTTAATTGTGAAAACGTGTTTTAAAGACGGTTTTAACGGGATTTATTAAATCTGGAGTTTTTGGAAATATGGAAAAAATGGTAGATTCTGTAAAATCATGATTTTTAAGTTTAATAATAATTTTTGGATATTAATACTTAAATCGTTTTGTAATTACTATTTTTATTAATCGTTATTGTCGAGATTAGACGATTAACGAGAAAACCCCTTTAAAAACCGAGTTTAAGAATTCTGAAATTTTTTTTTCGGGACAGAATGTCCAAACATATATTTTTGCTATTTTACGTAATTTTTGTACTATTTATTAAAGTCTTTAATTAACAGTAATGGTTTTTGGAAAAAATTACAATTTGTCGTTAAAATGTTTCGTCTTACCTAAAAGAATTATTTTTCCATCAATTTTGAAAATATTTAAATCTGAAACTTTAAGAATTAAATCATCCCTTAACATAATCTAAATATGTTCATTGGTTTAATTAAATAAAAGAAGTTAAAGTATTTAATTTGGCATTTGCCGTAAAATCCTATTTATGTTCGTTTTGTCGAAACTATTAATAATTAGGGAATTTTAATTTTATAAACTTTGAAAACACCCTGATTAGTAGTATTAAAATGTTTAAGACATTTTTATTCATTTTATAAACACTTGGAAGATATTTTAATAATTTCATAAACCTAAATGCTCTCACTTTGATAATTAATATCGTTAAGGCCGAAAGTATTAGTTTTATAAATCTATATTGTTTACTAAAAATTTTGTATTATTATAAACTAATATTTTCGATATTTTGATATGATGCTATTTTTAGTAAAGTTTCTAAAAATAGAAGTTTCCTAAAATAGAAAGTTTCCTCTTTTAGAATATAATGGTTACTCCTTTTGTTCTCTTATTACTTTAATGATTATATCTTTTGAATATCGATATTGTCTTTGTTTTGGAGTTATGGAATAAGGACAAACGTGAGGTTAGAGTAATATATTCTGGGGTTTACGTTTTTGCCATTGATAAGTGTGGTTTGTAGTGCCTATTTTGTAGTGTTTTGGTCCCATTTTCCTTGTAGAATCGCTCCTTGGGAGCGGTTTAGGGGCTTCTTATGCTTCCTTTAGCTCGTTTCAGGTTCCCGAGACCGATTTGGAAGAGTTGGAGCGATTCCGACTCTATACATACACATTTTGGAGCCAACGGAGTAAAGGAACGACGACTCGATGCCTTGGATTCGACCCCGAGACCTTGGGACCCAATCCCGAGCCTCCGAGACCCGATCCCGAGTCCCGAGAATCGATGAGAAGTCCATATGAAGCAAGAAGGAACCTTAAAGATCATATTGGAGGCCTACAAGACTCATCCCCGACGGGTATGACCTCAACCCGTCCGGGATGAGGTGCACAAAAGAGGATGCTCCTGTTTTGGGTCCATCCCGACCGGGACAAGCTCCTCCCGGCCGGGACCGACACCCTCCCGACCGGGACCACCTCCTCCCGGCCGGAAGGTCTGCTGCTGCTCCGCGCTTCATTCTTCTCTTCTCCTTTCCACTTGTAACCCTATATATACCCCCCTCTTGTATTAAGGCACCATATTGGCTTATGTTCTTCACCTCTCCTTAAACCCTAGACTACTTTAGGTTAGATTAGGTTAGATTAGTGTAGATTAGTCGGTAATTAGTTCTTAATCCTAGTTTAGTACTTGTATTAAGGGAATTCTTCAAGATCCTTCCAAGATTGACAACCTTGGTGGTTTGTTTTGGGTTTTCTCCATTAATGCAAGTTTCAATCTTTCCTCTTCACTAGTTTGGTATAATCTTCTCTTCCTTTTACTCTTTATCTTGTTTAATTCATCCAAGTTTGCATCTTTGATTGTTATATTGTTCTTAGTTCATCTTTTTCACTAGTTTCATTATGGATGTTTTGATTCTTGTTTTGATTCTTCTTGTTCTTGTTAGAATTAGTTTGATGATGTTAGAGTAGTGTTCTTGCTAGGGTTAGTAGAGTGATTAGGGTGTTAATTGGATGATTAAGGGTTTGTTGGAGATGTTGGTGGAAGATTTGAGGTTTCTTCTTGAGTGATGCATATTACATGTTTGTTGGAATGCTTGAATGACTAAGTAGGTTGGAATGCTTGTTTTTCTTGCTTTTCTTTGTCGTGTGTGTCGCCGGATGGGTTCCATGAGGAACCTCTAGGTCGTGTGTCCTAGATTACCCTACTACCGCTTTCACTCTAACTCCTCCTTGGCCATTCCGTTACCCCTTTGACCCCGACCTAATCCTAGCCCGTTTTTCCTTGTTGTTCTTCTTAGTCATAGTCTAGTCCTCTCTTCCTCTTATCATTCTATAGCTTAGCTCGTTGACTTAGTCTCGTATTTAGGCGACCTTGGTCTAGACGCCTCTACCGTCCCCGTGGATTCGACCCGACTTACCCTAGCTACCCTAGTTAGGTTTTGCCGGTTAATTATTTGGCGGTGGAATCCACGACAAATCCCACCATCAAATTGGCGCCGTTGCCGGGGACGGTGCTAGTTTAGACTTTGTTTTCCTAGTTACTTGACTTTGTCTTTGTCTTTGTGTTTTTCTTTTTCTTTTTGTTACCTTGCTTCTTGTGTGTGTGTGGTTTATTTCTCTCTTGTCTAGTGCCCAAAAAGCACTAGACTTCTCACGTTTGTTCCTAGTCTACAGTTTATGCTTAGAGGTGGTGACTATCTTCTTCTTGCGATTAAGAGCCGCTTTAACGGACGGTTGCTAGAATGAGTGGTTTCCAACCGGGTATGGACTACGATTTTCGAGCAAGCATGGGGTTTGATCTAAACTCCACACACTCGGGAGCCGATATGAGCTACTCCTCTTCTTCCATGAACCAAGGGTATGACATGACGCCCCCCTACCATAATCAAGCTTCTTGGGGTAATCAAGATGGGTATGATCCTCAAGAGTATGGAAATGACTACCAACAAGTGAATGACTATCAATCCTACGATCAAGGTGGCTATTACTCAAGCTATGATTGTGAACCCACCATGTTCAATCAAGATTCACCTTATGGAAGCCAATACCCCCAAAACCTACCATATTACCCTCCACCCCAACCACAATATGAACCCAATGACCCACAACACTACCAATCACCCCAACCTTGCTACCAACAATATGATGCCCCACCCCTTGGGCATCATCAAGACACCATGTTTAATCAAGATTATCAAGATTATCATCAAGATTATCAAGATTATCATGGAGCTTTACAAGACCCCAATGACCACCAATCGTCGAACTTGGAGTTATATCGATCGATTCTTCAATTGCAAAAGAACCAACAAGAAATGGCCATCCAAATGCAAAAGGATCAAGATGAACTCTTGGCCCAATATAGGAAGGAAAACGAGGCGCTTGATGCTCGATTAAATGCATTATTGGTTCAAACCGTAATGTATTTATCCCGAACATCGCAATTAGATGAAGGGTGCCCACTTGAGAGAGAGGAGCAACCTAACCATGAAGCCGCCGATGTAGTTCCCTTTGGAGGAGAGATTTGCTTTGAAGAACCTCAATCGTCTACCCAAAAAGAGACGAATGAGGATGTGACCCTTAGTGAAGGCAACATTGGTGAGGAATTGGAGGAGGATGGTGAGTTGGATGGTTTGGTGGAGTTTGTGGAGTTGTTGGGTGAGATTGTTAGCCTTGAGTTGCCCTTGTGCGATAATGCGACTAAGCATCAAGAGCCCCTAGCTAGTGAACCAAGCAATGACTTGGAGGAGATTGAAACCGCCGATAGAAGTTTCGATCCTCCTCTCCAAGATTATGTGGGGCCGAATGATGAAGATGGGGAACCACAACTTGAGGAAAGTGTGGGGGTGTGCAACGAGGAAGCAAGGCCAAAACCGTTTTTTGTGCCTTGTTTCTTGGAGATGAAGCTTGCTTGTGATTGGAGGCAATGCCTAGAGAGGAAGAGGTCGGTTAAGCTCGTAGGATGGATAGACCCCGGAGACAACATGAATGATGACGTTGGGTCTTGGGATTCCTACTTCTTGCCTCCACCTTGGAGGCCGTGGAGGTTGGCAAAGCTCGAGCGCTTCTTGGGCCTCCACTATGATGTCGGTAGCGCGTTCGACTTGCTCCTCCATGCCCTTGAGGGCTACGGTTGAAGAAGAGTCCACCATCCTAGGTTTGACGGAGTTCCTAAAGAACCGTCATGTTGTATATTCTCCTCTCCTCTTTAGAATACTTGTGTTTGTATTTGTGTGATTTTTCTCTTGATTTTTGTTAGTTTTGTGATATTCTTGTAATATTGGATTTTTGATGAGCGATGTGAGGGAGTGAATTTGATGTGTACTTTGAGTTTATTGTGATAGGTGAAGTAAAGGTGACTCCTAGAAAGGAATGGTGAGCGATAGAGCTTGGATCGTGACTAAGGGAGTCGGTTTTTGGGGTCATGGGAGCCATGAAGGCCCTTCCCGACCGGGAAGGGTGTGTCGTCCCGACCGGGATGGGGCCGTCCCGATCGGGATGAGGGTGCCAAAAATCGAGTTCACTGGAGTGTCATCCCGATCGGGAAGGAGGCTTCCCGACCGGGACGGGTATGTCATCCCGACCGGGACCACCCATCTCGACCGGGATGATCCCCTACTCCTTTTTGGTGCCTCTTCTTCGATATTTAAGCCCACCCAACCATTGTATACCCCCACCCAACCTCCCTACCTTCCTTGCTCATATCATACCACCCATGTACCTCATTTACATACCTTAACCTCATTTCCCCCTCACTTTAAACCGATATTCACATCAAATCCCACCCCCTAGCACCATTACTACCTCTACCGTGCGGTTCTATCAAGCTTGAAGAAGAATGACAATGACGACAACAAGCAAGTACCTATATTGATCATTGAGACGATGGAGAGAGTGAGTTGCTAACCGGTCGGTATGGCAACTATCCTTTCTTTTCCGTTTTTTTTATTGCTTGTTTTCCCCTTGTTTCTCCCCTTCCCCTTGAGTCATGGTATCTTAGTGGCCTTCGAGGCCTTGGTTTTGGTTGCTCCCGATTCTCGATGATGTGACTACATCGAGAGTCATTTTCAAAATCCAATTTTTACAAGTTTTTCACTCTTTCTTTTTGTGGATTTAGTCGGATTTAGGCGGAATCCGCGCTAGGTGACTTGATTACACCTAGCCCTCCCCTCCCATTTCCTTTTATTTCCTTCTTTTTATTTCTTCCCCCATCCATATCTTTTTCTTGTCTCGGCCCATGGTGACTTGACTACACCCCGGCCGGACACATTCTACCATTTTCTCCACTTTTTGATTTTTAGCTTTATTTTCGTAGTTTCTTTTGTACTCCCATGCACTACGGTCGAGCATGAGGACATGGCTCGACTTAAGTGTGGGGGAGTGGTATTCTAGCATAGTTAGCTTTATTTTTGTAGTCTTTCAAAAAAATCTTTAAAAACCCTAAAAATTTGAAAAAATTTCACAAAAATCAAAAAGATTTTCCTTTTTGTGTGTTTTTCTTTTGTGTCTTTATGTCGTGTATTTGTTGTATTGTGTGTGTTTTGCCTCCTCTTTCCTTATAGGTTGCTTAAATCACCGCTAGCTTTGGAGAGCTTTCAAGACTACCGGTAACATCTTATCCCTTTTTCTTCTTTATCTCTCGCGGGGTTTGGAGGAGATTGTGATGTTGTGTGCTCGGGTGGAGCTTTGTAAAGTGTGGATGATTTGGTGGCTTGTTTGGATGATCGGGGTGGTGTTTGTGTTATGTATGTGTTCGTTTTGTGTTGTTCTTGTTTTGTTGCTTTTGTTTCTTTTTCTTTCGTTTTCGTTAAGTCTTTGTTTTGTGTTTTGTTGTGTGTCTTGTGTGTAAATGGTTTTCGAAAACCCGGTTTAGAGGCTAGTGTGTGAGTGTGTACTTTCCCTTCCTAGTAGTGTAAATCGAGTCTTGGACTTTAGTCTAGTAGAATGACCCTAAATCAATGAATTCGTTGGTCCTTTACCTTGAGTCCACCTAGCTTACTAGGGATTTACTACGGGATTTGCACTTTTGACCATTATGACCACCCACGGTGTGAAAAGGCCTTGGTTACCGAGTCCCGTCCCCTAGGTGACCGTGTCTAGGATCGTTCGATTAGTCCAAGTTCTCCACTTTTTGTGGGTTTGAAGGGAAGGCGCCGTCCCGACTCACCCATTTACCTACCTCCCACGCATTTCCACACAATAAAATTGCAAATTGTTGAATTCGTCTTTCTTTGCAATAAGAAATGCCAAAAAGCCAAATCTTGCCAAGAAAGGGCAAAGAAAAGAAAAGAAAAAAAGAAAGAAAATGAAAGAAAGAAAAGAATGAAGAAAAAGAAAAGGCACAAAAGCCAGAAAGAAAATAGAAAAGAAGAAAAAAAGAATGGCATGGCAAAACAAAACAAAAATGCAAAAGAAAAGAGAAAATGCCAAAAGAAAACCGTTATACAAAAATAACCCCTACGTCTCAAAATAAGCCTTTTTCCGACTTTTGCCGTGAAGAGCCTACCAAAGGACCGAGTCCCGAGGAAGGATGATAGCGGCATTAGTCGGTCTTCCCTCATTTTGCATGTTTTCCACCTTTTTACTTGGACTAGTTAGGTGGTTTCGGACATGGGACGACCCTCTTGGCTCTTTGCTAAAGGGGGCGGGGTCTCACTTACCTACAGTGTTGACTAACACCGTGGTTTATCCTTTTTCCATCCCGCCGATCGTCCCGTAGTACGTTCTTAGAAGGTTAGGAGGAACCGAGGTAAGTTACCAACGTTTTTATTGCTTTGTCGTCATACTATTAGGGTTTAGTCCATCTTGGTTTGTATTGCTAGCTTGGGAACGTTGTCACTTGCCTTGAGTCCTAAACCGGTGCTTCTTTCACCGCTTGTTTGAGGGAAGCGGTATTTGTTTTTCTTTTGGGTGCAACCTTTTGTGTGTTCGTTTGTGTGCTTGTTTGTTTTTGTGTCTTATGTCCGGTTGCATCCGCAGTTTTGTCGCAAGACCCGACTTGCCTTGCGGAGTGCACTTTTCCTCTAAGTGCACTCGCGTGAGTTGAAAGGGCGTAGGGTGCGCTAATACCCATTCGGCGAGTATAGTAGTTAGTATGTGCTTACTCGAGGACGAGTAAGGGTTAAGTGTGGGGGAGTTGATAAGTGTGGTTTGTAGTGCCTATTTTGTAGTGTTTTGGTCCCATTTTCCTTGTAGAATCGCTCCTTGGGAGCGGTTTAGGGGCTTCTTATGCTTTCTTTAGCTCGTTTCAGGTTCCCGAGACCGATTTGGAAGAGTTGGAGCGATTCCGACTCTATACATACACATTTTGGAGCCAACGGAGTAAAGGAACGACGACTCGATGCCTTGGATTCGACCCCGAGACCTTGGGACCCAATCCCGAGCCTTCGAGACCCGATCCCGAGTCCTGAGAATCGATGAGAAGTCCATATGAACCAAGGAGGAACCTTAAAGATCATATTGGAGGCCTACAAGACTCATCCCCGACGGGTATGACCTCAACCCGTCCGGGATGAGGTGCACAAAAGAGGATGCTCCTGTTTTGGGTCCATCCCGACCGGGACCAGCTCCTCCCGGCCGGGACCGACACCCTCCCGACCGGGACCACCTCCTCCCGGCCGGGAAGGTCCGCTGCTGCTCCGCGCTTCATTCTTCTCTTCTCCTTTCCACTTGTAACCCTATATATACCCCCCTCTTGTATTAAGGCACCATCTTAGCTTATGTTCTTCACCTTCCTTAAACCCTAGACTACTTTAGGTTAGATTAGGTTAGATTAGTGTAGATTAGTCGGTAATTAGTTCTTAATCCTAGTTTAGTACTTGTATTAAGGGAATTCTTCAAGATCCTTCCAAGATTGACAACCTTGGTGGTTTGTTTTGGGTTTTCTCCATTAATGCAAGTTTCAATCTTTCCTCTTCACTAGTTTGGTATAATCTTCTCTTCCTTTTACTCTTTATCTTGTTTAATTCATCCAAGTTTGCATCTTTGATTGTTATATTGTTCTTAGTTCATCTTTTTCACTAGTTTCATTATGGATGTTTTGATTCTTGTTTTGATTCTTCTTGTTCTTGTTAGAATTAGTTTGATGATGTTAGAGTAGTGTTCTTGCTAGGGTTAGTAGGGTGATTAGGGTGTTAATTGGATGATTAAGGGTTTGTTGGAGATGTTGGTGGAAGATTTGAGGTTTCTTCTTGAGTGATGCATATTACATGTTTGTTGGAATGCTTGAATGACTAAGTAGGTTGGAATGCTTGTTTTTCTTGCTTTCCTTTGTCGTGTGTGTCGCCGGATGGGTTCCATGAGGAACCTCACTAGTACAAAAAGCACATTTGGCTTGTGGAAAAGGTTACGGTTGCATATAATAACCGTAACCAAAATATTCTATAGGAATTGGATTTATAAATGGTTACGGTTGTATCAAAAAAACTATAGCCAAATAGAAGATGCTTCGGTTGAGTTTATAAACCGTAGCCAAAAGTGATTATAAAGGGTAACGGTTGTAATCAAGAAACCGTGACCAACTATAAAAGGTTTCGGTTGAGTTTTTAACCGTAGCAAGAAGTGATTTTAAATTGCAACAGTTGTAACTAAAAGAACCAAAACCTTATGTAACAAAAATAAAATTAATTGTGTATAAATAAGGTGCTAAATGTTATTATACTAATTTTTATTATAATTTCCTAATCATACCAAATTTAAAAAGAATCTCTTAATAATCCTACAAAACCTCACCCATGCCTGATTTCGTAATCACTAAATAATCATAATTTATGTTTTCATAATAATAATAATAATAATAATAATAATAATAATCCTAAGTAATTCTATACCCAGGCCACTTACGCACGAACCGCAGTCCCCAAACTCACAAAAACCCTCGTCTTCTACAGAACACAATAATTCACAGCACTTCATCACCCCAATTCCGTAATTGCAGAACTTCACAAAACCGTCGACATCCCTAATTGCATAATCTCACCACAATTCCTCGAATTGCAGAACTTCAACCCGGAATTCAATCACCCTAATTCAATACCCAGGTCGGTCAAGAAAGTTGATTGGAAGCTTGAAGAAATGAATCGATTTACCTCTTCCTCATTTCCCTTCAATTGTATCATGATATTCGGTAAGTTATGCTGGAATTCGTATATATATTTTTGCTTTGCTCCCTTCAATTGTTATTTTTGTCGGTCGTATATATGTTTAGTTTTGCCGGAACTCCTATCATTCAATAATGTGATATTCGCTTAGTACTTGAGCATTTAGTCAGATCATGTATGTTTATGATACTTGAAAATGTATATGGATACCTCTTTGAAGTTTGATGAAGTATGTATGTCGAAATATTTCAACCATGAGATATTTGATCACCGAATCTGCATCGATAATTAGAAGCACAGTTTTTTCACTTTATCAAACAAATATGATAGAGGTGTAGTTGCTTTCAGTGCATAATAGTTTGATGTTTTGACTGCAAGATTCCCATCATTATTGATAAATTCAAAGATGTGGGGACTGTAGTTACGGGTAAAATTGAACCAGGCACCATACGTAAGGGCGACACAGTAGTGGTCATGCCAAACAAGGTTTGTTTTTGAATTTTATATAGCTTTTGTACTTGAGCCGTGTTAACTGAACTAGATGACACCTTATTTTGCAGTCTACTGTGAAAGTTCTTGTAGTATACATTGATGAAAGTAAAGTCAAATATGATGAACCAGGTGAAAATTTATAAGTGAGATTGTATGGGACTGAAGAAGATATATTGCCAGGCTTTGTCATGTCAAGTGTCTGTAAGCACATAAATTTCAGTCAGCACTTTACGAATCAATACTGGCAACAGACCCATATAACTTGGCTTTTGTTTTTTCTGAATCTGAGTTTTCTTCAATTATTCATTGCTGGGATGAATTAATCAATTATTCATTACTTTTTATATATTTTTGGGATATTATCTAATAAGCAATTGTTAGAAATAGATGGTGATTTCCCTGCCTCTTTCACCACATGACAAACCTGTAGAGTTGTTGCAGTCAACTATTGAATAGAAAGAAATTCTAATGTGTTCTCGTATTCCTATTGTGGTGCAGCCAAGCCAATTGCAGTTGTTACTAAGTTTCAAGCTCAGTTGCACATCATTGAGTTGGTTGAAAATGTATGTGAAATCCCTTTTTTCATTTATGTTGTTGGAACTGATGTTCTTGTTATTTATCCCCTTTTCATTTATGTATCTAATGATTTACCTCTTACCACCAGCTGAATAATTTTTTTGTGTATTCACCTCGTTGCTTTTATAGGCAATTTTCAATGCTCGATTTAGGGCGATCTTGCATATTCATTCTGTTGATGGGGAATGTGAGATAGTGATTTTATACAATAGATTGATCTCAAGACTAAGAAACCCATGAAGAAAAAACCTTTATTTGTGGCCGTTGTCAGTTTGTCATATGTTGTATTTAGGTTTATTCTCTTTGCTCAAGTATTTTCTTCTCACTTCTCAATTATATGTAAGGAGTATTTTATTGAATCGGAAAGAAAATAAAGAACAATGGTGGGTTTAATAATTATTAAACTTGATATTTACAATCTCACTTTGATTTTAGCTTAATTTACCTATGTACTTCTCTATTGTTTGTCAATAACCATTTATTGTTTCCCGTCTATTGCGCTATATTTGCTTACCTGGGTTGTGACGCAATCCCCTAGGGCCCGTTCGAGAAAGTGTTCCAGGCGGTCGAGATGTGGATCACGAAACAGATTTACTGGATAACTCTTACCATTGAGCTAACTCTTGTTCTGATTTTACTAGCTTTTGTTGAATGTCATCTTCAATTGGCATATTTCTACTTGCGCTTCATGTAAATGAATCAGTGGAAAGGCTTAAAATAAATTTAGAGAAGGGAATCACAAATATGATGATGATGGTGCTCTGTTGCATAGAAAATATTTTCTTGGTTCAAACACCTATCCCGTGAAGCAATGACAAAGCATTTTGGTCAGTGTTATTGTTTTGAAAGCACTACTTCTATATTTTTGTTTGAGTTATCTGAGTGCATAAGAATTCAAGCCTTTTTTTAGTAGAAGTTCCTTTGGGAGGCATGCCAAGATTGGACTTTATTGATATATACGGAGTAATTAGTAGCTGTTGTGGCTTTGTTGTGTCTCTGCATCAAATTAGAGGTCAGCCAAAGTAGAATCATCTATATGCATCATTTGTACTATTGTACCCGTCATCGGGGACGACACTTTATTATGAAATATTGAGTTTCCATAAATTTACTTTCCTGGATCAATATTTTTTCACTGTATCGAACATTCGTACCTTGAGCTATTGTCTGATACCCTATATTTTTGCATAAATCTTTCCTTTGGTGACAGGGATAACAAGGGTGGTATGATGCGGGAAGCATTCCGTTTGCTGCCATCATTGTTGCTATTGTTAAAGGTATACTTGGATCTTTTTCTAAGATGAATTTAATAATGTCGACAAGGATGAACGTATTCTTGTCGATGCTTACATCTTCATATTCTTTTTTAAATGAATACGAGAGTTTTTGAAAACGTGTTATTTTTTGTTGTAGGTAAGGCGACAAACAATTGGTCAAAATAGTAGAATCGGGGTTTGATCACGTCTCCTTTCAGTTTGTTTTGTAAACCTAGCTTGAATGGAGCATTTGTATTGTTGAAGCGTGAAAGAAAGGAAACGAATATTATTATAAAGTGATCATATCAGTCAAGAATCAGTGCTAGAAAGGGCACGGTCTTTTGAAGATTGAAGTTTTTAAAAAACTTTACAACGGTTGATCGACTCTAATAAGCTTAAATTGATGTCCCCTAAAATTTTTATATTTTTGGTTGTTGGTTTCAATAGATAGGTTTTTGTAGGTGGTATTGTTTTCGATAATGTAAAAATATTTTGGATAATGTAAAAAAAAAATTCTTTCAGTGGTTACTAATATTAGTTTCATCTTTTATTAATAGATTTTTTTTGATTTTTTAAATGAGAAATGACTTCGGTCATTTATTATGAACTGAAGCCTTTAATGTATTTTTGCCTACGGTTATAGTCATTAACCGAAGCATTTTATCAACCTTTGGCTTCGGTTTCCTATAAACAACCGAAGCCTTTACTTGCCTTTGGCTACGGTTGTTACAGTTAACCAATGTTGTTACTTACTTTTGGCTTCGGTTCAACAAAACAACCGAAGCCTTTACTACATTTTTGGCTTCGGTTCCTGTAAATAACCGTTGCCATAAATATTTTTAGCTTCGCCTCTTAACCGTAGCCAAAACTCATAGACTTAATGCTACGCCTTGATTTACTACGCCCATATAACCGAAGCCATATGTCCTTTTTAACCGAAGCCACAAGTGCTTTTTGTACTAGTGCCTCTAGGTCGTGTGTCCTAGATTACCCTACTACCGCTTTAACTCTAACTCCTCCTTGGCCATTCCGTTACCCCTTTGACCCCGACCTAATCCTAGCCCGTTTTTCCTTGTTGTTCTTCTTAGTCATAGTCTAGTCCTCTCTTCCTCTTATCATTCTCTAGCTTAGCTCGTTGACTTAGTCTCGTATTTAGGCGACCTTGGTCTAGACGCCTCTACCGTCCCCGTGGATTCGACCCGACTTACCCTAGCTACCCTAGTTAGGTTTTGCCGGTTAATTATTTGGCGGTGGGATCCACGACAAATCCCACCATCAGCCATCAACTATAAGGCTGATGTGTCTTTATGGGGCACACTGGTTGTTGAACCGAGCATATATGGTGTTTGGGAGTGTGTGTATATTTTCTTAAGCTCGTGCCTCGCAGTGTAAGACGCCGTCGGGTTGAACTGAGTATTTATGGTGCTTGGGAGGGGTGTACATATCATCTTAAACTAGGGCCACACATTTATAAGTCGCCGTCCTATTATGGTTGAGTAGCCTAGTTAGAGATCGAGGTTTGATTTGTTTGAACTAAGTTCTCGAAGCTAGTTTTAGTATTCTCCTAGTGAAAGTCTAGCCGTCTACACTAATCCTATCCATAACACCATTTTGAATATTTTATTATTATCGGTATAATTTGGTTCGCAGGTTGGCAAATGTTTTCTGTTTTCTCCGGAAAACTCATTTTTTATTATATTCTTTCGATACGTGAAATTCTTCACCGAAAGATTATTTTTATTATACTTTTTTACTATTTTCCATTTTTACTATATTTCTATAATAGTAATTATAGTTTTAAAACCCTGTTATACGGCTGGGAGAACGTTGACGTTGCTCCCCACTGATTGTGGCTGTTATGTTTTTTTTTAACATGGCAGGTATATGTGTTTCCCTTCAGGTGGGCTAGCGAGCAGTTATGGATCCTGCTTGTTTTAATAAGATCACTGTATTACGGATTGTTAAAACCCATTTTATGGATTTTATTATATTTTTATTTTGTAGCCATTTTTTATTTTATGGCTTATGTATTGACTTACCGTTTTTATTTAATCAAGACATAGTTACAGTGTGTTATAATCCCACTTCTACAGTGTTTCCGCCACTGTATTGCGTTAGAATTTCTAGGGGATTACATCTGTTTTTTGGTTTCTAAAGTTATTTGATTGATGAAGGATTGATTTTTTAATTTTTTGGATTTTGAGGATAACTTTGTTACAGTGAGATTTAAGGGGGAGGTTACTAAATGAGAATGAGAATAAGGAGAGAGTGGGTGATAACTGATGTAGTTTGTAACAACTGCAGTTAATCGTCAGTTATGAGCAGTTTGTAGATATTTTTGACAGTTTTTTTAATTTTCAATAAATTTGAAGTGCCACGTCAGCTGCCACATGGGATCCACATAGGATCCACATCACAATCCTACGTGGTTCAATATGGAGAGTCTAAATGTTGCAGCTTTATATAATAAATAAAGGATAACCATTTGACTTTCTGAATCGAATATTTTGTATGTATGTCATCATCTCACACTATATTCGACCATACCCGCCCGATCCGTTGTTTTTAGGACCATGGACTCTTTTTTTCCGACCTGTGGGCCATTTGACCTGAACCTAAATGACTCATTAATTTAGGGTCGGAAAATGACTCAACCTATTCAACTCATTGGGTTGATGAAAAATTGTTAAAATTAGTAAATTTTTATATTTTTAATGTTTGTTCCGTTTCATTAAAATACTTCATATACGTTTACTAAATGAGGTGAACATTAAAAAAACATATGGATAATAATTTAATACTACGTACAGAGTATTATTTTTACTAATTTAAATTTGGACTGCGACGAAGTGATTATTGATTATTTTAAATAATTTTCATTTTAAAGAATTAACAGTTTGACACTGCTTATCAATGTTTATCTTAAGGGAACGACCAGAGCGAAATCAAGAAATGAGTCAGACTAAGGAGATTATGATTACTTTTTAAATATAAACATTATAATTAAATAATATACTACTAATACTATTAAAATAAATAAAAAATCAATACCAAAAATAATTTTTTAAATTAAAAGGCGGGAACACATTAGACATTCGAAACTATTTATTTCTCGTATATATTCTGACCATAACCCGATACGTGATCCGTATTAGACCCGACTCTCCCGACAGGTCTAGTGCCTACATTAGTTCTCTGGGAGAAACAAATGATACTAAACAAAATATAAAGTCATGTGTCTGTGAGCAATATTAATATGTCCGTGCCAACTTATTTGCGAAAATTGAGTTTATCAATGTCTTTTGCTCGGTAACCATTTGAATTTAGCTACTAATTTAGCAACTGCCTAAAATTTAGTCGCTAAATATATAAATAAATATATTTAGTCTCAATTTTAGAGATCAAAATATAGTGGTAGCTAATTACATCGCTGTTATAGAGACTAAATAAAGTCAATGACAAATATGTTAAATAATTTAAGTTTATATTTAAGAATTCCAAAACTGTTGGAGATTACCAACGTCGCTCGAAAAACGTCTCGTTTAATTATATTGATGATTGACAGATTGATTGATTGAACCTAATTAATTTTTATATATTATTCAACTTATTTGAATATGATTTTATTTCTAATTTTAACTTAAATTATCTAGCTCTCTTAGTATATATATTTCTTGCTTATATATCGTGAGACTAAAGTTGTACTCTCGAATTGATCTGAATGACTTGACTTGACCCGTAAACCTAACCCATCCAACCCGGTTTTCGTAGGTCAACGCCTATAAATCTTGATCTACGACTCGACTGTCATCATACCCGGTAATTTAGGGTCCCGGCCAGACCCGACCTGTCCGTTAAAAATTATTTACTCTATATGATTGCAATATTAAATACAGTTTATTTTTATTTTTATGATACCTATAAATGAAGTAATAATTTTTTAATTGCGTAATATCTTTTAAAAATATTTATTATTTATAATTATTTCTATATAACTATGATAAGTAATGAATATAAATAAAATACTTCAATAATAAATAAAATAAAACTCTTAAAATAAAATAAAACTCTTCAATATTTTTATTGATATTATAAAAGGAGAAAAGTAAAAAAAATTATTTATTTTTTAATTTTATCTAATATTCCATACTACAACTCATAGGAACAATATTATTTTTGTTAAACGAAATGTAATAATCCAGTTTTTACATAAAATTGTAATTTCTCGCACCGTATTTTCGCAAAAATGTAAATCGAATTCTATTAGGATAATTTTATCTTAATAAATATATCTGCTTATATTAGGATAATAATTTTATTTTATTAATATTTCTTCAAATATGACGATTATTTGAAATAATCATAATCATTTTACGCGTTCCACGCGGTGTCCATTCAAATTTTTTTGTTTTCTGAGGTGATAATTGATGGTTTATATAATGGTAATTCTTTGAGTCCTAGGAGTATTTGAATTGTTTTGTCTAATACTAAAATTTAAAGGTGTATTATTTATTATCTGATACTAAAACAAATGAGAGTATTATTTATCACATTCACTTTTAGTATGGATAATATTTATATTCTTAGTGTTTTTAAAAAGTGGTGTTTTAAAAAAGTTGGATTCTTTGCTCGAAAAAAGTCTATTTTAATTATATACTCCGTATATTGATTATTGTAAGTAGTGTATTTGCCTGTTCTTTTTCTTTGTATCTTTTCAAATGTTATCTTCATTTTAGTGTACATTAGTGTTTTGTATGTAGGCATTAGCCGAGGCTATATATCCGTAGCATGTAACTCGGATTTGATTATCCAAATACATAGTTTATCATGGTATCAAACTAGGTTCATTCACCAAATAAACCCCAAAAGGTCTTGTGTCCTTCTTTCGATCCATAACCCGCCGGCGTTTCACTGCCCTCGGCAGCCCTCCGTTTCCCTCCGTCATCAGCCCCGTTGCCAAGTCCAACGAGGATACATCGAGTTCTTCCCGTCCTATGATGCACCCCGTTTATGCCGTCAACAATATCCAAGAAAAGGTTCGTGTGCTCGATGGCACCAAGGTTTTCTACTCTTCTTTGGTAAATCTATTAACTCTCCATTCTCGCGGATACAAGGTCCTCCATCATATTAATGATACCCCGCTCCCTACAAAAAGGACCCGAAGCATGAGTCTTGGTCCGAAGTCGATGCCATCGTTCTTTAATGTATATACGGTACATTATCTAATGAATTTTTACCACAAACCTTACGAGAAACCGATTCCACCACCCAAGGGGCTTGTATCGTGTCAAAAATATTTTTCTTAATAATAAAGGAGCCCGAATCAAGAGTCTCGAAAGTGAATTTGTTAATCTCAAACTTGAGGCTATGGCCTCGTTTGATTTGTGAACGTCTCAGTGAGATATCCTGTCAATTAAAAGACGTTGTCTCATCCGTTTCCGAACAAAGTTTTTTTTACTCCAATTGGTCCGCTGTCTCCCAAAGGAGTACAATACGGCCGCGACTTATATTAATCAAACTTTACCCAATTTTGACACCGCCCGGAGCATAGTTTGATTAGAAAACCATAGAACCGCCACCCATGACAAGTCGAACCCACCCACTACCGGTGCTGCCCTGGCCGCGCCAGTAGCCCCGCCCACCGCCGACGTCCGCCACTGGGAAGACCCGGCCCCCAAGCGACCTGCCACCCCACGAGGTGATAAGTCTCTATTTTACCGGTTTTGGTCTCAAATTTGTACTCTTTCTTGGTCGATTTCATTAATCGTTTTGCTATTATTTAACTATATTATGTTTAATTAGCGAATTAGTCGAGTCTAACTTAATTAATGTATATTTATCATATTTGTCAGAATTTTGATACTGCTCTAGTCATTTAATATTGTAGGTACCGAAAGAATCGACTCAGCAAAAATGAAAACTAGTCAAGACGGGTCAAGATAAGCAAAGCTCGACTCAAAACCGAGATTGACCAAGTCAATCACCTAACTCATAATCAAACTCCTCATGACTTCCCGTAACTCATTACACCTCCATCCCAACAACCAATTTCTTATCATCCTTCCTTCATCCCTTTTATCCATCACCACCATTACTAACCTCTATTTCCAATTGAACTCCTTGCCTTCAATTTCTAATTCAACCTCCAATGCCATCAAACTCCATCACCAATCACTGTCCATTAATAAAAAATTCAAATGATGCCCAATTCAATTCCTCCACCATCTCCATTTCATTTCTCACCATTAATCAACCACCGCCGCTGCCCTGTGCATCTCAGTCGAACACTTCTTTCCGGAAACCTATGACCAGGCTCTTACATCATCGAGCAACCGTGCGACCTTTGCACTCCTCCATTTCAAACTAGCACTCTAGCACCGTCGCCGGAGCACCACTGGTCCGCCACCTCTAGTCGCACGCCACCCGAGCTCAGCCACCATGCGTCACGCACGCTGAACCGTGCGTAATCGAGACAGGGGAGTAGGAGTCGTGCAAAATCCACTGTGAGTATCGTAATTAACCGTGCTCTCTGCCTCCCATTCTTGCTTGGGTTGTTTATCTTATTTGGATAATCAAGTTACTCTTAAGCCCTTGTTTTCTTTCTTTTCATTTCATTTAATTGGAGGGTATTTTTGTCTTTTCTATTGTTGTGAGAGATACTGTAACAATTTAAACCCTCAATTTGTGACCAAGCAGGCTGTTAGAGTAGAGAGTAGAGATTAAAAAGGGTAAGGGTAGAAGTAGCAGTAGTTGAAGAACAGTGCGCAACCCATTCCTCTGTTTTTCCCTTCCTCTTTTTTTTTTTTAATTTTTTTTTAATTAGTTTAAGCATCTAATCTTTCTTAATCATTTTAGATCGTCTTATTTCAAGTAATTTCTTATCTCTCTTTTGTTTAATTCAATTTTATCTTATTTCATGTTAAGATTATTAATCACTTAAAGTTTATGTCTTTGTAGTTTATTGTGCTTAGTAATATGATTCTAAGTTTGTGTTTCATCTTTATGTTGAGTAATTAGTATGTGTTATATTAGATTAGTTTAATTTTATTTCATTAGTCAAAGTTTTAGTCTTTATTGTTTCATTATGCTTATTTTTATGTTTTAAGTAATTATTAGTGTTTTGATTATTATTTTCATGGGTAGTGAGTAGTCTTTTTCTAGGGGACGATTTGGCCCCAATATGCCTAGATTGTGGGTTTGAATTTCAATGTTGGATTGTTTGAGATAAATAAGAATTGGGTAGTTTGGGGGATCGAGAATCGACTTGGCATTTGGTTGTGTTTGAACCCTTGACCCTTGTCCACCGACGGGAGTCGGTTAGGTCTAGGTAGTAAACCTCGTCTCTTGTCACGCCTTGCTCCACCTAGTTGAACACGGGAGTGAGAACTTGGTAGGGTACCCAAAATATCGGTTTAGACTCTTCACCTTGGGATAGGGGAGAGAAAGGACCAGGGTTAGACGCGGACTTAATGAGCCGACTCACGAATCCGGGAGGGAGGTGATCAGTTTTAGCTTAGTTGGATTACGAACCTGGGAGGGAGGTAGCCAACCCATAGAGACATTCCACTATTCCTACCATCCCTAGCAATTCGATGCTCGGTATTCCTTACCCACGATTATGGCATGTCGGAGGTTAAGTCGGACCCTAGGCCTTTCTCTATTCGAGTAACCGTAATTTTTAGCTTTCGTCTGTTTCATCTTTAGTTTTCTATTTTCTTTTAGTTTTAATTCTCTCTTTTGTTTATCGTTCTTTATTGTAGTTGTAGTTCACCATTCTTACCTTTCATCAACTTAGATAAAAATTTAGGATAAACACGATTAGGCATCGCTTTGCTCCTTGTGGGATCGACCCTCTATTGTGCTTCGATTACATCGTGCGCTTGCGAGGTATTAAAACTCCAACAAGTTTTTGGTGCCATTGCCGGGGAGAAATTAGCGGTGCTAGTAGTTTTTATTCTTCCGTTTAGATTAAGTCCTATATATTTGCACACCCTAGTGTGCCCATTATCTTCTTAATATTTCTCTTGGGGTCTTGTACTTAACAATGTCTTTATTCAATATTTGTCAAAATGAAAATGAACCATTTCATGTGTATCTTGCTAGATTCGATGATTATATCTTTCGTGTTGGTTCTCTGGGCTACTCTCTTTATAGTTGGGAAGGACGTTGTGTTTTATATGATGACATGAATCTTGAAACTCGTAATTTGGCTAATTAATTGAGCTTTAATCGAGTCTTTCATATGAATGATTGGAAATTTTGGGGTTTCGTAGGATTCTTGACAACCAAATGTGAGGGGGTAGCACACAAAGAGATTTTATGTACACGCTTTGATGTGAATGTTATTGTGACAAGTAGTGGATGCGTGTTGGAAACTTTTTTGTTTCCAAAAGATTATGAATTATGTGAATCAAGCATTGTTGAAACCTTTGATGACGACGCTGAAGTTAAATGGGATGATAATAATGTTGACACATTAGACGAACCCATTTTTGAGATATTTCTTGAGGAAATTCATGAGTCTACCCCTTCCATTCTTGATGAATCTCTTATTCCTCTCACTTGTTTTCCTCTTGACTTCCATGTCCCTTCTTATGAGTCCATTGTCTTTAAGGATGCATTTTCATTTCATCTTGATTGTTTTCCTCAAGACTTTCTAACCCCCACTTATGAATCCATGTTTGTGGTTGCTTGGAAGAATTCTTTCAATGAAATTAGCTTGATCATTTATTTGCTACAAGGAAGTGGGGGTGATTAGGAGTAAAAAAGGACTTTGGAAGAGTTATGTAATGGTCAAGGAGACTAATCAAGTCTCGTATGGCATCATGGACTATGACTCATATAGCCTACCTCTCATGAAAGAAGTGAAAAAGCAAAGAAGAGATGTTAGGCATGTTGGTTACTATGATGAGTCAAGAACCATGAATGACCTAGAATACCGATTATGGGATCCTGGTTAGATGTTAAGCTTAATTGTAGGTTTTGGCGGTTTCCCTTGGGAGGCACCCCATGTTTGTTGTACATATTTATGTTTTTTTTTTTTGTTTTGTTTGTAGGTATCTCTAGCAAGAAAGAAACCACATTGAAGCAAGATGGCTTAGCTTAGAGACATGAAATCGCTCAAGTGTGGAGAAGACTTGTACTCTAAAGGTATTCTCTTACCCTCCTTTTCCCTCCCTAGTTTGGAACATTGAGGACGATGTTCGTTTCAAGTGTGGGAAAGTAGATTTTGGATTGACGATTTGTGTTTGGTTGAAGATTTGTGGTTGATTTTCTTTGTGCAGGATACTTTGGTGGAGTATTGCTGTAAATATGTGTTTTGGGATTGTAGCTTTGTGTGGATTGTTTTGTCGTTTTTAGTTTCTTGTCTTTGTGATTTGTATCATTTTTGTGTTTTTCTTTTGAAAAAATTGAAAATTTTGAAAAAATCCTAAAAAGTGAAAAAATGAAAAATTCCAAAAAGTTTTTTTTTTCGGTTCACTTGTTTTCCTTGATAAAGTTATTTTTCTAATTTTCAACTTCTTTAAAGAGAATGAATTTCCTATTACTATTGGTTGTTTTTTTAGTATTATATATTAATTGCCCTCCTACTCATTTCCACCTTTCACCTCCCGTGTTGTGATTTTGGCATTGCAAACTTGTCAAGGTGACTATAACCCAAGTGATTATCTATCATTTTTTCGATCCCATATCCCACAAAAATACTCACAAAATAAGAGTTTGGTTATCATTGATATTGAGTTTTGCATTCTCTTCCTATAAAAAAGAGCTCAAAGATCAAATACGAGCCAACAAAGAAAAAATTCTCAAAAACTCAAAAAGAATAGAAAAAAAAATGAGAAAAAGAAAGAATGAAAAATGAAAAATGAAAAATGAAAAATGAAAAAGAAGAAAAAAGAAAAGAAAAGAAAGACGATTCCTCCTCCGAGTATCTTTGTTTATCCTTATTCTTCATTTTGGATCGTTTCTCTATGTCATTTGGGTGATTAGGACGACCCTAACCTTTGTTTCTGCAAGTGGTCGAGATTTGTATGCATTTGTCACTAACTTCATGGGAGGTCTCCTTCCATTTCCGTCTCACATCCCGACATAGCATGGACCGAGGCCAAATTTTTGCAACCAATTTAGTAATTTTAACATTCATATTCTATATTTTAGTTGGATTTTAGAATTGTGACTTTTGATTTGGGAGACTCGTCACTTGCTTGTTAATATTTGTTTACTTTCGTTTACGTATAATATTTTGTGTTTTTTTTTCCGTGATTTTATTTATGGGTCATAGTTTGTCATTTGAGCTTACTCAAGGACGAGTAAGAGTTAAGTGTGGGGAGGTTGATAAGTTGCTATTTTACTGGTTTTGGTCTCACATTTGTACTCTTTCTTGGTTGATTTCATTAATCGTTTTGCTATTATTTAACCATTTAATGTTTAATTAGCGAATTAGTCGAGTCTAACTTAATTTATGTATATTTTTTATATTTGATGGGTTTTGGTACTGCTCTAGTCATTTAATATTGTAGGTATCGGAAGAATCGACTTGACTAAAATGAAAACAAGTCAAGATGGGTCAAGATAAGCAAAGCTCAAGTCAAAACCGAGATTGACCAAGTCAATCACCCAACTCATAATCAAACTCCTCGTGACTTCCTATAACTCTTTACACTTCCATCCCAACAACTAATTTTTCACTACAAAAAAACAGGTCGGATTGCGTCAGACAAATACGCCGCAAAAACTCAATAATCCGACGCAAATTGTTGTTTGCGTCGGAAACACCGACGTAGAGCATCTGCCGCGGATATTCGTCGCAAATGGTTCAGAATGTGGCGTCAAGTCCGACGCATACGGGTTTACGTCGAATCGTGGGTCGCATATACCGACGCCCACGTAGGCGGTCAAACCTAAGTCGAACTTGTTATGCGTCGGAATATCCGTCACACGACTGAGTGTTACGACGGATTTGACGTCGAGGGGCTTGACACATATGACTCCCCTGCGACGGAAATTGCGGCGGGTAGTCCATCGCACTACCCAAAACTTTGCGATGGAAAGTGGGTCTTTGCGAGGGATTGTCCGACGCATATAAGCCTGTATTTTTCCAGCAATTGCCAATTTTACTACTTCCCAAATACGCTCAAACAAACACAACAACGTCGCATATCATCACACAAACAAACCAGTAGCATTACAAAAGCACATCCCGTGCAAGGCAACGTACATCATACTCCGCATTCCATTTCCGCATCCCGTAGAAGACAAACAACGTGATTTTCAGAGAAAATAATATTATATTACAAGAAGAGAGTGAGTTGTTTTAGAAGTTGGATCAGTAGGGAGTTAGGATTATATTACAATAAGAGAGTAATTTGTTCGGTTTAGTAGTTGGATGAGTAGGGAGTTAAGATTGTCAAGACAACAAAAATCTACCTACGACAATGGCTCAACAGTTCTAGAGCCGAACCATCACCGTCATCAGCATTGTCGTCCCGACGTTGTGAATGTTGCCCCATGTTACATCCTTCATCAGACATGGCCAACCTCTCCTGCAACAGCTCTATCGTCTTCTGCTGATCCTCAATTTTCTTCTTCGTCAGCCGCTGACGTTCCGCTAATGTCTCTAGCTTCTTGGTCAGGTGGTCGGTCTTCACACGCTGCTGTGTGGCGAGAGTAGGCATGTACGGGTCCTCCTCGACGGCGGCACTGCTCTTGCCAGTGCAGGGGCGGAACAGCTCCCAAGCTAGGCTGCCTATTCCATAAACTCGTTTCTTTGCGTCGTACCCGCTTGTGGCCTTGTGGTACAGCTCAGCCTCATCAATTTCCTCTGGATTTGACGCCAACGCCGCCTCCTTCGCTTTGTCATACTTCTTTTACAATAAGAAAATATATTATTAGGGAAACAACAAAGCTAAATGGTAAGATGACTCACATGCACCACCTCCGCCCTCGGTTCAATCCAGGTTCCCTTCTTGGTCTTCTTTGTCTTTTCCAACACCTGGATTGGGGTAGCGTCCGACCCTTAATTAGAACATGCAAAATGCCTTTAGTTGAGTGGATTAATTTATTCGAAACAAATGACCATTTAAAAATTGAACTTGAAAAGACATACCATCGCTCTGTAATTGGCCACCGCGCTTTTACTCCCGAGGCAGCTCGTCGGTTTTGCGACACCGTCCTTATCTCCGCATCACCGATTCGCTTTCTTCACTTCTGACTTCTTCTTGAATTCCGGATCACTTCTTTTCCTCTGTAACTCCGTCCACTTACCCAGCGGTATCCACAGAGGCCTGTTAGTAGATTTCAAGGCATTGTAGAAGATATCGGACACGCGTTTCTTGATCCTCTTCTCGTACTGAGTCTGTAGATCATACCCGGCGTCAATCATGACTTTGCCATGACACAGAGAAATAATGTAGTAAGAAATTACAAAGTAATTAGTAAAAATTGTAGATTTGGGAGTTGGATTTAAACTTTACCTCAAAGTGGGCGTACATAGCGTCCCTGTCCCGTTGGGGCACCTCGGTTCAACTCCGGCGCTGGTGGCGGCCATGTAAGGGCCAACCACTGAATCGCGTGAGGCATTCGAAATTGACTTATCCTCCCACCTTTATTGACAATGTCACATTTAAGCAATTGTAGATCTTAAAGTTAGATACTATAATTCAGTTGCCAAAATCACTTACCATACACCTCCGTCGAGCCGAGACAAGTATATCCTCTGCGCTCCGCCTACACCTGCGTTTCCGACTACACCTGCGTTCCCACCTACACCTACGTTTCCAACAACATGTTCATGTTCCACCTCCATCTCTTCGATAATCTCCTCTACATGTTCCTGGTTACCTGCCATTACAAGTGTTCTACGAGAAACAAATGGACAAGTGGTATAAATTGTTTGCAACTGGGATCCGTACCTTAAAATTAAATTGAATAATTCCATGATTACATAAATTGTTTGAAACTATAAAGAAAACAAAATGTGCTACGTAACTAATCATCATCAGTATCATCTTCTCCATTTGTGTCTTCCTCAATGAAGCCCTCATCATCATCATCGTCGTCGTCATCTGAGTCAATATCAACCTCTTCAGAACCCGCTTCTTCAGGGAAAACCTCTTCCTCGACATCTCCTTCAGGGGCAATGCAATCCTCAAATTCCGAGTCCTCATCGTCGACATCAACGTTCACTCCTGGTTCTTCTCCACCAAAATTACAATGTATTTTTGTTAGTAGTAGTAGTAGATTAGTAGTTGGAGTAGTAGTGGTAGTAGTAGTAGTAGATTAGTAGTATTATTATTAGTAGTAGATTAGTATTAGTAATAGTTGATTAGTAGTATTATTAGTAGTAGTTAAGTAGTATTAGTAGTAGTAATAGTAGATTAGTAGTATTATTAGTAGTAGTTAAGTAGTATTAGTAGTAGTAGTAGTGAATGAGTAATTTTGTTAGTAGTAGATTAGTAGTTGGAGCAGTAGTGGTAGTAGTAGATTAGTAATAATAGTAGATTATTAGTATTATTAGTAGTAGATTAGTAGTAGTAATAGTAGATTAGTATTCCCCCCCCCCCCCCCCCCCCAAACTAAACCCTAAATCATTCAATTTCTCCAATCAAGCCCACATTTTCAATTTATAGCACAACAACTAACCCACCTACATTAATTCAATAACACCACAATAACAACTCAATAATCATTCAACTCAACAATTAACCCAACAATAATAACACTATCAATAACTATAACAACAATAACAATACTAAAACAACAACACATACATGTGAAGGAAACTCGCCGGAAATCGATGATGGAAGACGAGCGCCGGCAGGGAGAACGCCGGTGGGGAGCACGCCGGCAGGAGGACGAAAGAGAGAAGACAGGCGCGCGGAGGACACCGGCTGAGAGAACGCCGACATTGAGAGCAGCAGTGCCGGCAGAGAACGCCTGTAGGGACGACGGAGGATTGCGAGAGAACGACGGAGGATTGTGACGCTGGGGAGCGTGCGCAGAAGACGCCTGTAGGAACGAACGCCGGTGAAGTCGCCGACGACTGGTGGTGGGGAGGTTGGGTTTTGAAATTGGGGGTTAGGGTTATGATTTGGGGTTTGGTGTGAAATTGGGATTTGATTTGGTGAATGAATGACGGGGTCAGGTAAAAGGCTGGGTTAAAAACTCTTTTTTTAAGGCTAAGCGACGGATATGCTGTCGCACATTCCGTTGCTAATCTGTTTTTCGACGGACTATCCGTCGTACAACCCGTCGGAGTCAAAAAAAATTTAGCCGTTAGAAAGTGGGTTCCAGCCTGTCTCTGTGTTGCGTCTTGTATCGCTACGACGGATAGTCCGTCGCAAATAGTCTTTTATGACGGACTTTCCGTCGTAATATCCGTTACTTCTTTTTAAAAAATTACGTCGACTCACTAATCTTTAGGCCGTTTTGTGCGTCGGCTTTTGACACACAATGCGGCGTGATTTCCGTCGCATTGACTTTAATTGTGACGCACACTCCGTCGCAGTCCGCCGTAAAGCTTTTTGGCGCTAAATATTTCCACCGCGCCGGTACCACCGTCGACATAACGTAGGGGAATCTGACGCAATTGTCTGTACGTCGGGGTATCCGACGGAGGTCGACGCAGACTCCTTGTATACGTCGGAATATTTGTCCGCCGCAAATAGTCCGCCGCAATTCGACCTGAGTTTTGTAGTGTTTTATCATCCTTCCTTCATCCCTTTTATCCATCACCACCATTACTAACCTCCATTTCTAATTGAATTCATTGACTTCAATATCTAATTCAACCTCTAATGCCATCAAACTCCATCATCAAGCACTGTCCATTAATCATAAATTTAAACTATGCCAAATTCAATTCCTCCACCATCTCCATTTCATTTCTCACCATTAATCAACCACCGCCGGACACCGCTGCCCCGTGCATCTGCGTCGAACGCTCCTTTCCGACAACCTATGACCAGGCTCTTACGTCGGCGAGCAACTGTGCGACCTTTGCACTCCTTCATTTCCGACTAGCACTCCAGCACCGTCGCCGGTGCACCATTAGTCATTCACTACAACTACTAATACTACTTAACTACTACTAATAATACTACTAATCTACTATTACTACTACTAATAATAATTAACTACTACTAATAATACTACTAATCTACTATTACTGACGAACGCCACCTCTAGCCGCGCGCCACCCGAGCTCAGCCACCATGCGTCATGCACGCTGAACTGTGCGTAATCGAGACAGGGAAGTAGGAGCCATGCGAAATCCACCGTGCGTATCATAATCAACCGCGCTCTCTGCCTCCCCTTCTTGCTTGGGTTGTTTGTCTTATTTGGATAAGCAGGTTACTCTTGAGCCCTTGTTTGCTTTCTTTTCATTTCATTTAATTGGAGGGTATTTTTGTCTTTTCCATTGTTGTGAGAGATACTGTAAAAAAATTTAAACCCTCAATTTGTGACCAAGCAGGTTGTTAGAGTATAGAGTAGATATTAAAATGGGTAGAAGTAGCATTAGTTGAAGATCAGTGCACAGCCCATTCCTCTGTTTTTTCCCTTCCTCTTCTTTTTTTAGTTTAATTAGTTTAATCATCTAATTTTTTCTTAATCATTCTAGATCGTTATATTTCAAGTAATTTCCTATCTCTCTTTTCTTTAATTTGATTTTATCTTATTTCATGTTTAGATTATTAATCACTTAAAGTTTATGTCTTTATAATTTATTGTGTTTAGTAATATGATTCTAAGTTTGTGTCTCATCTTTATGTTAAGTAATTAGTATGTGCTATATTAGATTTGTTTAATTTTATTTCATTAGTCAAAGTTTTAGTCTTTATTGTTTCATTATGCTTATTTTTATGTTTAGAGTAACTGTTAGTGTTTTGATTATTATTTTTATGGGTAGTGAGTAGTCTTTTCTAGGGGACAATTTGGCCCCGATATGCCTAGATTGTGGGTTTGAATTTCAATGTTGGATTGTTTGGGATAAATGGGAATTGTGTAGTTTGGGGGATCGGGAATCGACTTGGCATTTGGTTTTATTTGAACCCTTGACCCTTGTTCACCGACGGGAGTCAGTTAGATCTAGGTAGTAAACCTCGTCTATTGTCATGCCTTGCCCCGCCTAGTTGAACACGGGAGTGAGAACTTGGTATGGTACCCAAACTATCGGTTTAGACTCTTCACCTTGGGAGAGGGGAGAGAAAGGACTAGGATTAGATGCGGACTTAATGAGCCGACTCACGGAGGTGATTGGTTTTAGCTTAGTTGGATTACGAACCCGGGAGGGAGGTAGCCAACCCATAGAGACATTCCACTCTTCCTACCATCCCTAGCAATTTGATGCTCGGTATTTCTTACCCACGATTATGGCATGTCGGAGGTTAAGTCGAACCCTAGACCTTTCTCTATTCGAGTAACCGTAATTTTTAGCTTTTGTCTGATTCATCTTTAGTTTTCTACTTTCTTGTATTTTTAATTCTCTCTTTTATTTATCGTTCTTTATTGTAGTTGTAGTTCACCATTCTTACCTTTCATCGACTTAGATAAACATTTAGGATAAACACGACTAGGCATCGCTTTGCTCCTTGTGGGATCGACCCTCTATTGTGCTACGATTACATCGTGCGCTTGTGAGGTAAAACTCCAACACGCGGCAACCGCCGCCCAAATCGACCCCTAACGACCGCCTATGCTGCTCATCCTGCTGCTCCGATCGGCGTCTGGCCGACACCCGCTCCCAAGTACACGTCGTGGGGCCCTCCGCCCTGTTCCCACTCTACTCAACCGGGGTGGGTACTCTCCTATCAGTCATGGTCAGGCTCTCCTGCTACCCGCGGTCCCAATCGGTTTCAAAATCGCCCTCCGATCCAAATTTATGGGCATGCATGTGTATCCCAAGATAAGTTTTTCCTTCCCAACAGATTTGGAGCAGTCCCTCCAGGCTCTCACAATTCAGGATCATCTTGAGCACGGTAATTGGTTCATGGATACGAGTGCCTCCTCTTATGTGAGTGATGACCCAAGTAACCTTCGTTCCCCTTTTAATTCTAGCACGATTAGTTTAATTTACATCGGGAATGGTTCTAGTATCAGTTCTCAGGTCCGACATCTCTCACCTCAATACTAAAACCTAACGCCTTCACCTCCGTAATGTTTTATATACACCTCAAATAATTAAAAATCCTTATATTTGTCCGTCTGATGCGGGTGTTAAGACGGGCATGGATACTCGTAGCATGTTTTTGGCAGTGGAGGTCGATAATCGAGTTTTGGGCTCAAGGGCTCGTGAGGTTTGCTTATTGTCTTGCATGTGATCCGTATAAAGGAATAGTTATTCCAAGTCTTCAAGTCACTTTTAGTTTGTTCAATAAAGAGGTGTACATGCCTTATCAGTAGGTGGTTATTGACATTCATTTGTAGTTTGAGTTCTGCATGGAGTCTATCTCTAAGAGTCTTTTGAGTTGTCTTAAACGTTGGTTTCAATAGGCTATTATTTATAGTCTCGACGATGTTAATTTTAATGATTCAGAAATCATAATTTACAAAACAATTGCTTGTTAAGCACAATTTCCGTTTTTATTCAAATGCGTTTGAATATTAACTTGATCATTCTCAATAGGTCTTGAGTTCGTTCGTCGTTGTCGAATTACAGGTCTAATTCAACAACTTTTATCCGTCACCAACAAATCATACTCGAACTCCGTTCGTGTAGTTTTTTTTTAATTTGCTTCCAAATATATTATTTCGTATCACCGTCAATTTACGATGGAAAATAATGTTTCCGTCGAATTTGACCTATATGGTATTTCTGTGAAGGAGTTAGCGACTGGGAAATTAATTCTGAGGAGCGACTTTGACGGTGAGCTTTATCCCATGTCATCCCTTCCAAACGATCACGCACCATGTCATCAACACCTTGTCACCCTCTCCTCCGATGTTTTGCATTTTCGTTTCTTTCATTTGGGCTCGAATATTTTGGACAGTTAACGTAGTAATATTTCCCTTTCGTCTAATAAACCTGAGCATCGCTCGAACCTTTGTCATTCATGCCAAATAGAAAACATAAACGCTTATAATTTTTCGAGTCCTTTTTCCAAACTATGGCACCATTTGATCTAATCCATAGTGATCTCTGGACATCTCTCGTGACTAGTAAATCCGACTATAAATATTAGCTTGTGCTAATCGATAATTTTTCGCGATTTATTCGGGTTTATCCTAAGTTTAAATCTGAAACCTATGCCAAATTTCTAAAATTTCGCAATTACGTCAAAATCCAATTTAATCGCTACATTTAAGTTTTATAATGTCTTGGCCGTGAATTTGATAATAATTCTATTCGACGGTTTGGAGATGTGAACGGTCTGTTTTTTTGTTTCTCGTGCCCCAAACCTCTTCTCAAAATGGCAAGGCCGAGCGCATGACCACCGTTTAAATGAAATCATCCCCACCTTACTCTTTCATGCCTCTGTCTCGGTTATTTATTGAGTCGATGCCTTTCAAACCGCTACCCACCTACATAATATCCTTCCCTCCCGTCTATTAAAATTGTCGATCCCTCACTTCTATTCTTTTTCTTAGAAATTCCTCCTATGATCACCTTCATGTATTTGGTTGTTCTTGCTACCCGAATCTCTCTTCCACCCATCCCCACAAATTTACCCACCGTTCCACCAAATGTGTCTTCCTCGGGTACCTCGATGAATTTCGAGGATACAAGTGACTCAACCCATCCACCGACAAAATAATCCACTCTCGTCACGTTACGTTTGATGAATCGGTTTTCCCGTTTGCTAGGTCCGACCCTCAACCTATGTCCACATACTCGTTCCTTGATTCCTCGATTCCTATCCCCATCCTCTCCTCACTATTTACCCATGAGCCCAACTCACACCCTGTTAATTCCCACTAGTACTTCGCAAAGCCCCACATCCCTTTCCCCCATCATCACCTCCCCTAGCCCATTCGCCAATTTCCCCTCCTCAGGCCTGCGTTGGTACCTGTTCACCCGTTTTCGGTCCAGCCTGAACGTTCGTCCTCCTACCGTTCTGACTGCTGAGGTGTCTTAGTAATTATTGTAATTAGTGTACTTGCCTGTTCATTTTCTTTATATCTCTTCGGATGTCATCTTCATGTAGTGTACAATAGTGTTTTGTATCTAGCCACTAGCTGAGGCTATATATTCGTAGCATGTAACCCGGTTTTGATTATCGAAATACGTAGTTTATCAAAATAAATAACAAATGATCGAGACAAAGAGAATAATAATTAACGCATGTTGACCAGACGACGCATTATCCGTCACAAGGGTTACTAGCTCTATCTTCTCAACATATGTGGGCACATAATTCATTATTTTCTTTCAAATCAGCAGGCAAATGAGCTAATTTTGTCGCAGACATTGCCGAATGCTGACGATGAAAAATTCAAAGGTATTATTCCATAAGATCGTACACTCTAATACTCGATAATTCATTCTAGTGGTTAAATTAGTTCTTCAACATAAAGCGATCCCGTAATGACACGGGTTCTCCCTTTCTTTCTTTTGAAACAAAATCATGTCAAATCATCAATTTTTATTGTGATTATACTTTCTTGACGCATCAAACGATATCACGAAGTCTATCACTGGTCATCTAGTCGGGAAATGCCCTTGTGTGGACTTATGGTTAACGCCCCTGAAAACCTAAATTGTACTCCCTCCGATTCTTCACAATTCCAAAGAACCTGGAGGGAGTATCCGATAAGGTTAAAATATATGTCTGCACTAATTCATAACTTAATTAGCACGTAAATATATGCTTAATCGTTAATAAACACATAATTATTTTTAAATCCCTAAACATTCGTATTTGACGTATACACTCAACGTCCAAGCCCAATGCATGGGTCAGATGACTAAAGCCTAACATCTTATCCATGGCCTATGGGTTGGATGTTGGGCATGAATATCCGACTCACAAGTTGGACGTTAGGCCAGAATATGTAACCCTAGGGTTGGATGTTGGGAATGAACATCTGACCCATGGGCTAAACATTCATTAAGAATTTATGGATTTCTTTTGTAAACAATCATGTATTCGAGTAGTTATTAATCAACCGTGTTACGTGCTTAATTAGAAATTACTCCCTCCGAATTCCTATCATTGACATGTATTTCTTTTTGGGGTGAGTTTAATATTTTACACACTTTTCATTTTAGGCCATAAATGTGTGGTTCACATTCACCCACCCATTTCTCTCTCTTTCTCCTTTGTTTTGAACCGCCCAATTTCCCTATCTTAATTTTCACCCCAAAAGTAAATGGGTCAATCATAGGAACTCGAAGGGAGTATATGTGAATTGACGTGTTTAATTTAATTATTAGGTATAAATTAAATTAATGTTTATACATATAATTATGTGTATAGTTAGTGATTAATCATATAATTACGTGTTTACTTTGAAATTAAATATTGCCTGATGTGCTTAAGTCATTAACCCGAGAATTTAGTAAACATAGAGGTAAACGTTCAATTGAATTTTGTTTGTAGATTAGTCACTTTCTTATGAGTTTTAAGGAATGAAGTTCTATAATGTCTTCACAATTAGTTTAGAAAAAAAATATAGGAGGGAGGGTACAAATGTAATTTTACATTTACATGTGGAAGATTTTTGAAGTAACTGTGTAACAACCTGGTTCTTCTAATGACATTAATTAACAAGGCGAAATATAATTAAGTCGTAGGAGCGGTAAAAATTTAAAACTTTGACTCTAAGTTCGTCTTTCATAAAAGAAACTATGGACGCCCGTTCGCACAACCCAGCACCCCGTGCGCGACCGTGCGAGCCCGCGTGGGACCTCCGGTTTTCACGGCGGCCACTCATTCGGCCCCGTCCGTCTTGGAGCCTCTCCGATCTCGCGTACAGGGCGATGTGTCGGACCTTGATTTGTTTGACGATTCAGATTGTACTAGACAGATGTGGACACTTGTGTTTCTGTTGGAATCGATCGAGATGTGGTTGTAAATGTTTAAAGGCTGATATGTTTGGTAAGACGACCTTTTGAGTGAACGAATTCGTTGCCGATTTGTGGAGTCGCCACAAAGTCGATTATGAGGACTCGGAAACCGTTCAAGTCAACTTTGATCCTTAGCCGGCTCAAAGCGGAGTGGCACGGGGACCTAAAGATATAGACTTGTACCCTTATGCACTCCATGCTTTGTAACACCCCTGATTTTCTAAAGTAAATTAAATTAAAGTTATGTTTGTATTTTTATTTTATTTACGATTTAACTCGTACTTCTTAAAAATTTTATAAAACGAATTTATCGTTTAATCGTTTCAAACTCCTAAAATTCTATTTGACTCGGAAACTCTTCTTATATTTAAACCATATTTTTATTTCTGTTTCGATTCATTTTATACATTTAATTTAATTCTTATCGAAAATCTATTTCGACGATTTAAATTCTAAATTCTTTTTATTTATTTATATTTAAGCTTGAATTTCTCATTTCGGCTCGAAGTTCATTTATTTTATGTTTCGTCAAAATATATATTTCCTTTCCTCGAGAAATCGATTTAATTCATTTTATCGAAAATTTATTATTTATCGGGAAATATTATTTCATCGTCTAACTATTTTATCTTTATAAGTTTGTTTTCGTCTCGAATAATTTATTTACTCATTTTATTTGACGGTCCGATTATTTAATAATTTTATCGACTCATTTTAATTCAACTCATGAGTCAGTCAACTTATCGCTACGGAATTCGTTTCATTCGTATACTAAACCGATTCATTTGATTTATCTGGTTATTTAATTCTATTCAATGTAAGCTACATTAAACCTCTCAGCTTTACGTGTTCCCCTCCCCACTTGTCCACCGCTTCACTTGGTTCATTCCCTTATTACTGATTCTCCTCTCCTGTCAACACACACTCACGCACCTTCTCCTTCTCCTTCTTCTTCTTCGCCCGTTACGTAATTTTTTTTTTCTTTTGGCTGCTGCGCTCTCTTCCTTACTCCTTGTCTTCTTCGTTCAGCCATTACGATCTATTAGCCTTGTCAATTTTCGTTTTCCCTCATCTGGTCCTGTTTATTCATTCGTTTCTGCCCGGCATCGTAAGGTAAATTCAGTTCCTTTCTTTCTCATTCTCTGTTCAGCCAAGGAATTTTCGTTGCTCCTTTTCCTCTGTTTTCTGGTCATAATGGGCGTGATCAGTGCTGTAATTGACGTTGTTATGGTTTATTTTTCCTACTGTTACTGGTTCTCGTTTTGTGCGTCGGTTGTCATTGTTACTGTTTCCGCTGCGGTCTGCTGTTGTTTATGTAGTTAAGTTGTCGATTTTAGTCCTTCTGTCTGTCTTCTTCTTTTTCATCATTCATCTTCCTAATGCGTCTGCTACTGCGTTTGTCGCTGATTGATCTCCATTTCTTATCCTTCATCGAACCATGCCCGTGTTCTATTTCTGCTGTCATTTGTTGTTGTTGTTGGTGTTGATGGTGCTGTTGTTTCGTGCTCTTGCTGCTGTTGCATTCTGCTGCTTATCTTCTTCTTCCTCGCAACTTTTCGTCCCGCTTCAGTCCATCGTTTGTTGTTGTCGATGTTGTTCGTTGCCCTGATGCTCGTCTGTTTTTGTTTTGCTGCTGTAGCGTTGGTACTGAGGTCGTTTATTACTGTTCTTGTCCGCTGTTTTCGTATTCTTTCTGCCACTACTGCCTGTTTATCCTTCTTTTCCTTCGTCTCTTTCCTTCTTCTTCTCCTGCGTCTTGCTGCTGCTGTCTGCCGTTTTGATGTACAGTTTTCGACTTATCGAATACGATACGTGCTTTTGGTGTCGTAATGTTGCTGTACATCACGATCGTGATTACTGCTGGTGTCATGCTGCTGTTGCCGGAGTTTAGGACTATTAACTTCGTCCTTTGTTCCGTTCGGGACTCAATTACTGCTATTACTTTTCCGGTCGATTTGTGATCTGCTCATTGTCCTTCTTTTATTCGTTGTCGATGTTGTTGTGTCGGGATCTTGTCGTTTTCTGCTCGACTTTGGACCCTTTTCTTTCCTCCAACTCATTTTTTTATCCATCCTCTGATCTTTCTTCGATTTTTCCGTTTTGTGTCGATTACCCTTGTCTCATTCGTTTGTTTTGTCAATTCGTTTTTCGTGTCGAAAGCTTGTGAAGAAGACTATCGATTCTGCAACTTGGAGCTTAAAGACTTGGATATCGATTTGGATCTTGGAGTAATCGAGGTTGAGAACTTGATTCTTTCGGTTGCCGACCAAAGGTAACTTTAGGACGTTACTCGATTTTATGTCGTATGTTAGAGTAGTAGTATGTAGTAAATATTTTAACTTCGGTTTTCTAATATTTTAGCTATTTATTAATTGCTAAAATTATTCTTTTAAATCGCATGTTTTATAAATATTTTACAAGTTTCCGATATCGTTTTATAAATCGTTAGTAATTTAATTGTTTACGATCGTTATAATATTTTGTTGGTTATCGTGACGCTAGTAACTAAATAATAACGATTTCATATTTTCTTCATATTTCGTTGATTTATAATTTTTAACTTAAAATCGTATTCTAATACAATAATCGAGATTTGTATACTTGTTTAATAAATTAATTTTTGTTTTACGATTTATCTTAATAAATGAGAAGATAGTCGATTTTGTTTTAATTATATTTTTAGTCGAGACTATTTTCACTAATGATTTCTTATTTGTTAACAATTGACTATTTTTAGTAAAATTTGTATTATTTGTTAATAAGAGCTATTTGTTAAAAATAATTTGAAATCTTTGTAACTCTCATTTTATTTATAAAACTCATTGACTCAATTAATTTTGATATCGTTTTTCTTAAAATATCTCTTTTCTAAAATTTATAGTTTTAACTCGATTTCCTAATTATTTATAAAATACTATATATTGACTTATTATATTTTATTTATATTTTAGTAACGAATTTATAAATATATTAAGGTTACGATAACGACGATAATAATAAAATGTTAATTTTGTTTGAAATTCTATTTTTATACATTTCACTAATTTTAATAACTTACGTATTTTCTATAAGACTTTCTATTTTAGTAAGTTTCTATAATTAGTGAGTTTCTATTTATAAAAAGTTTCCCTTTTAATATAAAATATTTATTCATTTTATCCTCATATTATTTATATGATTATATCCTTTGAATATCGATAATGGCTGTTTTGGAGTTATGGAATGAGGACAAGTGTATGGGTAGATTAATACAGTCTAGGGTATATGTTTTGCCATCAACTATAAAGCTGGTGTGTCTATATTGAGACGCATTGGTCGTTGAACTGAGCATGGTTTGTGTTCAGGAGTGTGTATATTTTGACCTTAAACTTAGATATCGCATCGTGTAAGTCGTCGTCGGGTTGAACTGGATTACGGTTGGTGTCCAGGAGGGGTGCACATTACTTAAGCCAGGACCTCGCTGCACGCAGTCCTGTTATAGTTGAGTTGCCTAGTTAGAGACCGAAGTCTAATTTGTTTTGACTAAGTTCTCGAAGCTAGTTTGAGTATTATCCTAGTGAAAGTCTATTCCATTGCGCTGATTGATTTCCATAACGCCATTTTTGAATATTATTATTATCGATATAATTTTGACTTGCAGGTTGACAAGTGCTTTAAGTTTCGCTGAAAACTTATTTTTATTATATCGTTTTAATGTTTTCTCATTTTAAGTATTTTGATATAATAATACTATTATTTTTCCATATGATATAATATGGCTGGGAGAACGTCCGAGTTACTCCCCACTGACGTGGCTGTTATGTTTATAACATGACAGGTATTTGCTGCTTGGTTTTGGGTGTGAGCTAGCGAGTAGCGTGGATCCTACTCTTTCTTTATTCATGTAATTTATGGATTTGTATAATCCGTTTGGTGAATTTTCTTTTTAGCCCTTTTGTAAAAAGAGGCCTTTGTATTGACTTACCATTTCTTTTAATAAGATATAGTTTGTCAGTGTGTTTTAATCCCAACTCTACAGTGTTTCTGCCACTGTATTGCGATAGATTTTCTAGGGGATTACATGCTTGGAGTGACTCTCATTGCCAATAGTTTCGGACATTCGGAAACCGTCGATTCTGAGTAAGGGGTGAGGGTACGTATTGGAAAGCTAACGTCGGATAGACATCGACACTCAATCCCGCCCGCACATAGAGGCCTCTACTAATCAATCGGTCGGCTGACAAATTTATTCCTTAATTGTGGTGGAAGTACGATAACATCTGCTGTTTTAACCCTATGTCTTTACTATGTCGGTTGTTTAAGGACAAGTAAGCTTATTGTCGGAGTAGTTGCGTTTACATTCTTTACATGCGATTTCATGTGACAGGTAGGCCATGAAAAGATGCACGTAGGAGAGTAGAGAATACTAAGTATTGTACATATTAGCAAATCAGTTTTAACGTGATAATACGGATATTAGTCATTCTCGTGGTATACCTTACTTGGTATTCTGCTTAAGGAGCATCGACTCAGTATTAATAGGGATGCATCGAACCACGTGTGGTAGCATCGGGATTAATATGGAACCCGACCACCGCTTTGTTCAGTTTTAGTTTGTTTACGTTTTGAATTCTGTGTTAGGTAATTTAGCAGGCAATTATAGGGTCATAAAATCGGTAAATGTGAAATATAAGTAAATCACATTGTAGACACCCAGACTTGGACCTGGTGGCTGCAGGAGTGTCCAGCAAACACCCAATGACGATCGGACTGCAACGCGACGTGGGTTCGCGATGTTTTAGATATTTTTTCTATAGAACGGATCAAATATTTACTCGGAAAGATTAAATTAACATCAAGGTAGCCTTAGTCGGGTCATTAAGGTCGCGTCGACACTAATTAGAGTCGATTCCGACACCGGGGCCCTGAATCGGTCCCGAAATATGCAAAGTCAAACCTGAGTCAACGCGTCGGGCCGAGCGAACCTCGTGACGCGCGCCCGAAGTCCACCCGGCGCCCGACGTGCTAGGGTTAAAGGGAAACCTTAACCTCCAAGAAAGACTAAGATATCCATCTTCTCCGTTTTGGAAAGTTTTGATATCGGATCTTCAAAACTTCGACAGCTTGAGCTCTGGCGCCAGAAGACTTAATTGCCTCACACCAGGCGTCTGAAGACCGAGTTGCTTGACCCCGGGCGTTCATATTGGTGACGAGGACCGAAAACACCTATAATTACCCCCTCACCTTATTCATTCGACACACAATCACGAGTTCGTGCCTACTTCTGCACAACTCGTTCTTCCATCTCTTTTCTCGCTAAGGGCTCGCACTCCGACACCCAAGAAACACGATCCACTCGATCGTAGTCCCGATAAGCAAAATCGACGCTACTCCTCACCTTCGAGCACTCCACTCGATCCCAAGGTGCCTGTGTTCGACTAGCTACTAAGTTTAGCAGCGAAGTTCTGCCGGATTAGCCGCAGAACTAGCAAATAGTAGCGGAGTTCTGCCGGATTAGCCGCGGAACTAGCAAATAGTAGCGGAGCTCTGCCGGATTAGCCGCGGAACTAGCAAATAGTAACGGAGCTCTGCCGGAATACCCGCAGGAAGGGCCAACGGTAACGAAACTCTGCCGAAATCACCAGGCATACTAGGAGGATCCGCCTTTTGAAGCCGAGTAGTCACTAGGTTGTCATCTAAACAAACTTTACATTCTCGCACTTTCTTATTATTATGCACTACGATAATGTCAAACATGGACACTAGGTCCACGACACATACTAAAGTACGTAACGTCCCAACTAAATAGACCCGAGTAATTCCGAGATCCGTTCTCAACTATCTATGCATCGTGTCCCGTTTAGTGTATACTCCAAGGGTGCAACTCCTCACAATGTGATTTACTTATATTCACATTTAAAGTTTTTCGTATGATTTATTTCTTTTATGACCTTATAATCGCATGCTAAATCACCTAACACGGAATTCAAAATGTAAAACAACTAAAACTAAACAAAGTGATGGTCGGGTTCCGTATTAGTCCGGGTGTTCGCCTTACTAAGTTCAACGCATCTCTATTAATACCGAACCGACGCATCTTAAGCAGAATACCAGGTAAGGTATATCACGAGAATGACTAATATCCGTATTATCGCGTTAAAACTGACTTGCTAATACGTATAATACTAGTACTCTCTACTCTCCTACGTGCATCTTTTCACGGCCTGCTTGTCACATGAAATCGCATGCAAAGAATGTAAACACAACTACTTCGACGACGAAACTTACTTGTCTTTAAACAACCGACGTAGCAAAAGGCATAGGGTGAAAACAATGGATGTTACAGTACTTCCGCCACAACAAAAGAACCAAGTTATCAGCCTACCGATTGATTAGTAGAGGCCGCTATAGTGCGGGCAGGATTTGGTGTTGACACCTATCGGATGTTGGCTTCCCAATACGTACCCTCACCCCTTACTCAGAATCGACGGTTTCCGAATGTCCAAAACCATTGACAATGAGAGTCATTCCATGCATGGAGTGCTTAAGGCTACAAGTCTTTATCTTTAGGTCCCTTGCCCCTCAACTTTGAGCCGGCTAAGGATCAAAGTTGACTTGAACGGTTTTCGAGTCCCCATAATTTACTCGGTGGCGACTCCACAAATCGGCAACGAATTCACTTCACTAAAAAGGGCGCCTTACCAAACGAATCGACCTTTAAACATTTACAACCACGACTCGATCGATTCCAAATGGAAACACAGGTGCCCGCATCCGTCTAGTGCAAGTCCGGATCGTCTTCCGAATCGAGGTCCGAAACATCGCCCTATAGGCAAGATCGAACCAGCCCCCGACCGGGAGGGGGCCGCGTGGGTAGCCGCCACCATACATTGAAAAACCGGGTCGATCCCGCGCGGGCGCGCGCGGGGTGCCGGGCGGTGCGGACGGACGTCCACACACATAGTGAGTAGTTGCACCCTCGGAGTGTACACTAAACGATGCATAGACGTTGAGAACGGATCTCGGAGCTAGTTGGGGCCCGGGCCGTTGCTTGACATCTTGTTCTTGATTCTTTGTGCGCGCGCGCTTTGTCTTCTTCATTTTATTTAAAGGTTTCCTTTAATTTTAAGTGTTTTTTGCACGCTAGCAACGCATTAAGTCGGCCTTTACTTGTACGAGTATATTTTGGGCTGCTTGTGAACCCTTGATGACATAAAACGTTCGAGGGCATTAGTCTCCGCTCGAGTAGCTGTATTTCGGGATGCCTCTGACCCCTAGGACAAAACAAAGGGATATAAAAGCATTCGAGGGCGTTAGTCTCCACTCGAATAGCTGTCTTTTGGGATGCCTCTGACCCCAAGGACAAAGTTGTTGTTGATGTGCCTCCGGGATCACTAAGATCCCTTGGGCAAAACTCCTCGAGGGCGTTAGTCTCCACTCGAGTAGCTGTCTTTCGGGATGCCTCTGACCCCTAGGACAAAGTTGTTGTTGCTGTGCCTCCGGGATCACTAAGATCCGTTGGGCAAAACTCCTCGAGGGCGTTAGTCTCCACTCGAGTAGCTGTCTTTCGGGATGCCTCTTACCTCTAGGACAAAATTGTTGTTGCTGTGCCTCCGGGATCACTAAGATCCCTCGGGCAAATTGCTGTGCCTCCAGGGTAACTCAGACCCCTCGGGCAAATTGCTGTGCCTCCGGGGTAACTCAGACCCCTCGGGCAAATTGCTGTCCCTCCGGGGTAACTCAGACCCCTCGGGCAAATTGCTGTGCCTCCGGGGTAACTCAGACCCCTCGGGCAAATTGTTGTGCCTCCGGGGTAACCCAGACCCCTCGGGCAAATTGCTGTGCCTCCGGGGTAACCCAGACCCCTCGGGCAAATTGCTGTGCCTCCGGGGTAACTCAGACCCCTCGGGCGAATTGCTGTTTGTTTATCTGTCTTAGTAAAATGCTGGTGGAGTGAATTTGTCTTATTTTGTTTGTAGGCTTGCCTTATATTGTTCAGGTTTGTTCTTGCTTCTGTTTTGATTTTGAGTTTGCTCAGGGTTTGCTTATGTTAATCTCGGTTGTTTTTTTTTTGTTACGCGTCCGGATGCAGCGTTAAGCGTTTGTTTAATTAGTTGAGAGTGTATTATTGATGTTAATTAGTAGTCGTCTCGTTATTGATGTTTTGTTTGTCTTAGTAGGTGCATGCTTTATGTGTATTGTCTTTGAGTTGCGTTTGTTTTGTTTCGTTTTAATTTGTTGTGTAGTTGTGTCTGCTCAGATTTTGTTTAGATTATTTTGAATTGTTTTATTATTCGTTCGAGTGCAGTGTCTAAACTAAGTGCGGTTCTGATGTTTGTTTTGTTATCGAGAGTGTATTATTGACGTCGATTAGTAATTATTCAGTTTATTGTTACTTTGTTTGTTTTAAAGGTTGTGTGTATTGAACCTTGAGTTTACTTGTTTTCTTTTAGTTTGCATCGAGCTATTTAGACGCGCATCTCTCTGTGGCCTAGTCTTGAGGCGCCTAGCCCCCAGCGCACCTAGACTTAGACGCGTTAGCTGATGCGGTCAGGGATTTGCGGTCCGGGTCTGTTTAAGTAATCGAAGGTTGGGGCGCTCATATTATTTCACGAAGAAGTCGAACGCGTCAATCTCTTCGCCTCAAACTCGACTTCTTCGATTTTTCTTGCCGAATTTCGTTTCGATTCCGCTTTTTACGACAATGTCGACTCCGGGTTAGTGTTTTTTACTTCTTTAATGTCGGCTTTGCTTGATTGAATTGATTAGGAGTTAGTTTGTTAAAAACCCTAGAAAATCGATTTGGGTGTTTTTTATTTGTTAAGTTTCGATGCTTCTGCTTGATTTTATTGTCAAATTGGGGTCGATTATAGCTTGCTGAAATGTTTATAAGCTTGATAAATATGTTTGAGGTGTGGTAATGGCTTGCTATGAGAAATATGTTTGGAATGCTAGGGTTAGGGACCGTCTCCCGATTATTCTTATGATTATTTTACGTATTTTTGCTCAAATAGTGTTTATGAGGATATGGGTAGCTCTATTGTTGACTGCTAGGGCTAGGATGGCTTTTAGGACCCTCCGTAAGGTTTTGTGTGTCTTAAGACGGACCAAAAGGTGTCGAAACGATGCTGGATTTTCCCGAAACCACTTCCATTGTGGCCGGGATCGAAAATGTGTGCTATCGGCTTTCTTGGAATTTCGATATTTTTATCCGGGATTTTGACCTTATTTTGACCTGTTTAAGCTGCTTTAGCCTGATTAGGGATGTGTCTCTTTGTGTTTTTTGTTTTGGGTTTGTTTTATAGCTAGAGGTGATACCGAGCGTTCCGAGGGAACTTCCTCGGTTGGTGCTAGTGGGGAGGTCGTCGGGGCAAGTTCAGAGACTTCTCGAGGAATATGCAGAAGACATAGGAGTGTCTCGTCTCAGCGGCGCGATCCTGAGACTATTAACGAGGCTGAGTTCGATAGGGTGAAGAAGCGCAGGCTTCCGGAGACGGTGGCTAGGAGGGCTCACGTTCTGGTTCCTGTACCGGAGGACGAGGAGATTGTTTATGAGGATCCTGAGTGGGCTCGGGATTGGGATGGTCATCAGCTGATGTTTCATCTCGACCGTCATATTTCTAGCCGCATTGTGCGAGGCTTGGTGAGTGTCCTATTTGTGCTTATTTGGTTCTGACTCGAATTTTGCTATCGTTATTGTTTTGCTCTGGCTAGGCTAGGTTTGTTTTGTTTATCTTTGCATTGTTTTGGTTTGCAGCCCCCAGGTCCGATGAGGACTTTCGCGGGTTTTACTACGTGTCTCGACGTCTACCACCAGAAACTGACCCCCGCGGTAAAGGGGATTATCGAGAGGACCGCACTAGGTCTCGTGGTCGGGCAATGGATTAGGCTAGTGAATTGCCAGACCAAATGTAACCTTATGGTGATTAGGGCGATGATAGATCGCTTTCATGATACTACCTTGACCTTCCACATGACTTTTGAGGAGGTCGGGATGACCTTAGGGGACTTTGGGATGATTAGTGGTATGCCCTGGGGTCCAGATAGGATTGGATGGGCCGCCGAAGGTCCTAGTCTAGATAGTGATGAGGTGCGGGGCCTCATCGGGGATTGTTTGCCGCGTGAGGCATATAATACGCCTCATGCCATAGTTTGTTCGTACATCACCGACCACTTCGAGCGAGTGGCGGTGCTAGAGGGTCGGGAGGCTAACACGACGGAGCAGGATGCTCGCCTGTGGCTGTGGTATTTCCTAGAGTCGACTCACTTCTCGGACAAGGGCGAGAGGTTTAGTACTAGGATTTTGCCTTTTCTAGCCGACCTGACTCAGCTGGGGCGTTTCGATTGGGTGACTGCGGCTTTCGCAGAGATGATTCGCTGCTTGCAAGTCATGGTGAGGCCACTAGTGATAGGGTCAGTTTCAGCTGTGCCCATCGTGGGTCCGGGCCTCATACTGGAGGTTTGTTGTTGTTTTTTTCGCTCCCGTGTTTTGAGTTCTACCTAGCTTTTGGCTCGAGTTACTAAGGTTGTTTTGGGATTTGCAGGCTTGGATCTATTCCTATTTTCCGCACTTGGCACCAAAGACGGTGCGGGCGCATCCGAAGAGATTCCCGGTGGGGATCGAGTGGAGGCTGGCTCAGCCTAAGAGCACAATCAGCCATTACCAGGTGGAGAATGCGTTTGTCAACAAGCTACGCATTGAAGATGTAAGTTTCCCTCTATAGTTTATTTGTTCAATAGCCCCCAAGGCTTGGGATTTAATAGGATGTTGGTTTTGTTTGTGTAGTTTGTGGCCCTCCCTTGGGCCGATTATGAGGGCGTGCCGGAGTACGTGACTGCGGAGCTGAGGCCGCGAAGTTATAGGAGGATGCTTCTCCCTGCATTGATTCGTCCGGTTTGGTACTTGGGCGAACGGTTGGTGCGTCAGTGCCTTTATGACGACTTCAGGGTGTCGGTTGACCCTCCCCAGACCATGTTTAGACCGCCGACGACCGCAGAGACTCTTGAAGACAGGGACGGAGAAGGGGGTGATACACTCTTGGTGCCTGGTGCCTCCTACCTATCTCATGTCACCCGTCGGCTGGCTTGGTATCGCCTCGTGATAATGTCTTAATTTTGATCCTAAGGTTTGCTTTGTGGTTAGTTATCTCTCTGCGTTTTGGTTAACCAATCTGTTGTCTTTTCAGTTGGCCGATCCGACTGACGAAATCGAGCCCCCAGATTTTCCCCTGACTTTACTTAGGGTGGATGCGGCTGGGATACCCTTCACTGAGCCCCTCCCCCCGTGCTCTGCTAAGGAGATGGACGTCGGGATTGAGTGGCGTGACCGGGTGTACCGGGTGAGTTTCTTTCGTTTTTCGTTTGGGCTCTAAGAATTAGGGTCGGTTTGTCTAACTTTTATGGTTGCCTTCTCAGGTTTCCTCGGCTTGCCATCAGCGGTTGTGGCAGGCAGGCAACCATTTTCGGGCCTATGCCTCGAGGGTCTCCCGTGACACGTCGGGGCCTCGATCGGTGAGTTTGTGTGACTAAGGTGCATTCCTAGGCTGTTTGCGTGCTTTCCTAATGATAGAGTGCATTTGCAGGATGTCTCGGACATGGTGGGACAGCTGGAGACTCGGGTGACCGAGCTCGAGGCGAGAGAGGTTGAGTCGCAGCGGCTCCTGCAATCTCGGGCTGACGAGATCGCCTTCCTAAAGGAGCAATTGGCCCGGTCTCAGGGTGAGACCTCTACACAGGGTGAAGCTAGGCATGGGGTCGAGAGGGAGGTTGAGGCTTCGGGTGCTAACGAAGAGATTGGAGGAATGCCCGAGATAGCTACCTTAGACATGCTGTCGGGGATGGATGGTAGTGAGTCCCCTCTCATAAACTTGGAAGACCTAGGTTTAGATGGCAACCTTTGCGAGGTTGTGATAGCTATTGGTGCGGCTTCTAGGGGTCCATCCTAGTCTCGACTTGTGTATGAATTTGTGTATGTTGTATATTTGCTTTAGGTTCTTAGTATTTGAATTGGTCGGATTAGTCTTTTTGTTTTTGTTTGTCGAATTGTTTTCCTAGATTGACAAGTAATCACTTCAAGTTTGGTTTGCTTGCGATTTCGTCGTAGTTTAGGACATTTTAGAATGCGTTGAGATTGCATGAGAGTACGAAAATGCTTTTTCGGGATTCTTAAAACGCGTTAGTTTGAGCCGGGATTTAAATCAAGTAGTACGTCGGTTAAAATGTTTTGACTCGAGATGGACGAGATATAAAATGTTAACGTAAAGCATTATGTATTTTGACCAAGTATGCTAGGAGATGAGCTTCGTACGAAATGGGGATTTAAAAAAGTTAAGCCACTTTTTTAGATACTCATATTATTGCCTTGTTAGATTATAGACGCGACTCGACGGTACCTGTTAAAAGGCTACGAAACACCTAGGTGGGGTAGCTTATCCCCTAGAAAAAAAAAGATAAAAGACCTCTAAGTCTGTTGGATCTGATGGACGAAATGTACCATCCGTGTGGACATATCACTCTTGCACGGGCATTCCGGTTGCTAGAAAGGGGTTTAGTGACTTCCGGAGGTTGTTTCTGACGTCCGGGGTTGTCGGATGTGAGAGAAAGGTTAAAGATTGTGGGGATGATTGTGCTACAGAATAAGGAAGTTATGTGGGCTAATGTCGCTTAAGTGCCCGACCGAAAACGGCGTTACCGATCCTAGTGTTCGTCAGTTCATCTACACGGGCCAAGACCGACGAGACCCATATTGAAAATATGAGTGAGGAGAGGAAGCGAGATTGGCTGGGCTCGCCTTTGGTTAGGGAGGTGGAAGCTTACGTTAGGAAGGTCAATGGTGAGAGACCCAAGCAAGAGTACCCGAATGGCAAGCGAAAGGAAAAGTTGGACCGGTAGAGCCCAGCCTTTTATATTATGTGCTACTAGTTGATAACATGTGGCGTATTAGTACTAGTTTTTTGTGGAGTTTTACTTGACGCGTTGTCGTTTCTTGGGGTAGCCGGATTTTGGGCTTTTGATGTAAAGGGCCTCGACAAAGGCTTGATTTAATTGATTTTGCATTAATGAGAAGCAAATTTATTTTTATTTTATTTTTTATTTTATTTTTTTTGTGGTGGCTCGCAACTCGATTCTTCATTTTGCCCGGAGTGCCCTTTCGGGTTTTCACTCCGTCCTCGGCTCACCTTTGTTTTGTCCCCTTTTTTTTGTTTTTTTTCTTTCTTTTTTTTTGTTTTTTTTTCGACGGCTCGCAACTCGATTCTTCATTTTGCCCGGGGCACCCTTTCGGGTTTTCACCCCGTCCTCGGCTCGTCATTTGTGCTTCGTTATTTTAAAATCACTCATTGACCAGGTCGTGGGGAGAGTCCCGGTTTGTACATGAATCGATTAATCGATTTGTTTGTTCGGTCGTTTGGTTGTACCCGGGGACGGATTGCCTAAGTATCCGTGTTTGGGTGAAATCAAATCATGTTCGTAGTTCTTTTTAGACGTGAGTGATTTTGCTTTAGACTCGTTATGCCAATTATCGACGTGAGATGCTTAGGGTATATTCACATGGATTTTCACCTTAGTTAAAAATTAATGTGAAATGGTCGGGTGTGATCCCTTGAAAGTGACAATTACCGAGATATCGTGTTTGGGTCAAGGTGACTGGCTTGGACGATTTTGGAATGTGGAGCTAGGTAGTGAGCGGCTCTGATGAATTAAGATCTGGAGCTTGATTTTGTGGAGTTAAGGCTAGGGGGTTGCGGTTCCGTAATGTGGTAGGAAAGGGGAAGCTGAGTAAAAATGACTCAGACTTCAATCGGGTGAGTTGTAAATTACGTGGGATCTGATTTCCATGTCTGGCCCTAACGGTTGGGATTATACTACTGAGCCCGGATCCTCAAAATTCCGGACTGTCTCCTAACAAGTGTCTCGGGAAGGTCTTAAGGGTTGTAATGCACGGAGTCTAGTATTTGGGTGTTAGTTGACTGGTCTGTTCATTTTTCTTTTCCTTTCTTTTTTTTCTTTTTTTTTTGTTCGGACTTTGCACTTAAAGTCGAGTCGAATGATTGGGGGTTTCATTTTGACTGTCGAGTTTGATCTTGATTATTGAATTGGGCCGGTTTAGCCTGGCCTTGTTTTCACTTTTTCCTTTGGCTCCTTCTGGTCATTTCAGACCCTTTTTTTTGTCGGACTAGCACCTATGGTGGGGGTTGGTCGGTCTTTATTTGAGGGATATTTATTGTGGGAAATGGGTTTGCCTTCCGTCTTTGATCGCAATAAGAATCTAGATTTGTCATAGGATTCGGGAATGCTCGTTCTAAGGGATAGTTTGTGGCTTTCTATACCAGGCATGGAATAGGTAAAAAAACACGGGATCTTGGTTCTTGTAACTCCTCGCTGTTTTGAGGATTATTTAGTTGTTATCGATAAATGGCATAATACCGAGTCGTAAGCGAGAAATGTACATTATTAAATCAAGCGATTGTCGAGGCGTATTATAAAGGAAGAAAAGTTTATTTATTTTTTATTGATAGTAATAAGCGGGCTATGCGCCCGGGATATTATTTTCGGGGAGGTGGAGGACAGATCCCCTCGCACCTCTTGACTCGAAGTAAAAACAAAGACATTTGTTATACTATTAAGTCTAGGCCCTAAGACGAACTAGACTTTGACTCGGACACGGATTCACTTGTCTTGGACGGGTTTTCGCGAGTAGCCGGGATTTTCCTCGGTATTCAGAACATTCTCCTATATAGTGTCGAGGTGGGAACAATCGATGGTGTCGTCAAAGATGGTATGGACACTAACGGGGTTTGTGGTATTGTTTGGTTTCTCGGGTGAAGGGAGAGGGATAGTCCCATTTTCTATCATGTCTTGTATGACATGTTTGAGTCGATAGCTGGATTCAGTATCGTGCCCATTACCTTGGTGATATAGGCAATAAGCATTAGGGGTCCAACTTTTGCCTCGTCTGCCGACTGGTGGGTCCGGAGTGGAACCCATGGGCAAGAGCAACCCTTGATCGACTAGGTGCTTAAGAGCTTCGGTGTAAGATGAATTGATTGGGGTAAACTCTCTCGGTGATCTTTCTATTTTGTTGGATGTGGTCTTATAAGATCTTGGTGTTCTTTCCGTATTGGCTTTGGTAAGCTTTGACTGGGCAGAGTGTTGGGATAATCTATCCTGGGTAGGCTTCTGGGCGCGGTAATTCCCTACTCTCAAGAAAATTGAGGCGGCTATCGATGGGGTGGAGGAAGTCAAACGGGTTACTGAAGTATGGATGTTGCGAACCAATTTGGTTAGGGCATTGACATCGTTGCGGATGCTTTCGACGGAGTTTGGATCTATCAACATGTCGGGGAGTGATTCTAATGGGAAAGGATTAAAAGGTCATCAGAACGGATCCACCGGACAACTTAGAGACTCCAGGAATGCTCGTGATCGAGCGACACGGAAATGAGACCCTTGACTCGTGTATGTGTGCGGTTATTGGCTTAGGGACTCAGGTGCTTTAGACTCTTGGTGTATTCGGCGAAACGCCTAATGAATCTTAAGTCTCTGTAGCGAGACGATTTGCCACAAACCTCGGTGGTGAGGTTTAAAGAGGACTTCTCGAAATGAGACGACCCAAAATGTAAGACCTCGAGTAGAGATGATCCTAGTAACTAACAAAGACAGTTAATAATGCAGTTGTACGACGTAAGAAGTTGATCGCGATCCCGGCTCAGGATCAAAGAATTTTTAGTTTTTTTTTTCGAAAACGACCAATATTTGCAGAGGAAAGTTTTTGAAACAGGACGATTTTGTAAAATCAGGGTGACGATGGTGTGGTGACATCGTTTGTAACGCGAAAATGTGTTGCTATACGTGTTCGTCGGGAATGATGACGAAACGTAAACATGTTTTTTTTAAAGGAGCGCATTTCTTTTAAGGGAAACGTCTTTTTTTCTTCTTGAAGATAATTACGTGATGCTTCTATCAAAACTACTATTAATTAGTTAGTTCGATACTCGCGGGGTGCATGATGCTCGTGATGGAGCGTGAAGTCTGATGACAGTCTCCTTAAAGGTGTAACTAAATCCTTAGTGAGGGATTTAGGTGGTGAATAGTGTTTTTTTAGAAAAGCCCCCTTTTTTTTAAAAAAAACGAGTTATTCACGTTTGTCGGTTGCAATAAATAACATTTGACGGTGGAGGGTGGTGTGTTTGTGAAAAGTGTTTCGAGAATGTAACCGTTTTGGACTCCTTGACTTCATTAGTTGAAGCTTTGGTCGTGTTAACGGTGTGTGTGTGTGTAAAAAGTTTTTTTTTTGAAATAAAATGTGACCGCGTGGTGGCCTTAACCCCATTAATTTGGGAGTCTTGGTAGTATTGACGGTGTTTGTTGTTTGGTGGGTTTAATTTGGCCAGGGTGATGGCATCTGAAAATATTATATATTTTTGAAAATAGTGAGCGTAAAATTTGCCATGACAACGACATCTCAAGATTTTTTCTTTTTGTTTTTAGAAATAATGACTTAACCTAGAGTATCGGTGTTTCATAAATCGTTTTAAAAAGATGAGATATTTTCATAAACGGAATTGGGTGTGCTTGAATATGTTGGCGTGGTTGAATCCGGATTTTAGTGTTTTATTTGGGTTGGATTGTTCAAACACGCTACACATAACAAGAAATACATACACTCATGCAGGATGCAAACTCGGGTAGGTTTAGGGTAGGCTACCGCCCACGAATAGTCTTTGCTTAGGCATTGACAATGGTCTGGGGAGACAAGTGTCATACTGTCCGTTCCGAACTATCCGCTTATTAATCCCGCAGGTTACGCGTTAGGCGGCCGGAGCGTCAATCGAGGATCTCCCCGCGTATCCCTAAAGATCTTACCGCGAAGAGGTCGATTGGTCCTGATATCGGTTAGGGTGGGCTTTTTAGGGCCGACACCTGTAGTGACCACAACTAGGAACAAAGAAGTGAGCTTCACCGACCTCGTTCAAGTTACACCACTGCTGGAAACTTGTTTCCAAGTCCCCAGCGGAGTCGCCAAACTGTGGACGTCCGTCCGCACCGCCCGGCGCCCGGTGCGTGCCCGCGCGGAACCGATCTTGGTTTCAACGTGTGGCGGCGGCCACCCACGCGGCCTCCTCCCTACCGGGGGCCGGTCCGATCTCGCATACGGGGCAAAATGTCGGACCTCGATTTGGATGACGATCCGGACTTGTACTAGACGGGTGCGGGCACCCATGTTTCCGTTTGGGAATCGATCGAGACGTGGTTGTAAATGTTTAAAAGCCGATTCATTTGGTAAGGCGACCTTTTTAGTGAACTGAATTCGTTGCCGAATTGTGGAGTTGCCACCGAGTCAATTATGGGGACTCGAAAACCGTTCAAGTCAACTTTGATCCCTTACCGGCTCAAAGTTGAGTGGCACGGGACCTCAAGATAAAGACTTGTACCCTTAAGCACTCCATGCCAGGAATGACTCTCATTGCCAATGGTTTCGGACATCCGGAAACCGTCGATTCTGAGTAAGGGGTGAGGGTACGTATTGGGAAGCCAACATCTGGTAGATGTCAACACCCAATCCTGCCCGCACTATAGTGGCCTCTATTAATCAATCGGTGGGCTGATTTCCTAGTTCTTTTGTTGTGGTGGAAGTACTGTAACATCCGTTGTTTTAACCCTATGTCTTTTGCTATGTCGGTTGTTTTAAGGACAGATAAGTTTTATCGTCAAAGTAGTTGTGTTTACATTCTTTGTATGCGATTTCACGTGACAGGCAGGCCATGAAAAGATGCACGTAGAAGAGTAGAGAGTAATAGTATTATACGTATTAGCAAATCAGTTTTAACGCGATAATACGGATATTATTCATTCCTGTGGTATACCTTACCTAGTATTCTGCTTAAGATGCGTCGGTTCGGTATTAATAGAGATGCTTCGAACCCAATAAGGTGAGCATCCGGACTAATACGGAACCCGACCATCACTTTGATCAGTTTTAATTACTTTACGTTTTGAATTCCGTGTTAGGTGATTTAGCATGCGATTATAAGGTCATAAAAGCGATAAATCATACGAAAAACTGTAAATGCGAATGTAAGTAAATCACATTGTGAGGATTTGCACCCTCGGAGTATACGCTAAACGGGACTCGATGCATAGATAGTCTTGAGAATGGATCTCGGAATTACTCGGGTTTGTTTAGCGTGTTTTAGTATTTGCGGTTGAAGTTGGGACGTTACGTATTTTAGTGGACGTTTGTGGGCCTAGCGCCCACGCCTAGTGTTGTCGTAGTGCATAATAATAGAAAGAACAAATATGGAAAGTTCTTTTAAGATGACAGCCGACTTGAATTAACAGGCGGATCCTCCTAGTGACTCCGGCAGAACCCCGTTACCGTTTGACCTTCCCGCGGCTACTCCGGCAGAGTTTTATAACTTAGGACTAGTTCTCCGGCTAATCCGGCAGAACCTGTGTACTAGTTTTGAGCTAGTCGATCACAGGCACCTCGGTATCGAGTGGAGTGCTCGAAGGTGAGGAGTAGCGTCCATGTCGCTTTTTTTATCGGAACTACGATCGAGTGGATCGTTTGCCTCGGGTGTCGGAGTGCGAGCCCTTAGCGAGAGTTTTTAAGGGAGAAGGGAGAGTGGAAGTGTGTTCAAATGAGGGCGTGAAGGGGGGGGGTATTTATAGGTGTTTTCGGTCCTCGTCGCCCATATAGGCGCGTGAGTTGGGGCGCACCAGGTCTCAGGCGCCCGAGCTCGGGCGTGGCAAGACCGAGACGCGTAAGGTGGGGCGGTTGGAGTTTTGAAGACACGATTTTGATACTTTCCAAAACCGAGAGACGAGAGTGTGATATATAGCTTAGAGCTTAAGGATCCCCGCGGCTTAACCTAGCGCTGTGGGTTTCATGGGCCTCGGGTGTTCATCCCGAGGCTCGCTTGACTCGGGGTTGACTCAGTTCGAGTTTCGTTGTCGACTCGGGGTCCCAGTGTCGGAATTAACTCTAATTAGTGTCTATGCGACCGTAACGACACGACTAAGGCTGCCATCATGTTAGTTTTAATTTTTCCGATTAATTATTTGGTCCGTTCTATAAGAAAACTATCTAAAACATCGCGAACCCGTGTCGCGTTGCAGTCTTATCGTCATCGGGTGTTTGCTGGGCACCTCTGCAGCCACCAGGTCCAAATTTGGGTGTCTACAGGTGGCTGCAGGATTGCACAGCAAACACCCAATGACGATCGGATTGTAACGCGACGCGGGTTCGCGATGTTTTAGATAGTTTTTCTATAGAACGGATCAAATAATTACTCGGAAAGATTAAATTAACATCAAGGTAGCCTTAGTCGGGTCATTACGGTCGCGTCGACACTAATTAGAGTCAATTCCGACACCGAGGCCTCGAATCGGTCCCAAAATATGCAAAGTCAAACCCAAGTCAACGCGTTGGGCCGAGCGAACCTCGGGATGCGCGCCCGAAGCCCACCCGGCGCTCGACGTGCTAGGGTTAAAGGAAAACCTTAACCTCCAAGAAAGACTAAGATATGCATCTTCTCCGTTTTGGAAAGTTTTGATATCGGATCTTCAAAACTTCGTCAGCTTGAGCTCTGGCGCTCGAAGACTGAACTGCCTCACACCAGGCGTCTGAAGACCGAGTCGCTTGACCCCGGCCGTCCATATGGGAGACGAGGACCGAAAACACCTATAAATCCCCCCCACCCACCTCATTCATTCGACACACAATCACGAGTTCGTGCCTACTTCTACACAACTCGTTCTTCCCTCTCTTTTCTCGCTAAGGGCTCGCACTCCGACACCCGAGGGGCAAACGATCCACTCGATGGTAGTCCCGATAAGCGAAATCGACGTTACTCCTCACCATCGAGCACTTCACTCGATCCCGAGGTGCCTGTGTTCGACTAGCTACCAAGTTTAGCAACGAAGTTCTGCCGGATTAGCCGCAGAACTAGCAAATAGTAGCGGAGCTCTGCCGGATTAGCCGCGGAACTAGCAAATAGTAATGGAGCTCTGTCGGAATAACCGTAGGAAGAGCCAACGGTAACGGAACTCTGCCGAAATCACCAGGCAAACTAGGAGGATCCGCCTTTTGAAGCTGAGTCGTCACTAGGTTGTCATCTAAACAAACTTTACATTCTCGCACTTTCTTATTATTATGCACTACGATAATGTCAAACCTGGACACTAGGTCCACGACACATACTGTAACAACCCTAAATTTTCGCGACCAAAATAACAGAATAAAATAGGAAAATTTAAAGCCGTTACTCCGCATTTAGCTCACAAGGCCAAATGCAAGGCAAAAGAATAGTATATGAATTAAAAAGAAATGTAAATACGATAAATAATTAAATGAAAACGTTGCAGCGGAAGACTTAAGTCCCACAAAATTCAAAACGGTTTAAAACAACTTCAACCCACAATTCAACATAAATATAAATAGTTTGGAGTTAAACGTTAAATAATAAAATCCTTCCTCGCTCAGCATCCCGAACCAAATGCACCCATGCAGCATATTAATTGTACCTATCAACTGTACCCAAAACACAAATAGGTACAGGTTCCAGCGGGGGAACGACCCAAAACAAAAGGACGTCAGCAAAGCTGAGTAAAATATATTATATTGAAAATATAAAACAATAATTATAATTTGTAGTAAACTGAAATCAGAGTCATATATTATTGTCTCAACACCAAACCAAAATACTGTGAAAATAGTAGTCAAAACCAAAACCAACCAAAATATATTGTTTCCACCTGTGTGCCAAGGTCCTACCCTTTTGCACGATCTAGAGGTATCACCTATGCTTAGCTAGACTTACTATAGTGCGCACTACTCACATTTGGGCAGTCAGTAGGATGAGGCTGCCAAAGGAGGAAGTCTAACTACCTAGCAAGTGGGGAGCCGGAAAAATCTCACTTAACACAACTCGGGCCAGGAGTTCAGTTTCGGGACGAAATCCCAGGGACGTCTCAGACGCACCTTAACCTCATAGACCAACAGAGCTCCTAGAGTCTGTTATAACCACCAAAATTGTACCAAAATAATTCCAATATATGACTTGTCACAAAGTTCCAATATCCAAAATATTACAAAAGTATCATAAAAATTCATCGTTGACAAAATAATTATAAAACCGTTTCAAAAATATAATTTAAACCGAACATGCTCTTTACTTAAAGGTGAAAAGGTCAAAACGTCCTTACCTCTCAAGACGGTCACAACTCAGCTAGTATTATTCCAAGAATTCTTTCTCCTCGAACCCACAAGCTACAAATAATACAAATCGCTTCAATAACTAACTAGGACAACTCATCAGTACGTACTTATATCTCTGCTCTTGCGACATTAGTTTAACTATTAAAACTGATAAATCGATAATCCTTCGTGATAACTAGTCTCTTAATCACTAATAAATTGAACATTCTAAACCCATAACAACACATAACCGACTTACCCAATCCTTTATATCCTAACAAATATGAACCTACTTACAACATCATATATGCCCCCTGCAACAATACTAATTATATCCTGCCATCCCCACACTTATAATCAACAATTTGCTCCTCTTTATTTTCTTTGGTGCCACAACCACCTGACAAACATATATATATATATTATGACCCAAACTCCCTTCTTAACTCCGGACATCAAGTCTTATAATACTTACCCATGATTTGAAGTTGCAACTCCGCCTAGCAATACTCATAGATACTGAAATCTGGTTCTAAGACTGAACATGAACGGATATGCCTCGACTCAATTCAAATAGACCAGTTTAAATCAACCCAAGTGTTAATTTCTTACATAATCGTAAATTTTATGATGAGAAAACCGTTTTAACCAAAAACAAAAGAAAATTATCAAACTTAAAAAGAATATTAAGGCCGTACTATATACTTGATCCCCTAATTATAAAAACAGATAGAAAATTTGGTTAGAAACTTACAATTTGGATATGTAAAAACGTGACGGATGAAGAATCGATTTTACGACGATGAAATAGATCGAAACAGGAAACAGGGGAGGAAGGCGTATGTAGTAACACGGCAGCAAGCAGGGTATGACAAACAATGAAAGAATGAAAGAATTGAGGGTGTGATATTGTGATATAGTGGACGGAGGGATTAAATATAATCTTTTAGGTTTTGTTTTTTTTTCTTTTTTTTTTAATTGTGTTTGACTCAAAATCAAATCCGATACAAAATCGATTTATAAAATAACGTTCCACTTTAAGAAAATCAAAACCCGATTTATTATGAGACGACCCAAAATACTTTAATATTTATAACGACATAAATATATATTTTTTTCCAATTTAAAAACCTGATTTAAATAAAAGTAGAAAAGTCAAGCTATATAATTGACTCGGAAAATAACGGGGTGTTACAGACTTCCCTCCTTAAAACAAAACTTCGTCCTCGAAGTTTAAACTCATCCTCGAAAATAAAATCTCACATTACTCACGAATGTCCAAAATAACCGCTCACTCCATATATCCAAAATCCACCAAAATTCTCATGTATATCCAAAATAAATCTTTTGCTCCATATATCCAAAATCCGTCAAATTAAATACACAACCTCAAAATATCTCGCATTTCTAATTTCCTCAAAAAAAATTGAAGAGCACCTAATTCCTCAAATTTCAAAGTATACAACTTCACCACCACCTAAATCCACAAGATAAAATCACCTAATTCCATAAGATAATACCAAAGTTCAAGACCACCAAAAATCTCATACGGTAAGAGTATCACTTGCCAAGTCAAGAGCATGTCGGACAAAAATATTATTTCAAAATTTTGAAAATCACAAGTTCAACCATTTTTCCAAGTGCGTAATGCACAAAATCAATCAGTCAATCAAATAAGTGCGTTGAGCACAAAATCACCAATATGTGCGTTGAGAACAAGCAAGCCACAAATATGTGCGTTGAACACAAACAATTCACAAACACGTCTAAAAACAAGTTAATTTCAAGTAATAACCAATAACCAATGACATTGTGCTTATTAAGCATCGATTATTGCCAAAATATTCATATTTGTGACCAATAAATAGATATTAGCATGAAATCACACAAGAACATGTTTAGTTTACCACAAAAACAAGTAGCCACGTATATTTCTACCCACCTTAAAATAAAGCTTCGTCCTCGAAGCACGAAAAATTCACCATGTTCGCTACCTAATATAATATCCTTTGAAACCCCATGAAGTCTTACCACATAATGTATAAGCATCAACAAGTTGCTTCCTCTCTCACATATAAAATGTGCAGTCTTAGTTAATCTATTAATTATAACCCGAATCATATTATCACCTTCCTTTGACCTTGACAACCCGACTATAAAATCCATAAAGATTAAACTCCACTTCCACTCGGAAACTCCTAAAGGATCTAACTCATACTCCAAGCATCAGTCACCACATTGGCTTTTCTTACCTGATACTGAATCTCGATCTTATAGTCCTCAATCAAATCCAACCAGCTTCTTTATCTCACGATTAGCTCCTAATGGGTAAATATATATCTTTAAAATAAAACTTTAAAGGGTACACAAAACAGATAATGTCTCCAAATTTTCAAAGTAACGACTACGATTGCTAACTCTAAATCATAAGTAGGGAAATTTTCTACATAAAGGTTCAACTGCCAAAATACATAAGCAATCACTTCTTATTCGGCTGAAAACACTAATTAATTCATTCTTAAAATGCATATGTATAAACCTCAGAAACTTCATTTCCATCCGGTAAGGCAAATCCTAAAGTAGTGGTCAATTTTTCCTTTAAAATTCGAAACGATTCCTCACACCTCTCATCCCAATGAAATTTTATGGCTTTCTGGTGCAGTCATTAATTTATCTATATTTGAAAAAAAATTCTTCACAAATCACATATAGTAACCAGCTAAACCCAAACGTTACAAATTTCAGTCACAAATTCCGATTTAGGTCACTCCTTAACAACCTTAGCAGGATCTATTGATACTCCATCCTTAGATATAATATTCCCCAAAATTGCTCGTACCATCCAAAAATCATACCTCAAAAATTTAGCAAATACTATTTTCCTCTCAAGATGTCTAAGATAATTCGTAAATGTTCCTCATTCTTCTCTTCATTCTTTGAATAAAAATACTATGTCATCAATGAATATCACAACAAATTTATCTAAGTAAGTCCTCAAAGTTCGGTTCATCTAAGTCCATAAACAAATCAGGTGCACTAGTCAACCCAAAAAAAACCCTCTTAAAAATCATAATCACTAATAAAAACAGACACATCCCTATAAACCCTCTTATAGTTTACTAAGTCCCCAGATAACGTGGCAAAATCATAATCCACAATTTCACTAGATTCAACATTCATTTTATCCACAAACTTAGTCGAAATAAAAGAGTGAGATGCACCAGAATCAAATAAAACATGAGCTAAAATAGAATTCACTAGAAAATTACCCGAAACGATATCTGTGTTTTCGGCTTCCTCTCTATTCATGACATAGAGCTTCCCAGTAGGCTTCTTGCTATTCTGTGCACCATTTACTTGGCCCGCGGGTTTACTAGCTGCAGTAATGTTGGTCTGAGTTGGAGCTGGATTCCTAAAATTATTGTTAGTTGTGGATCTACCAAAATTCTATGTGTTCCCTTGACTCTCAAATCGATTACTCTGATTCACACTAGCACTAACAGATTGCATAGCACGAGGTTTCCCTGCCTTCTTGTTCCTACACTCGAATTCTCGATGTCCTAACTTCCCGCACCAGTAGCACGTCACCTTATTTCCCTGACAGTCAACCCCTGGGTGATCTCCCTTGCATATCTTACAGTAGTAATGTGGGGTAAAGTCATTAGTTGTTCCCTGGTTACCTCTCCAGCTATTACCTTCTTCCTTCCCATTCCCTCCAAAAGATCGGGACTTCTGTTGAGTGTTATTGTTAGTATTGAAATTCCCTCTCTTTGTTGGGGTGTCAGATTGACTCCCCTGAAACTCCCTCTTCTTAGTCCCAGTACCTCCCATCTCAACCTCCATCTTCTGGTTACTCCTCTCAATATTAACAGCCCTAGCATACACATCTCTTAATGAGGTGAATGTCTCTCCAGCAAATCTACCCTTAATCTTCCAATGTAACTTATCCTCAAACCTAGATGCTTTAATCCCCTCAGTTGGCACTAGCTCCTTAGCAAAACGACTAAGTTCAACAAATTTATTATAAAAGTCTTTCACACTCATCTCATCGGTTTGTTTTAGGTCTCCAAATTCAGCTAATTTTTGATGTTTCACATGTTCTGGGAAAAATTCTGCTTCTAATATTTCCTTAAGAGTATCCCAGTCTTTATCATATAATGTGTGTGTGCCATTAGGATTTCTTATTCTAACTGGTTTCATAAAGTCCTCTTTAACGGTCTGCCACCAAATGTCCGCCTCTTCCTTCAGATAGAAGACAGCGATCCTAGCCTGAAATTCATGTGGACACCCTACAGCCATAAAAATTTTCTCCGTCTCCCTAACCCAATTATCTAGTTCATTAGGATCCCCTTTCCCAGTAAAAGTCGGCGGTTTCTTCTTCTGTACCGCTTCAGACATTCCAGTAACAGTGGGTGTAGGATCATTCTCATTCTCGACCCTATCATTCATATTTCGGGTAACAGCAGTGATTTGTTGTACAGCTTCGATAAGAGCTGCATTCTGAGCTAACAATTGTGCCATCATAGCGGCCATATCATTGTTTTCATTTCCTCGAGACATTGTCACTATAGAAGTAAACAATATTCTATTAAGTCTAAGTATAAGAAGATTAAATCACAATATTAATGTAAGTAGTATCTCTATCACATTTCAATTAGGTAAGGATAATAATAGTACTTGTTTGGGGTACAAACATGGTTCCCGGCTCGAGCAGCGGTTCGGCTCTTCTCGGGATCCGGATGCGAGTCGTCGGCGTTCCTGCAAGGTGAACTCCGGCCCCAAGGGATTGCCCCCGGGGCGGAGCCTCCGACGCCCAAGTCAGTATATTGTGTATGTTTATGTATAGGTCGTATCGTAGTTAAGATCGAGTTGGTGGAGGGAGTAGTGATGATTTGGCCTCTCCTTCTCTCTACCAAAATGGGGTATTTATAGAGGAGGGAAGAGGTGGTGACATCGTCGTAGTGATGTCGTCCGATGACAACATCTGGGTGATGTCATGAGGAGTCTATTTCGGGTTGACTAGTGGCGACTCGTAAGGACGGTCAGCCGGTACGAGGATCCGATCGACACGGGTTCTGGCCGGTACGAGGGTCCGGCCGACCCGAGGTTTGGCCGGCGCGGGGGCCGGCGACCCGGAGTTTGGTCTACGCGGGGTCCGGCTAGATCGTGGATCGGTCGAGCCGGGATCGGGGTCCGGTGCCTAAGGACGACCTCTATTCCCGAGGTCGGACCTACATGTCTGTCTAAGTCGGCCTACACGTCTGGGGGATTTATCCCCCATCAATTTGCCCTCAGCAGAGTTGGATACTAGTGTCCGGGTCTGGTGCCGAGTGTGGCCGACCTATGAGATGAATTGTTTACCTGACCTTACTTTGAGTAATATCAAGTGTTTAGCCTTAAAAATACGGTAGGAGCTGTCGAAGCTTTTACCCCGGCTTTGGATGATCAATAATCGAGAATCGTTTCCTCAATTTGCTCGAATAAAGAGCTCGGCAATGTGCGCAGCGGTAGTCGAAGGATACATGATGAATAACCTCTTCACGGACCGGGGCTGCTTGGGGCGTCACGATTTTAATTGAAAGACGCTAATACTTAGGGGGACGTAACCCATGCCCGGTAAACAATACGATGACGTCGTGAAGAGAGCGACCGATATAACTCGGAGGGACGTAACCCATACCCGGTAAATAATATGATAACGTCGTGAAGAGAACGACCGATATAACTCGGAGGGACGTAACCCATGCCCGGTAAGCAACATGATAACGTCGTGAAGAGAACGACCGATATAACTCGGAGGGACGTAACCCATGCCCGGTAAACAATACGATGACGTCGTGAATGGAACGACCGATATAACTCGGAGGGACGTGACCCATGCCCGGTAAACAATACGATGACGTCGTGAATGGAACGACCGATATAACTCGGAGGGACGTAACCCATGCCCAGTAAACAGTGCGATGACGTCGTGAATGGAACGACTGATATAACTCGGAGGGACGTAACCCATACCCGGTAAACAAGAATGGGAATAAGCTTTAAGAAGGGTCATACCTTTGCTTTTGACGATAGCGGTTCCCGACTTATGCCCCCACACTTTGGGTGGGGGAGATTTGGTCGGTAGGCCGGCTGTGGTCAGGCCACAGTCGGTTCCCGACTTGTGCCCCCACACTTTGGGTGGGGGAGATTTGGTCGGTAGGCCGGCTGTGGTCAGGCCACAGTCGGTTCCCGACTTATGTCCGGGAGATTTGGTCGGTAGGCCGACTGTGATCAGGCCACAGTCGGTTCCCGACTTATGCCCCCACACTTTGGGTGGGGGAGATTTGGTCGGTAGGCCGGCTGTGGTCAGGCCACAGTCGGTTCCCGACTTATGCCCGGGAGATTTGGTCGGTAGGCCGGCTGTGGTCAGGCCACTGTCGGTTCCCGACTTATTTGGTCAGTAGGCCGGCTGTGGTCAGGCCACAGTCGGTTCCCGACTTATTTGGTCAGTAGGCCGGCTGTGGTCAGGCCACAGTCGGTTCCCGACTTATTTGGTCAGTAGGCCGGCTGTGGTCAGGCCACAGTCGGTTCCCGACTTATTTGGTTGGTAGGCCGGCTGTGGTCAGGCCACAGTCGGTTCCCAACTTATGCCCCCACACTTTGGGTGGGGGAGATTTGGTCGGTAGGCCGGCTGTGGTCAGGCCACAGTCGGTTCCCGACTTATTTGGTCAGTAGGCCGGCTGTGGTCAGGCCACAGTCGGTTCCCGACTTTTGGTGGGGGGTCCATTCTTTGCGGTAGGTGAATAGGGGCTCCTCCCTTATTGCCCCCTGCCCATTATCTGTGAGAGTAATGAACAGGTGATGGGTAGATATCGAGCTTTTTTCTGCTGCTCAAAATTGTCGGTCGCCATATTTTTTCCTCTTTTTGCGAGGCCAAGATTTTCTGAGGCCGACATAAGTGTGTGGCCGGTGGTCTAGCTTTTCGGCGTTGAAGATGATCGGTGGTCGAGCTTGTCGGCTCCAAAGATGACCGGTGCGACAGGACTGAGCCGGCTCTAGGGTGGCCGATGGTAGGCGACGACGAGGCCGAGACATTGATCGGTCGTCAACTCTTCAAAGTTGTTGGTTCGTCCGTTGACCGGGACGACGCTTGGTTGGGGCTCTCCCCGCTCTTCATCTCGTCACACTGTCTTAGGTGGACGATTGTGTGAGGCTGGCTCGAATAGTCGACTCTTCGTCAATTTGAGTGGCTGACTGAAATGAGGCGACTCGTCACCAATTTTCCGACATAATGGGGTTCTCGGTCAATGTTTGTCGACTGTCGACTTAGGTTCCCCATGTTGCGCGTATCTCTTAATTTTCATTATTATCTTTCGTGGATCGTTCTTCAAGATGGAATACTAGATCCGGAATATTGAATTTTTGAGAGTTTAATTTTTGTGGGTGACTCATGAGATCAATCGTTTTTGTGGTGGGTTAAAAATGTCGGGATAATTTTGTGAGTTTCTAGTCCTTGACAATTCGAATATCTTTTGTGGTTACCTCCTTTTGCCGCAAAGTGGAGCCCTTCTTCTTTTGTCAAGTTTTTTATCTACACAATAGGACAAGGCGTAGTCATACTTTGACCCCTTCCATTCAACAATCAGTAAGTCATGTGAATGCCCACTTTCATTAATGAGTGGATGACAGCCAGTTATTTTCTTCATCCCTTTCTTCCTTCCTCCGGCTAATTCCATAAGGCCGCTCCTCTTCATTATTTTGCGCGTCGGCTATCTTCATCTTTCTGCATGTTTTCTACCTTCTTCTAATTATAAGTCGTGACCTAGGACGTAGTCAACCGGTGATGACGGCCGATCCAATTCAATTATTCACCGTCAGTGGTGGCCGACATTGTCAACTTTATTCATCACTTTGATCGATTAAGTGTCTTCATGAGCCGGCGTCGACTTTATCTTGTGAGGCGGCGCCGGTTTTACCCCGTGGATCAGGCTCGGATGACGTACCTCTGTTGATTCCAACTAGCCAGCTTGATTACTCCCTGGTTAGCGCGGCTGAGTCAAGCCGAATATACGCCGGTTAATGTGGTCGAACCTTCCGTCTTTCTTGAGGATGATGCAGATTCTGAGGCAAAATCGGTTGGCCGATCGATGCCTAGAGTCAGCCGAGGGTTCCTAATGCTAGTCGGCTCCGAGGACTAAGCCGGCCTGGGGCAGGCTTCTAGTCGGAGCTCTGCTTGAGGGTTGACCGGGGCCCGGGGCTGAGACGCCTATGTTGATTGAACTCAGCCGGCGTCTCATGGCATCAGAGGCCGTGACTTATTTTCCAAGGCGAGACCGGCTCGAGCCTGTGGTAGCCGACTGACCCAGCCCATTTTTTGTCAACTCTGGTGGCCGACCCGATCCTCAATTTCCTTCTTAGGATATTGTACATTCCTTCATCTCTTGCTTAATTATGGACATCTTTTCCATTTTATTAATATTGGAACATTGACTTCTTGTCTTTAAAGCTCTTTTGCCTTTCTTGCTGACCTCCTTTATAGCTTTTTATTAATTGGGAAGTAACTTTTTCATTCCTCCTTTGAACTGAGGAGGTGCTACTTTCCTTTTTTGTCGTGGCCGACTTCTTGGATGTGGTGGATTATTTACTAATTCGTCCAGAGGCGCATGTGGCTCTCCACCTTCTTCTTGACGTCTTCCTTCCCTTTTGGTCTGGACTCCGGGGCGGGTTCTTGATATGATTATGGCCAGCTCGTACAAAATACCCGTCTCTCCTGGCTAGAGGTTGAGTACACGGTGCACAGCTTTACCATCTTCATTTTCTTTCGGGGCAGCGGCCGGTGAGATACGGTTCAACCCACGTCACTGGGACATTTGGTGGTCGATGAGGGCGGCTGGTGAGATACGGAGTTGACTTCATGCTAAGTTGACCTCGGAGAACCGGGAAGCAGGTTGAGTTGGCAATGGTGTCAGCTATCTATCTTTATTGAGGTCGGGAAGACGATGGTTGAGAAGATGGAGCCGGTGTGGCGGCTGGTCGGTCTGACACTTCCCCGGTTGGCGTAGACGGCAGGGTCGAGGTTAATTTTATCCCCCTCTGACCGCCGGCCGATTATTCTTTACTTTATTTTTGCTTGTATGCTGTCCATTTATTGAATGAAGGGAGAGCGGACTTTTGCCTTCTGCAATGGAGCACTCCTTCTCCATCCATATTATGCTTGACTTTTTGTTTAATTTTATTACCTTTTTACTTTACTGCCCCAGAATGGATAAACATTGAAGGTAGGATTTGTTTTCATCTTCTTTTCTCTAAATTAATTTCATCTCTGCCTTGTTCCTCCAACACACATTTCTTTAATAAAATACAGTAGATGTAGAATACATGGAAATTCATACACTACACTTGTTTATAAAATAAAATGAAATTGTCATCCAGATTTTTGTCTAATGACGAGACATAAAATTATTTTTTGAAAATTTGTTCCGGGGGTGGTTGATTTTTGCTTTTTGTGGATTGATTTTTCGTGGATCGTTCTTCAAGATGGAATACTAGATCCGACAAATTGAATTTTTAGAGTAGGCAACTTTTTTGTTCAAGCTCCCCACAGACGGCGCCAATTGTTTGGGGTACAAACATGGTTCCCGGCTCGAGCAGCGGTTCGGCTCTTCTCGGGATCCGGATGCGAGTCGTCGGCGTTCCTGCAAGGTGAACTCCGGCCCCAAGGGATTGCCCCCGGGGCGGAGCCTCCGACGCCCAAGTCAGTATATTGTGTATGTTTATGTATAGGTCGTATCGTAGTTAAGATCGAGTTGGTGGAGGGAGTAGTGATGAATTGGCCTCTCCTTCTCTCTACCAAAATAGGGTATTTATAGAGGAGGGGAGAGGTGGTGACATCGTCGTAGTGATGTCGCCCAGGTGATGTCGTCCGATGACAACATCTGGGTGATGTCATGAGGAGTCTATTTCGGGTTGACTAGTGGCGACTCGTAAGGACGGTCAGCCGGTACGAGGATCCGATCGACACGGGTTCTGGCCGGTACGAGGGTCCGGCCGACCCGAGGTTTGGCCGGCGCGGGGGCCGGCGACCCGGAGCTTGGTCTACGCGGGGTCCGGCTAGATCGTGGATCGGTCGAGCCGGGATCGGGGTCCGGTGCCTAAGGACGGCCTCTATTCCCGAGGTCGGACCTACATGTCTGTCTAAGTCGGCCTACACGTCTGGGGGATTTATCCCCCATCAGTACTAAACATGACAAATATAAATATATATAGATATAAATAACATAATCATGCGTATGCAATGCACCCAATCCACCCAACACTCTCGGTTTAAAAAGAAAGTTTTTTTTTTTTTAAACCATTTCAAATTTTGCAAAACTTTTCTGAAAGACCTATTGCTCTGATACCAACTGTAACAGCCCTAAATTTGCGTGACCAAAATAACAGAATAAAATAGGAAAATTTAAAGCCGTTACTCCGCATTTAGCTCACAAGGCCAAATGCAATGCAAAAGAATAGTATATGAATTAAAAAGAAATGTAAATACGATAAATAATTAAATGAAAACGTTGCAGCGGAAGACTTAAGTCCCACAAAATTCAAAACGGTTTAAAACAACTTCAACCCACAATTCAACATAAATATAAATAGTTTGGAGTTAAACGTTAAATAATAAAATCCTTCCTCGCTCAGCATCCCGAACCAAATGCACCCATGCAGCATATTAATTGTACCTATCAACTGTACCCAAAACACAAATAGGTACAGGTTCCAGCGGGGGAACGACCCAAAACAAAAGGACGTCAGCAAAGCTGAGTAAAATATATTATATTGAAAATATAAAACAATAATTATAATTTGTAGTAAACTGAAATCAGAGTCAAATATTATTGTCTCAACACCAAACCAAAATACTGTGAAAATAGTAGTCAAAACCAGAACCAACCAAAATATATTGTTTCCACCTATGTGCCAAGGTCCTACCCTTTTGCACGATCTAGAGGTATCACCTATGCTTAGCTAGACTTACTATAGTGTGCACTACTCACATTTGGGCAGTCAGTAGGATGAGGCTGCCAAAGGAGGAAGTCTAACTACCTAGCAAGTGGGGAGCCGGAAAAATCCCACTTAACACAACTCGGGCCAGAAGTTCAGTTTCGGGACGAAATCCCAGGGACGTCTCAGACGCACCTTAACCTCATAGACCAACAGAGCTCCTAGAGTCTGTTATAACCACCAAAATTGTACCAAAATAATTCCAATATATGACTTGTCACAAAGTTCCAATATCCAAAATATTACAAAAGTATCATAAAAATTCATCGTTGACAAAATAATTATAAAACCGTTTCAAAAATATAATTTAAACCAAACATGCTCTTTACTTAAAGGTGAAAAGGTCAAAACGTCCTTACCTCTCAAGACGGTCACAACTCAGCTAGTATTATTCCAAGAATTCTTTCTCCTCGAACCCACAAGCTACAAATAATACAAATCGCTTCAATAACTAACTAGGACAACTCATCAGTACGTACTTATATCTCTGCTCTTGCGACATTAGTTTAACTATTAAAACTGATAAATCGATAATCCTTCGTGATAACTAGTCTCTTAATCACTAAACTAGTATAGACCCCGTGCAATGCACGGTATTTATAATATATTTATCTTATAGAATATTTCATTTAAGATTTAAAATTAAAAAAAATATTATTTTATTTTTACTATTTAGCGACTGTGTAATTTAGAAATAGGAAAATATTTTGATTAGTTTTACGATTTAAAATAAAAAAATATTTTTTAAATCGCAAAACTAATCTAAATATTTGAGTAATGTCTTAAAATGTTCGGAATATTAAATAACGTGTAATTAATAAAAATATTGTTTATACTCCCTCCGTTTCATTGAAAGCTTCCACTTTTCCTTTTTCGTAAATTTCTTTGATAGCTTCCATCTTCTTTTTTGGTATAACTCTTCACTCTTACCTAGGTGGCCCACCTACTTTACACCCTCTCTACTTTTGAATATTTTATTATTATCCTTAAAAAATGTGTCATTTCTTAGGTAGAAGCTTTCATTGAAACATAAGGATATTTTTTATATACTCGGTTTATATCATCTCACATCTCGAGATACTCACTTCTCTCTTTAACATACCATAAAATACATAAATATTTATCAAAAATTGTATAATCATGTACTTTTTTTATTGGTTAGCACGCCGTGATATGTTCTCTTTGTCTAAAAAATTTATTCAGTTTTTCATTAGAAAATTAAAAAATAAATTAAAAATGGACTGTCTCAGGTGTAAGACTTATATTATGTAATTTGTGAAACTTTTTTTATATGGATTTTAATAGTATATTCCGTATTTTGTAGTCTTCCCTACCAAAATAATCATTCTATATGATAATTATAATCCTCATATATATATATATATATATATATATATATATATATATATATATAACATTCCTAAAATAGAAAGGCAAAGAATTCATTGAGACGCCACAATATGGAATAAACAAAGAATTCATTGGGACGGGGAGAGTATATTTTTGTAAAAGTTAAAGTAAATAGCTCATTTCAAAAACAATTTTTTTAGATAACTGATTTTTTTCTCAATGTTAATGACATCATATCTTAAAATTTATCTAATTATTTTCATAAAAAAAAAAAATTTTTTGGTAATTTCTTTAACATTAATGAAAATGAATAGTTTACGAATTTATTAGTGAAATGTTCTTTTACTTCTCAATTTAAATTAGTGTATTTTTGAGGAAAATGTTAGTAACTGTTATTGTCGTAGAGTAGTATATAGAGAATTTTCGGTGAGTTTTTACTATGTATCAGGCTTTGTAAGAGCAATCAGAATATATATTCCATTTTTATATAGTTACTAAATTTTATATCGATGTTAAGAATATGATTTTCGAATATGATCAGAAAGATATAAAATAATAATCATAACTATTTTATATTCTATGTAAAATATTGTACGGGATAGTGCAATCTCCTATTAACAAAAATAATGCAACTATTTGGTTAAAACGGAATACAATATGTTTATATTTTTTTTTTAAAATTTGATCATACATTCCATATTAAATATCGTATGTGATATCTTCCATGTAAAACATGTGATTTTCGTAATCAATGCAGTCAATCAAATTTCCTTAATTACATACTTTCTGTGGTGTATATCTTTATGTGTGATGTAGTGATATTTAAATCGGTAAGATGTTAGAGTGTAGTTGGAGAAGAGAAGGGTGACACACATGAGGTCATGGGTTCGATTCGCGCCTAGCTCATTTGGTCTATTTTTTTATTTTTGTTGTGGATAGCTTTAGGCGGGAAATCATATGAGTTGAGTTATTTGGTTAGTGGAAAAGGGGATTTAGAGCTGGCAAAACCCGATCCGACTCGACAAAACCGATCCGATTCACCCGAGATTGGACCCGCTCGACATTCGACATTATTGAAATATCTTAGTGTCCGAAACCGACCCGGTTTGAGTTGACCCTATCCGATAGCTAATTATATCCGACAACTGGTATATTCCGAATTCAATATCAGCCGACGTACTTCAACCCGACTGAAAAATACCCGACCCAAATCCGACTCGAATAACCGAAAATTATCCGAAATGTAGATAATCGAAAATACCCGACCCAAATCCGACTCGAATAACCGAAATTTATCCGAAATGTAGGTAATCGAAAATACCCGACCCAAATCCGACTTGAATAACCGAAATTTATCCGAATGTTGGTAATCGAAAATACCTGACCCAAATCCGACTCGAATAACTGAAATTTATCCGAAATGTTGGTAATCCAAAATACTCGACCCAAATCTGACTCGAATAACCGAAATTTATCCGAAATGTAGGTAATTGAAAATACCCGGCCCATTTCCGACACATAATCGAAAATTATCCGAAAGATCCATTGCCGATATAACTAAGGTGGCGCATAAGGATTAAAGAATAAGGTGTTGCATAAGAACTAAAGAATACTCGTATAAAGATTAACTAGAATTTTAAGAAATGGAGTTTTGGCGTATCTATATTTAAGAGACACAGTGAATCTATTACGGAGTAGTATATTCTTTACGACCTCAAACGCAACTTGATCCAATCTATTATTGTTTTCTTTTAGACTTTTGAGTTGTAACCTGTATGCTCATAAAAAAAGTCATAGTCCGATTAGTCTTTTTTAACAATTTTTTTAATTGCGTTTAGATTTGAATTACATAAATGATGCTCGGCGTAGAATAGTTTTTAGTTTTGTATCAAGTTTATTTTTATCATGTTAAACCCAATCTTTATTATATTTGTTATCCATATTCTATAGTGTCATGTAAGTGTCTTATACGGGAAAAAAAATTATCGAGTCAGGATATGCAAAAATAAATAAATTCATGATGGAGAATAAAAGTTTCGCAAAATGAATTGCTACAATAAATAAATGGTAGTTTAACCAAGAGAGGTTAACGAAAAAGCTACAAGACTGTAATAAATAAAATAAATGCTCTGAATAAGAGTTCAATTAAAAAATAAAAAAGCTAAATCATTATTCTAAGTTGTAACTCCGTCCCGCATTTTGAAGTTAACAAATAGTTCTTGAGACTTCGTACCTGCAAAAAAATGAAGAAAAAAAAACGTCAAGAGATGTAAACATAAATTTGCGGCCCGTAAACATCAATCTAAAACATAAAACCGTTAATATAAGGTGATAATATAAAGGTGAAGGCAGTAACAAACTTACTCATACTAATCTGATTCGTCATCTGAACCAACCGAAACATTGTTGCCGCGGATGCTAAAATCTACCAATAAATGTTAAATACATAAAATATATAGTAAGTTATACAGAGTATTATCTATCAAACATATATAATCATTTTTGAATTAACAATTTAGAATTTTACCATCATAACCCGTCAACCAATGTTTACAAGTCACTATTGCTTCCACATTTGCTGACTTAAGAGAGCTCCTCCATTTGCTTATGATTCTCCCACCCATACTAAAAGTTGATTCAGAAGCAACGGTGGTAATGGGAATGGCTAGTATATCCCGAGCCATAGAAGAAAGAATTGGAAAACGGCCGGAGTTCTCTTTCCAATAGACAAGTACGTCTAGTTTAGTTTCTAATGCAATCTTTTTCTCCTGCAAATAGACATCAATCTCTGTATTCGCTGAATTCACTTGATCGTATGCTGCGAACTCCTGCGTTAACAAAAAAATTGATCACGCGAGAAAGTTGTTGATCGTATGCTGCGAGATTTTTTAGCTTGCTGATCAATTACCAGTGCATAAAGCAACCTCACATAATACACATAACAAAAGACATGCAAGTGCCTCGACTAGAGAACAACAAACATCGACTTTGGGGTCAAATAGGATGAAAACAAATGTTTCATCGAAAGTCTTCAATAACAGATTAAAAAAAATTATTTGTCCTGTCAACAAACCTGCAACTACACACTTTGATATATGAGGAAATATAGCTTCCGTCATTCCGTGGAAATCCTTCAGGTTAAATGATGATGCTGGCTGATTGATACTATAAACAAATGATGTTTAAATGGTGTGGATGTTCCGAAGATATATGAGGAAATATGTCTTAATTCTAAGACTTGATGATATGAGATGTTTACACACTTTGAGGGCATGTTATTGATGCAACTACAAAAAAACTGCAGCTGTGAGTAATGTAACTGTGAGTAATGTTGTATTCTGTCAGAGGGAATCAAGCAGTTCCGTCTTCTATCAGTATTCTATTAGTATTCAATTAATCATCCGTTACTCGCCATCTATCCAAAAATGCGCTTATCACTCTATCACTAATCCTATTACTCGTCTTCTATCCAAAATTATATAGCAAGCACTCAATGAAGGTAAGAGTAGGAAGACAAATAAGTCGGGATCATACGAGTAATACAATAAGGCAATAACTATAATAAGAGTAATGCAATAATTAAAAGGCAAAGGATAATGTTTAGCGTACCGCAAAATCATCGGCGGGATTTATACTTCTTGTGATATCATGTGAATCTAAAGGTCTGAAAATACCGGCATGAGATTCATAAGTTTCATAGAGTCCCTCAAATTGTATTTTCAACTCATGCACCTTCCTTAAACCTTCGACCTCACCATGCAACTTCTTTAAAGCAAATCCAACAAACTCCAACTTATATCTTGGATCAAAAATAACCCCAAATGCAAGCACCTTAGCATATTCATGCCAATACTTGTTGAACTTTACAAGCATTTCATTTGAAGCAGCGCTAATATCGAAGTCATCCCACCTAGATGCCCTATTTAGACGAGTTTGTATTTGCCATACAAATGGAAAATACAAACTCGCGGTAGGGTAATCACGTCCAGAGAATAAATTGGTAACTTCGTAAAATGGCTTTAGAAGATGACAAACTTTCTTAACTTTATCCCATTCACCAATATCAAGCACAAATCCACTTGTACCATCAATACAACTGAAATAATTATCAAGAGCATCCTTGTATTTAAGTGCTCGATCAAGCATAAGAAAAGTTGAATTCCATCGGGTAGGCACGTCCATCCATAATTTGAAAGAAACAGACATATTAAGCTTTTGAGCACAATCATAGAATTTTTCAATACGAGCATCCGACCCATCAATATACCTAACACCCTCTCTAACCTTATGAATAGAATCTTTAATGACTTCTAAACCATTTTTCACCACTAAATTCAATATATGAGCACAACAACGGATATGAAAGTGCTCACCAAGGGAAATAAGATCTTTAAATGTCCCTTGCTTCAAGTAATCAACCATTTTATCCATATTACTTGCATTGTCAACTGTTAGAGAGAACACTTTATCCTTAATTTCCCAATCTAAAATGACATCAGTAAGTTGTTGAGATAATTCAAGACCACCATGTGGGGGAGGGGAACGTCGAAAACACAACAACTTACTTTGCAATTTCCAATCTTTATCGATATAATGAGCAGTTATGCACAAAAAACCTCTCTTATTAGGTGCTGACCACAGATCGGATGTCAAGCATATTCTACCGGGCAACTCTTTGAAAACACGTTTTATCTTTTGTTTCAAGCTATCGTGCATATTCAAACACACTTCTTTGGCAGTATTTCTTGATATATGTTGAACATTGTCATTAAGATACTCGTGAATTTTTCTATTTCTATCATGTTCAACCCAAGAAAAACTATAACCATGTTTCATAATTGCCTCCGCTAACAATTCTCGATATAGCTTTTGGTCAATTGTTTTCCCAAATTTTTCAGTGGAGTGGATTTTCTTATATTCGTCACAAGACTCCAACAAGTGTCGACTAAAATTGGAAGTTCCAGCACGAGATTCGGCATTATAAGTAACCTTTTTACAATAGTTACACGTACCAGTGATCTTGGTAACCCCATTTGATGTCTTCTTTCGTGTAAGTGTAAAATGTTTCCATACCCAAGATGTTCTTCGCTTCCCTAACTCATTCTCCGATGGATCAACGTCCTCGTCATTTTGGTTGGGTTCCTGGTTATTTTGGATTTCTTCCCCAAACTCTACATTTCAAATAAAAATTGGTCAATATGAGATTAGATAACAATTTCCTTGAAAAAAACTGACAAAATAAAAGAAAAAAATCAATTGGATTATAAACCTAAAAATTAAACAATAAGAAATTTGTTAAACAATATACGATCATCCAGCATCACGACAACAATAAAAAATTAAACAATAGCAGATTAACGATAGAGGCACAAGTCTGGCTTATCTTCCTGACGATGTTTATAAAATTATAATGAAATTATTCACAATATATGTAATGTAGCACATCAGCCAGCATCATCGTATATTCATATTCACAAGGTGTGTGGTGGCAAGAGATTTTGTACGAGGAATAATTGAAATAATTAGACATATATGATGATTGATGAGTATGTAGTACGAGTAGTATTAAATTATTAATTCATGTTCACCATAATTATTTAAGATTGTACTCCATTGATTGTACTTGAATAATTGAGATAATTAGACAAAGATTTGTTTAGTCCAATATTTCACCATATTTGACTATTTGGATAGATTAATTTTATTTTTATTTTTTGAAGGAAACTAATACAGTATTAAATTTCTAAAATATTTGTTTAATTTTATTATATTAGTCCAGAAAAATTCTTCCTCCAAATTTTATTTTACGTACCATGTGTTTTTCCCGACATATTTTCTACAAAACATCTTTTAGAATAATACTCATAACATAAATTGACCAAATTATGTGAAATACCCTTTGCTTTCGGTTCACATAGCTTTGTTCCCACATTATTATGATTACTTTCCTTTCATTCAATTCAATTCAATCAATTCATTTATTCATTAATCATCAATCATCCAGCATCATCAATCAGCGTAACAAAAAAAAACAATAAGAAATTTGTTCTTCTACTCACAACTTAGTACTTAGTACTTACCAGTTGCATACGTATTGCTTTGATCTTCCGTCAACATAATTAAACTGTTCAAATCAAAACAATGACTATTAGATTAATCAATTAGATTATAACCCTAAAATAATGCCCTGATATATAATAAAATAATAAAATAGACGGTGATGAATTGTTTACCAGTGAATCAGTGATGTACTGGTGAAAGGATGAACTATGGTTGATTAAATTGCTGAATTTCATCATTTAATTGAAGATTTGAAGACCTGGGTTGATGTTGGTAGAAAAACGTGGGTTTGTGGAGGATGTGATTTAGTGGGTAGGGAAATAGGAATGTGTGAAGGTCAGAAGGTGGGAATGTGGGATTGTGGTTTCCGCGGAATTATGGGAGTGAAGTAGTGAACCGATCGTTGATATGTCTATCTAGAAACGTTCTTTGGTTAAATTTATTGAGAGATCGATGGATTTTAAGAAAAATAAGTACCAAGTTGTCATTTAGATATGCATCTAATAATAAAATAGTCAAATAGATACTAGTAAGACATAAAGTACTGAAAAGTGATCTATCACTAGGTTATTGACAGACCGTCTCTTTCTAGTTTTTGTGAATAGTTTTAGGTCTAGTTCTTTTGGATGTAAGTGAGTTGAACTGAACTGAACTAATCTGAAGTGAGTTGAATTGAGCTGAGCTGAACTGAACTGAAATGAGATGAAAGAGGTAAACTGAAGTGAACTGAGCTAATCTAAAAACGAGGCTTAGTCTATTACTGAACTATAGTGAGCTGAAGTGAGTTACTGAACTATAGTGAGCTGAACTGAATTGAACTAAGCTAAGCTGAACTAAACTAAACTGAAGTGAACTGAGCTGAACTGAACTGAACTGAACTGAACTGAGATGAAAGAGGTAAACTGAAGTTAAGTGAACTGAATTGAAGTAATCTAAAAACAAGGCTTAGTCTAATACTGAACTATAGTGAGCTGAAGTGAATTACTGAACTATAGTGAGCTGAACTGAACTGAAGTAAGCTAAAAAAAGTTGAAAAGAACAAGCCTTAGTCCGTTAGTCGGTTATTTTCATGATTTGTATGATTTCGTTTGTATAAAAAGTTGAAAAGAAAAGTATATTTGTATGATTTCGTTATTTTCATATACTTCGTATTTATTAATATTAATAATTACCAGGTTAGACGGTTAGATTATCTCACATCATGAAACGGTTCATTTGTATAAAAAGTTACGGAGTATTTTGTTATTATATCGTGTTTTGTATAATACTCGATTACTCGTACTTATTATGTGAGATGATCAAACAACCTCACACCGATAAACGTTTCCTCTATATAAAAAGTTACTCCGTATTACAGTATTTATTTTTTGTACTCCGTAAAATACATGTAGTTATGTAGTTATTATGTGAGACGAAGATACGACCTTACGCGGACGGCACAGTCATGCCCTCAGTACTCCCTTCGTCCCGTTTAAAGGTTTATGCTTGCTTTATACATGATTAATAAGGTAGCAAAGGTAGCGAGAAGAGAATTGTTTTTAATTTACGTTAAAAAAAAAAATAGACTGAAAATGTTACTAAAAATGAAAGTGTAAACTATTGAGGGACACACTCAAAAAGGGAAAGCGTTAAACGGGTCGGGTCGGGTGCGGGTGCGGGTGCGGGTGCGGGTGCGGGTGCGGGTGCGGGTCGGGTCGGGTCGGGTGCGGGTGCGGGTGCGGGTCGGGTGCGGGTGCGGGTGCGGGTGCGGGTGCGGGTTCGGGTTCGGGTTCGGGTTCGGGTTCGGGTTCGGGTGCGGGTCGGGTGCGGGTGCGGGTTGGGTGCGGGTCGGTTAACGTAAGTTTTATCCGAACTAACCGGTTCCTAAAGTAACCGTAACCCGACCAAGACTTATCCGTTCTAACCCGATACTCGAAAAATGTCATGACTCGAAACTACCCGACCGAATCCGATTCGACCCGCTAGTTCACATGAGTCGAAAAAATCCGATAATTTGGTAACCCGAATCCGAGACAGCTCGACTCGAACCCGACTCACCCCATCCGATTGCCACCTCTAAGGGGATTGAACATTCTAAACCCATAACAACACATAACCGACTTACCCAATCCTTTATATCCTAACAAATATGAACCTACTTACAACATCATATATGCCCCCTGCAACAATACAAATTATATCCTGCCATCCCCACACTTATAATCAACAATTTGCTCCTCTTTATTTTCTTTGGTGCCACAACCACCTGACAAACATATATATATATATATATTATGACCCAAACTCCCTTCTTAACTCCGGACATCAAGTCTTATAATACTTACCCATGATTTGAAGTTGCAACTCCGCCTAGCAATACTCATAGATACTGAAATCTGGTTCTAAGACTGAACATGAACGGATATGCCTCGACTCAATTCAAATAGACCAGTTTAAATCAACCCAAGTGTTAATTTCTTACATAATCGTAAATTTTATGATGAGAAAACCGTTTTAACCAAAAACAAAAGAAAATTATCAAACTTAAAAAGAATATTAAGGCCGTACTATATACTTGATCCCCTAATTATAAAAACAGATAGAAAATTTGGTTAGAAACTTACAATTTGGATATGTAAAAACGTGACGGATGAAGAATCGATTTTACGACGATGAAATAGATCGAAACAGGAAACAGGGGAGGAAGGCGTACGTAGTAACACGGCAGCAAGCAGGGTATGACAAACAATGAAAGAATGAAAGAATTGAGGGTGTGATATTGTGATATAGTGGACGGAGGGATTAAATATAATCTTTTAGGTTTTGTTTTTTTTCTCTTTTTATTTTAATTGTGTTTGACTCAAAATCAAATCCGATACAAAATCGGTTTATAAAATAACGTTCCACTTTAAGAAAATCAAAACCCGATTTATTATGAGACGACCCAAAATACTTTAATATTTATAACGACATAAATATATATTTTTTTCCAATTTAAAAACCTGATTTAAATAAAAGTAGAAAAGTCAAGCTATATAATTGACTCGGAAAATAACGGGGTGTTACACATACCAAAGTACGTAATGTCCCAACTTCAACCGCAAACACTAAAATACACTAAATAGACCCGAGTAATTCCGAGATCCGTTCTCAACTATCTATGCATCGTGTCCCGTTTAGTGTATACTCCAAGGGTGCAACTCCTCACAATGTGATTTACTTATATTCGCATTTAAAGTTTTTCGTATGATTTATTGCTTTTATGACCTTATAATCGCATGCTAAATCACCTAGCACGGAATTCAAAACGTAAAACAACTAAAACTGAACAAAGTGATGGTCGGGTTCCGTATTAGTCCGGGTGCTTGCCTTACTAGGTTCAACGCATCTCTATTAATACCGAACCGACGCATCTTAAGCAGAATACCAGGTAAGGTATATCACGAGAATGACTAATATCTGTATTATCGCGTTAAAACTGACTTGCTAATACGTATAATACTAGTACTCTCTACTCTCTTACGTGCATCTTTTCATGGCCTGCTTGTCACGTGAAATCGCATGCAAAGAATGTAAACACAACTACTTCGACGACAAAACTTACTTGTCTTTAAACAATCGACGTAGCAAAAGGCATAGGGTGAAAACAATGGATGTTACAGTACTTCCGCCACAAAAAAAGAACAAAGTTATCAGCCCACCGATTGATTAATAGAGGCCGCTATGAAGCAGGCGGTATTGGGTGTTGACACCTATCGGATGTTGGCTTCCCAATACGTACCCTCACCTCTTACTCAGAATCGACGGTTTCCGGATGTCCGAAACCATTGGCAATGAGAGTCATTCCAGGCATGGAGTGCTTAAGGGTACAAGTCTTCATCTTTAGGTCTCGTGCCCCTCAAATTTGAGCCGGCTAAGGATCAAAGTTGACTTGAACGATTTCCGAGTCCCCATAATTGACTCGGTGGCGACTCCACAAATCGGCAACGAATTCAGTTCACTAAAACGGTCGTCTTACCAAACGAATCGGCCTTTAAACATTTAAAACCACGACTCGATCGATTCCAAACGAAAACACGGGTGCCCGCACTCGTCTAGTACAAGTCCGGATCGTCATCTAAATGGAGGTCCAAAACATCGCCCCGTAAGCGTGATCGGACCGGCCCCCGACCGAGAGGGGGCCGCGTGGGTAGTCACCGCCATACATTGAAAAATTGGGTCGGTCCCGCGTGGAGCGCCATGCGGTGCGGACGGACGTCCACACACATAGTGAGGAGTTGCACCCTCGGAGTGTACACTAAACGATGCATAGACGTTGAGAACGGATCTCGGAGCTACTTGGGTTTAGTTTGGGTGTTTTAGTGCTTATGGTTGAAGTTGGGGACGTTACATATGTTTATAACGTGCCATGGACCTAGTCTCCATAATAGTCGGACTCGACGTTGTCGAAGTGCATAGTAAAAGGTGCAGAATGTAAAGTTTTGTTTAGATGACAACTTAGTGACGATACGTCTTTGAGGCGGATCCTCCTAGCTTCCTGCGGTGAATCCGGCAGAACTTTGCTCCGGTATTTAAGGGTGGTTAGTCGAGCACAGGTGCCCCTCTTTGTTCAAATCGAGTAAGGTGCTCGAGGAACTATGAGAAGTAGTGCTGATTCGCGTTTCGGGACAAATGATTGAGTGGATCATACTTAGAGTCAGAGTGCGACCTAAATTAAAGAGAAAGAGAGGGAGAGCGAATTGTGAGAGAGAGAGGTTCACGAATTCGAATGTGTGTCAAATGAGCAGAAAGGGGGGAGGGTATTTATAGTTGTTCGCGCAGTTCAAATCGACTATTCGGATGCTCGGAGTCTTGCGCACCAAGACTGAGGCACCTGGTGTCGTGCATTTGGGAATTCGGTCGTCTGGAATGAGGCGCCTCAAATTTTGAAGATCCAATTTTGAAACTTTCCAAAACAGAGAAGATGCGTATATTTGATTGACTTGGGGATTAAGACTCCCCGTTAACCCTAGCGTGTCGAGCACTAGATGGGCCTAGGGCACGTTTCTCGAGGTTTGCTCGGCCCGACGTGTTGACTCAGGTTTGACTTTGCGTATTTCGGGACCGATTCGAAGCCCTGGTGTCGGAATTGACTCTAATTAGTGTCGACGCGACCGTAATGACACGACTAGGACTATTTTGATGTTGAATTAATTTTTCCGAGTAATTATTTGATCCGTTCTATAGAAAAATCATCAAAAACATCGTAATCTCGCGTCGCGTTGCAGTCCGATCGTCATTGGGTGTTTATCGGGCACTCCTGCAGCCACCAGGTCCAAATCTGGGTGTCTACAGAAGCCCCACTTTAACTGAGGCTTGGACAAGGCGAAAGTCAAAGTATAGCCACCCAGGTCAATCGAGGATTACGACCTGGTGGCTGTCCCCTCAGCTCGTTTTATGTTCGTTAGACAACGTATTTGAGGCTCGTCAGCCAAGGTTTAGAAATCACACCTGACCTTCTCGCCTGCTGTTATTTATAGTAACTCGGGTCCGAGCTTGCTAGTTGGTTTATCTTGTCTTGGGTTCATTGTTTCAGTAATTTTGGTCTTTGACATGGACCTTTTGCTTAAGTTCTTTATTGGTGTCTTAGTTCTGATTTAATATCCTTGGCTGATGGTTATGTTGATTTTGGGTTTGCTTTTCACTTTAGATATTTCTCTGTGGGTGTGAATTGAGCGCTTAGGGATTCGTTTCAGGTTGATTTGATTGTTCTGAGTGCTATGAGACTCATTTTAGATGGATTTGAGTGCGATGACACTCGTTTAAAATTGAACTGAGTGCGACGGGACTCATTTTAAAATTGACTTGAGTTCGACAGGACTCGTTTAAAATTGAACTGAGTGCGACGAGACTCATTCAAATGGATTTGAGTGCGACGGGACTCGTTTAAAATTGATTGGGAGTGCGACATGACTCCTTTTGAAATTGAACTGAGTGTGACGGGACTCGTTCAAATGGGTTTGAGTGCGACGGGACTCGTTTAAAATTGATTTGGTGTGCGACGAGACTCCTTTTGAAATTGAACTGAGTGCGACGGGACTCGTTCAAATGGGTTTGAGTACGACGGGACTCGTTTAAAATTTATTTGGAGTGCGACGGGACTCCTTTTGAAATTGAACTGAGTGCGACGAGACTCGTTCAAATGGGTTCGAGTGCGATGGGACTCGTTTAAAATTGATTTGGAGTGCGACGGGACTCCTTTTAAATTGAACTGAGTGCGACAGGACTCGTTCAAATGGGTTCGAGTACGACGGGACTCGTTCAAAATTGATTTGAAGTGCGACGAGACTCCTTTAAAATTTGTAATCCCCTAGAAATTCTGACGCGATACAGTGGCGGAAACACTATAGAGTCGGGATTATAACACGCTGTAACTATGTTTTGATAAAATTTAAACGGTAAAGTCAAACATTAGGCTTTAAATAAATTGACCAAAAAGAAAACATTCCACAAAGGGGGTTTAACAATCCACAAGACAAAATTATTAAAATTAATCGAGCAGGGATCATGTCTGCCCGCTAGCCCACACCCGGAAACATGCATACCTGTCATGTTAAAAACATAACAGCCACAATTAGTGAGGAGCAACGTCAACGTTCTCCCAGCCGTATAACAGGATTTTAAAATGGTAATTACTATTATAGGAAAATAGTAGAAATAGAAAACAGCAAAACATCATATTAAAATAAGCTTTCAGCGTAAAACAAAATAATCAAATGGGTTTCCGAAGAAACATAAAAATATTTGCCAACCTTCAAACCAATTTATATCGATAACAATAAAAATATTCAAAATGGCGTTATGGATAGGATTAATGTAGAATCTAGACTTTCACTAGGAGAATACCAAAAACTAGCTTCGAGAACTTAGTTCAAACAAATCAAACTTTTGTCTCTAACTAGGGTACTCAACCATAATAGAGCGGCGACTTATAAATGCGTGGCCCTAGTTTAAGATAATGCACACCCCTCCTGGGATTACCTGTCACCCTGTTCAACTTATGACGGCGACTTACTGCGAGGCCTAAACTTAAGGTCAAAATGTACACAACTCCCGGGATACCTGTCACCCGGTTCAACAACCAATGTACCGATTCCTGATACACTAGCCTTATAGTTGATGGCAAAACCGTAAACCCCAGATTAATACTCTAAACCCACATTTGTCCTTATTCAATAACTCCAAAACAAAGTCATTATCGATTTTCAAAAGATATAATCATTATAAATAGTAAGAGAACAAAAGAAAAGGATCACTTTCCAAAAGAGAAAACTTTCTATTTTAAGAAACTTCTATTTTTAGAAACCTTACTAAAAATAGCATTATGTCAAAGTAGCAAAAATATTAGTTCGTACTAATGCAACATTTTAGTAAACAATGTAGATTTACAAAACTAGTACTTTCGGCCTTAACGATATTAATTTCTAAAACGAGAACATTTGAGTTAATGAAATTATTGAAAGGTCATACAAGTGTTTATAAAATGATTTAGAAATGTCTTAAACATTTTAAATACTACTAATTAGGGTTTTCCAAAATTTACAAAACCAAAATTCCCTAATTATTATTAGTTTCGACAATACGATTATAAATAGGATTTTACGGCAAATGTTAATTTAAATCTTTTAACGTCTTTTATATAATTAAACCATTGAATATATTTAGAATATGTTAATGGATGATTTAACTCCTAAAGTTTCAGATTTAAACATTTCAAAATTGCTGGAAAAATAATTCTATTAGGTAAGACGAAGCATTTTAACGATAAATCACAATTTGTCCAAAAATCAATATTTATTACTTAAAGACTTTAATAAATAGTAAAAAATTTTACAAAATAGCTAAAATATATTATGGACATTCTGTCCAGAAAAGAAAATTTTCCAGAATCCTAAAACTTGGTTTTTAAAGCGTTTTCTCGTTAATCATCTAATCTCGACAATAACGATTCATAAAAATAGAAATTACAAAATGATTTAAGTATTAATATCCAAAAATTATTATTAAACCTAAAAATCATGATTTTACAGAAACTACTATTTTTCCAGATTTTCAAAAATTCCAGATTTAATAAATCCCGCTAAAACCGTCTTTTAAACCCGTTTTCACAATTAACGATTCCATTAATAAAACTTATCGTTCCCAACATTTTATTAAAGCATTAAAAATCATAAAATTACATTTTATTATGAAATCATCATAATCATATTTTTTCCAGATTTACACAAAAGACTAGAAATCGAGAATTTAAACGACAAACACGGTTTTAATGATAAACGATGATTTAAAACTATTAATTAATTCATCCACTTTAAAATTCCGAAAAATTATGAAAAAATTCAGAAACTTTTATTTCATTAGGAAGTTTCACCACGTCAAAAATCAGATTAAAATAAAATGTTTAAGTACTAGAACTAAAAATTGGCTTTTAATCATTTTTGTCCGTAAACGGTAATAATTCAATAATCGATATCAAAAATATCAGAAAAATACCAAATTATCAAAAATCATCAAAACCTTCATGTTAAAAAATATATTCATATATTAAAATTTTAGGCCGAATATTACGATTTTACAAATTAATATGACGATTTAATCGTTAATCTCGTAAAAGCGATAAAATACCGAAAAATGCAAATTTTCAACTTTTTAAAAAATTTCCAGATTATATGACATACATATATTGTCAAAAATGAAATATAAAAATATACATGCAATTACACAAATAAAATCAAGTAATACCGAGTAACATCGACGTTACCTCTAATCAAAATCCAAATCTACGATATATTCGTCTTCTGCGGGATCGCTTCGGAAGCCTAAAAAAACATGAATTCCATGGTATGAAAATACCATAAGATCGCTGAAAAATCAAGGTGAAAACGATTGGAAATGAAATCGATTAATACCTTAACGAAGGAGACGGAAAAACGATTAATTTGGAGATGATAATGAGACGATAAAGACTTGATTTTAAGACAAATATTGGCTGGAATTACTGCTGAAAACCATGCCCAAAGGAGAGGAAATGAAGAGTATTTGCCTTGAATAAATTGGTGAATGAATGAATAAAAGAGTATGAAAGCTTTATGCATAAATGAGACTTTAAAATTGATGAAAACAAGGCTACACTAACTTGGTAAAAATCAGCCAAATGAAGTGTGTAAGAAGTATGAAAAGTTTATTCTTAATTCACCCAAAATAAATGAGAAGAAAGAAAATATCTAAAAGCTTAATCCATGTTATAAAACAAAATGTAGTAAAAATGTAATGTAGTGTGTGACATGGGAGTCACGGTCCACACAAGGAAAATATGAGTCCAAATTAGTTGTAGATTGATAAAAATAAGGATCGTAAAATTATTAAAAACATTTCAAAGCAATTCGAGTAAACCTCGCGTTGAAAAATAATTATTTACGAAACTTCGTAATAAAATCGTTAAAGGCTAAATTTTCGTAAATAAAAAAAATCTTAGTTGAAAATAGTATATAAATGTGTTTAGAAATTTTTAGGAAAAGAAATAACTTAAATCCGAGCTTAAAACGTTAATCGTAGAGAAAAAGAACTTCTCGCGAATAAATAAATAGTTTACGATAAAAATCAAATAAATTGTTTAAAATAATTAAAATATTTTAAAATAAAAAAATATTATTTGACTCGAAAATAAAAAAAATAGAGCTTGGAAAAATGATGAAACGGAAGGCTGAAACGTGATAGAGTTATGATGAAATCACAGCGGAAAGGATAAAAGCATTAGGAAAATAGCGGGTGTTACAGAATTGATTTGGAGTTTGAATGCTTTGGGATTTGTTAGGCTCACGTGTTTTAATTTACCTTCTGAATGCATTGGGATTCATTTGAAATTGAATTTGTTTTGTTTAGACATTATGTTCGGATTGTCATGTGCTTCGGTATGAGTAGTCATATTAGCCGGAGATTTTTGTTTACTTTTCTGGGGAAAGATAGCTTGACTTCAATTATCCCATTAAAAGGGTATTTTGCTCGACCTGTCGGGAGAGGTGGATTGACTTGAATCCTCCCATTAAAGGAGTTTTAGGGTATTTGGTCCGCTGGGGATTGACTTCGATTGTTTGGTTAGAAGAGACTTTAAGGGTTGCCAGATCTGCCGGGGAGGAGTGAATTGTACTGTCATGGCTTATTTTGTTTGGTATATGAAGGTACATCTTGCTATTGTTGTGTATCGCGTCCAGGTTGCTTTTGTCTTTGGTTTAGGCCAAACAGTCAGACGCGGGTCATGAGGCGCCTTGATTCTCTGTCGCCTAGCCCCAGAAGTTCAGAATTGGGACGCCTGCTCTGAGGCGCCTGGGATTTTGAGGGTCAGATTCGCTTAATGTCAGCGAAGGAAAGGGGCGATTTCATTCGTCTCAATAACCAAACGTACATCACCTTCCGCCTTAAACCCGTACTTTCGACTTTGCTCAACCGATTTCGATCTCAATTTTTGCCATATTCGATTGTGTCGACCTCAAGTAAGTGTTCCTTACTTACCTATTGTCGATTTGTGCTTAATTAGATCGATTGTGGGTCGATTTTGCTTAAACCCTAGAAATCGATTTGGGCATTTTGTTTTTGCTATGTTTCGATGTTTACTCTTGGTCCCATTATTAAATTAGGGTAGAATAGAGCTTGATAGTGTAGTTATTAGCTAAATAAGAAGCTTTAGAGGTGCTTTAATGGCCTCCTATGGGCGGAAATTGGAATGCTAGGGTTTAGGGATCATTTTCCCGGTTATTCTAGTACTTGACCTCTGTAATCTCGCTCGATAATTAGTGCTTGTGACGTTATGGGTGACCTCCATGTCTGACGTTATGGGTGACCTCCATGTCGACTTTTGTGAGTCAGAATGCACCCTAGGTCATTCCGTGAGGGTTTGTGTGACTTACGACGGACCAAATGATACCGTAACGATGCCGAATTTTCCCCAAACTACTTTTAATGTGACCGGGGTCGAAAATGGGAGCTAGTGGGTCTTTCGGAATTTTAATATCTCTATCCAAAATTTTGAGCCTATTTTGACCTGTTTGGGCTGCTTTGACCTAACCCGAGGTGCATTTTTTTTTGTGGCTACAGATGACGCAGAGCGTCCTGAGGGAGCTCCTACGACTAATACCAGCGGTGAGGCCACCGGATCGAGTTCGCTGACTATCCGGGGGACTCGTAAGCGGCGACGGAGCGTTCCTTCGCAGCGTTTTGAGCCGGAAGCGGTGGACGAGGCTGGTTTTGATAGGGTCACAAGGCATAGGACTGCCTGTAACAGTTGCCAGGAGGACCCATGTCCCCGGTCCTGTCAACGAGGGTGAGGAGATTGTCTACGAGGATCTCCCTTGGGCTCGGGATTGGGACGGTCACCAATTACTGTTACGTCCCGATTTACACATCTCTAGCCGTGTCATAAACGGCCAGGTGAGTATCTTGACTCGTGTTGGCTCGAGTTTTTATTTCAGTTTGCACTGGTTTATTTTGTTTATGCTAGTATTGTCTTGGCTTGTAGTCCCCAGGCCCGATGAGGACCTTCTCGGGTTTTACTACGTGCTTGGAGATTTATTCTCAGAAGCTTAGCCCCGCAGCAAAGGAGATTATCGCAAGGACGACTTTAGGTTTCAAGACTAAGTGCAACCTTATGGTAATTAGAGCGATGGTAGATCGCTTTCACGATACGACTTCGACATTCCATATGTCGTTCAGGGAGGTCGGGATGATCTTAGAGGACTTTGGGGTTATCACGGGTTTGCCCTGGGGTCCTGAGATGAGTAGATGGGCTCCTGAGGGCCCTAGGTTAGTTAGTGACGAGGTCAAGGGTTGGATCGGGGACTGTTTAGAGCTTGAGGCTTACAGTGCGCCCCATGCTTTGGTGAGCTCGTATATTACCGACGCACTTCTCGGATAAGGGCGAGAGGTTCAGCACTAGGATTTTGCCTTTCCTGGCTGACTTGGATCAGCTAGGACGTTTTGACTGGGTGACCGTGGCTTTTGCGGAGATAACCCGTTGCCTATAGGTCATGGTGAGGCCGCAGAGGGTGGACTCCGGCTCGACTTTACCCACCTTGGGTCCAGGTCTCGTACTGGAGGTTAGTTATTGTTTTTGTACTTGGTTTCAAGTTTTTCTTAGTTCAGTTTGGTTTTGCTGACGATGTTTTTGAGTTTTAAAGGCTTAGATCTACTCCTACTTCTCTCGCTTGGCACCCAAAGCAGTGTCCGCTCATTCGGTTAGGTTTCCGGTGGGGATTGAGTGGAGATTGGCTTGGGCTAAGAGCACGAGAATGTGCTGGAGAACCAGCTACGCCTTGAGGATGTATGTTTCCTTCTTACAGTTTACTTTCTTTGGTAGCCCCCAAGGTTAGGATTGTTGAAATGTTGGTTTGTTTATGCAGTTCGTGGCCCGTACTTGTGCTGACTATGAGGGTTTGTCCAAGTATGTGGGGGCAGAGTTGAGGCCTAGGAGCTACAGGAGGAAGCCTCTTCCTGCGCTGTTTTACCCGGTGTGGTATCTGGACGAGAGGTTGGTGCGTCAGTCTTCATATGACGAGTTCAGGGTGCCGGTTGATCCTCCCTGGACCATGTTTAGACCGCCGACCACCGCTGAGGCTCGCGAGGGTGGGAACGGAGAGGGAGGCGATGCACTATTGGTGCATGGTGCCTCCTATGTGTCTCACGTCTACCAGCGGCTAGCTTGCCACCGCCTCGTGGTGAGTACCCGTTTTTTGTTTTATTGTTTGTTTTGTTCTATGGTTTAGTGTCTGCTTGCATTTTGAACGATTTGCTTTTCCTTCAGCTGGCCAATCCGGCTGACGCTGTTCATCCCCCAGACTTCCCCTTGACGCTGCTCAGGGTTGATGCGGATAGGGTGGCCTTTACAGAGCCTCTTCCCCTGTGTTCCGCTGAGGAGATGGAGGCTAGGATGGAGTGGCGCGACTGGGTGTACCAGGTAAGTTTTGGTATTAGCTTCGAACCCAGCTTTTGAGGGTTAGGTTTTGTTTGACAAATTTGTTTGGTTTTGTCTTTCAGCTTTCGTCGGTTTCCCATCAGCGGTTGTGGCAAGCTGCCAACTACTTCCGAGTCCACGCATCGAGGACGGCTACCGCCTCTTCCCGTGATACATCGGGATCTCGATCGGTAAGTATGCCTTTCCTAGGGTTGGTTTTCTAAGCTAGTTGCGTCTTTTCCTAAAGTATAGGTGTATTTGCAAGATGTTCTGGATATGGTGAGGCAGCTGGCGACTCGGGTGACCGAGCTCGAGACGACTGAAGCCAAGTTGCTGCAACTTTTGCAATCTCGGGATAATGAGAATGTCAAGCTTAAGGAGTAGTTGGCTCGGACTTAGGGCGAGACCTCAGCGCAGGGTGAGGCTAGGCTCGGACCTGAGGTGGAGAGAGAGGCCGAGGCTGAGGGTCATGCTACGGGCGCTACCAAGGACGTTGGAGGAGTTCCTGAGACAGCTACCCTAGATATGCTGATGGGTATGGACGGTACTGAGTCTCCTATCCTTGATCTGGATGATGTAGATCTAGATGATGATACCGGTGAGTTTATGTTGGCCGTAGGTGCAGCCTCTCAGGGTCATCCCTAGTTTGTAAACTTGATTTTTGTTGGGATTTTGTATAGTTTGTATATTTCCGACTAAGTTGTAATATATAAAATGGTGAGTCAATATAAATGCCACTTTTATTAAAAAGGGCGAAAATAAAAATCCATGAAAAAGTTTGTCACAATCCTCAAACAAATTGTTATAAAGTAGCGCATAACCAAAAATGCCACTCGCTAGCCCACTGAAATTAGGAAAACACATATTACCTGCCATGTTAAAAACATAACAGCCACAATCAGTGAGCAGAAACGACGATGTTCTCCCAGCTATATTACCTGAGTTTAAAAATGTACTTACTATTATATCAAAATAGTTAAAAATGGAAACATTAAAGCGGTTGTGGGCGCCGGCGCCACCTCCGCGTAATAGATTTGGTGATGGAGCTTCCGTAGGTGCCATTTTCAACCCCTCTGGCTAATCTGCCCTTCGGTGTCCCCTTATACGATGTGTATCACAGATCTGTCTTGCTTGGAGCCTTTTGGTTTGTCCGAGTGAGCCTTTGTGTTCTTTGTCCGAGCAGCGTAAGTGGCCAGCCAACCTTTTCTTATTAACTCTTCTATTTCATCATTAAAGTGTCGACACTCTTCCGTCGTATGCCCGATGTTGTCGTGGAAAGCGCTGAACTTTTTCGGATCTTTCTTGGGATGGGGCGGTTTTTTTGGGTCTGTTCCATTTGGCTTTGTCTTTCTCCAGGCCATCTTTAAAATCTCAGTCCTTGGCCTGTTGAGGGAGGTGTAGCTTTCAAACTTTGGTTGGAAAGGCGCTCGCTCTTTCCTGCCTTCTTCTTCCCTCTTTGGCTGGTGTGACGTATCTCCCCTGCTGCGGGTACCCTGCGGCGCGGCCGGGGCCTGGCTCGAAACCTGAACGGGGCCATGTCTGCAGTTGTATTCCTCCTCCACCATGAACCCCTTAGCGATCTTACGGGTTTTATCTCGGATTAGTTGGTTCTTGAGCTCACCCAGCAAGAGTGAGTTAGTCAAAGCGTAAGCGGCAGTGGGGTCGTCGATTTCTTTTACCTGCTGGAACTCCAGGTCGAATCTTTTTAGGTATTCTCTTATGGATTCTCCCTCCTTTTGTTGTAGTGTCATTAGATGGAAGCGGGTAAGCCGTCGGCTTTTGTTCCCGGTGGATTGATCGAGGAAAACCCTTGCCAGCTCATGGAAAGTGTATATGAAACCTTTTGGCAAGTCCCTGAACCATCCCTGGGCTAGGCCGATAAGGGTTGTTGGAAAGATCTTGCACCATGCTGCATCCTCCCTGTCATACATTCCCATATGGCTTTCGTAAGCTATCGGATGTTCTTCCGGGTCGGTAATCTCATCGAACTGTACCGTGGGCATCTTGATATTTGGGATCGGACAACTCTGAATGTCCGGACGCAAGGGCGTCCTCGTCGATCTACCCAGGATCATAGGTCGGGCCTCCTCGGAGCGATTGTCCCAGGCTGCTTGATCTTCTCGTCGGCTCGGACTGCCGGAGCTCTGTAAACTGTTGATATGATCTATTCTGTTTGCTAACGATTTTAAGCTCCCTCTCCGGGGACTGATGTTGCGACCTTGAGCGTTTTCTCTGGGGTGCCGGCTCCGGCCGATTTTCAAGGTCTTCCCTCGGATCCCTGCTTCCTCTGTTGAGGTGCTGAGTCTGCTTGGCTCAACCTTCACCACTACAAAACATCAAATAGACATCTATTAATAGACATCTAATATTGTTAAAAAGTGATGTATAACTTATATACATCAGTTATTTTTCACAACCAGATGTCTATATTGGCTAATAGACAACTAAGGTTATAAAAACAGTTGTTTATATATTATACAACTGTTTTTCAGATGAACTGATGTCTATTCTAATGTTCAGGACCACTGCCAATTAGTGGATACCCGGCCCATACCAACAAACTGACACCCTCCTTCACTGTACAGATTAAAATCAACACAACACAAATCCAAGTATTATCGCGGAGGGTATAACCTCTTTCAGCCTCCCTCCCAATTAGTGGATACCCTCCTTCACCGTAACCACTAGATTTTCGCCGTTTGCCGTTCCCCAAGGCCTGTTTTCCGCTGTTCCTCGACGCCTGTTTTACGCCATTCACCGTTCCCCGACGCCTGTTTTCCGCTGTTCTACGTCGTCGTTTATCGTCGGTCCCAGATTTGTTGGAGTTGTTTCATCAATATTAACTCGATTTTCCAGATTAATTTAGTTGAAGTTCTTGTTTCCGAACTATTTAATACTAATTTATGTTTTGTTTTGAAGTTCGGTTCAATTCTATTGATCAATTTTGCTGATATTATTGTATTCGAATGTTCTAGCTTGAATTTTGTTGGCATTTCATCGGGAGTAATTTTTTTTTTCTTCATCAGTTATCTGAAACTACTGTTTTCTAATGATCTGACATGGATTCCTTTGATCAATTTTGGTGAAATTACGATATTCGAATGATCTAGCATGAATTTTATTAGCTGAAACCACTGTTTGGATGTGGTATCTCGCAAGACCCGTATTTTAGATGTGGTATACAATGCATCCGACCATTGTCCAGGTTGATACTGCTCCATTCAAGCAGTGGTACCTTCAGCACTATCGTGTTGAAATCGGACGCAAGAAGAAGGCTGTTGCTTCTGCTAAGAAAGAAGGTGAGGTATAGTTTCAAGAGATCGTCATGACCTTTCACTGTATATGTTTTTACAAACTTAATTAACATTTTTACTTTCTAATTTATCAGGAAGCTGAGGCTACATATGAAACCAAAAAGAGTAACCATGTGGCTAGAAAGATAGAGAAACAACAAGGCCGCACATTGGATGCACACATTGAAGAACAATTCGGTGGTGGACGTTTGTTGGCTTGCATTTTTGCTTGCCCAGGTCAATGTGGCCGGCTGATGGGTAAGTTGTTTTGGTTTTGCCTTGTGTTGAAGTATATATTGTTTTTTTTTTTTTTTGAAGATGCATGTTTTGCGTGCTAAAATCGTAAGATGATTGGGAATGAATTTGACTGTTAATTTCTTATTCCATGATTGATATAAAATCGTCTATGGCAAATACATTCTTGAAGGCAGAGAGCTTGAATTGTACATGAAGAAAATACAGAAAAAGAAGGGGAAATCAGCCGCTTAAGTTTTTTCGTTTGCCTTATACATTCGGTTTTTCAGAGGTCTTTAATTTGGTTTTCATTCAGCTTTTTTTTCTACATTAGTATCGTTGAACCTGGTTTTAGACTTAGACACCCTTAGCTAGAAGTATTTTGTGACATATATTTGATACTTTCAAAATATTTACGGTGATTTGAAGTTTGTCCACAATTATTTTCTACGAGATTTCATGAAATATGTTTTAGGTGTTGAATTTTACTTCTTTTATGTTCATTTCCGATGGGTCATCAAATGGTTTGCCTTCTTGTTTATTTTGACGGGAGTGTTGATAAATACCGACCTGAAACTTATTAGAGGATATTATTATATTAGGCAAATATATTATAGGTTAGGAAACTATAATATAGTGAATATTATGAGTATCGTAATATTCTATGGAATATAATATATTATTAATATTCTTGGAGTATTCTCCAAGGCGGTCTACTATATAATGTAACCGATTCTATTGATAATGATCAAGTATATTATGGGTTATTATGGATACTGCTGGTCAAGAACGGTACGCATTCTCAGGAAGATATTGACGAGGTTCATGGATTATGGGCGGACTATTTTCCTAATAATTAGTAGTGATGTATCCTGATAATGTTAAATGGAAAATGTGTTATTATGTTGCATTATGGTTTTTTATGTACCTTTTTTATGTTGGATAATGGTTTGTACCTTTCGGATGTTGGATTTTATAAAATTGAAACTTGTTCAATACGATATAATATTCATTTCTTATGTTTCGTTAATATATAGATCAAATACGCGTAATATATAGTTCATATAAACCAGTTGTCTACCAAGGAATAGACATCTAATTTTTTTAAAAATTTGGTGTCTATACGCAACTGTTTTTTTAGAAAACAGTTGTCTATTAAAAGAATAGACATCTAACTCTGTCAAATATCAGTTGTCTATACACCTGATAGACAACTGTTATTCACGAAAACAGTTGTTTATTAATGAATAAACAACTGTTATAAAACAGATGTCTATGCTTAGACTAATATATACTCCCTCCTATTCCAAGTATTCCTCCCCAATTTGTTTTGGGGAGAAACCAAGGATGGAGTAAATAATAATAAATGGTGGAGTTAAAGTAAGAGAGATGAATAGAAAGTGGGGTATGAAGTGTAAAAGGTGAGGTATAAAGTGAAAAGGTGTTGAGTTTAGGTGTGGAGTAAAAGAATAAAGAATTGAAGAAAGAATAAAGAATGATTATAATTATATCCAAAAAAAGAAAGTGGGAAGAAAACCAACCTAAGCTCAAAAAGGAAAGTGGGAGGAATACTTGGAATAGGAGGGAGTATACAACTCCAAACTACTCAACTGTTGTAAGTCAGTTGTCTATTGCAAAAAAAAACAGCTGTCAATTTGATGTTTTGTAGTAGTGCTTGCGGCTAGTGGTGCTCCTGCAGGGGTTCTGCCAACGACTGTTGACCTTGGGCGAGTTGAGCTTGCATACTCTTCGACAAACCTTTTGTTTTGGGCGGCGTCTCCGCAGGGGTTAGCCTATCAAACACTCCTGCTTTCCTCGGCCCGAGTTGGTTCGATGTAGGTTCCCTGGGCTTAAGGTTATCCCTTAGACCTTGAGATATTGACCCTCTTCCGGCGGATGCGGTGGACTCTATTGTGTGCACTGAGCATGCTTCCTTCGGAGCTTCTGGTTTCGGTGGGGTGATGGGAAACCGTTTCTTGGCCTGGATCCTCCTGGCGGCTGTTCGCCTTATTCCACCGACCGTTGTCGAGCTTCGGAACTTTAGACACCAAGGAGTTGTTGCAATGCCTCGTAACAGATCCTCGAGCGTGACATCTTTGTTCAACATCACCGAGAAGAAGTTGGCGGCCTGCACTACTTGGATAGGCGTGAGCTCCAGGTCTAGCCCACGATCTGCCCCCGCTTTCGCCTTGGAGGCTCCTGCGTCTCTGCTGGGTGTGCCATAAGTAGTGGCCTGCTGACACGCTGACTCGGGGCACAGATGCTGACATCCCGTATCGAGAGGCGAGAGCCTGTCCTGCCTGGTCTTCTGTCGTGACTACACCCTCGACATCCGGCATCTTTCTTGTGATTTTTTGTTCTTTTTAGGGATTGTTTTGATTAAATTCCCACAGACGGCGCCAAATTGTTTGGGTACCAAACAATTGGATCTAAACGGATCATGATCCTTGTAGTTAATGGGCTTGAATCTACGATTCGTTCAAGCGCTTACTTCCTCTCCTCCATAGCTTATTGGACTTCCCTGGACGGATGGGGGCCACCTATGCCTACATAGGTAGAAAACAGAGCTTTAGAGGTATCCGAAGGGACCCTCTCCGATCCCTAAGTCAGTCCTTTTGAGCCCTGAGAAACCTTACTTGTGAAGAGTAAGGTGGCATTTTTCTAGAGAGAGCTTAAGGTAGCAAAAATTCATTACCCTTTAATGAGAAAACATCAAAGGGTACTTATAGGTTGTGATAATTAGAGAGAAAGAGAGAACATGTTAACCAATGATGATGATCAACACGGGCTTCTTTCCCACCTTAGGCAACGGTCGGGGAGCGTACCTCGGGGTATACTTTCGTGGCTGGAGCAGCTGAGGGTTCTTAGGTGCCTCCAGACTATGGCGTCGAACCGAGGGTGCAGGAGTCTCCAGATGAAAGGATTTCGGGGGTCGGCCAGGAAGGATTGGCCCGAGGCCCCGGACATTGATCCGAAGGCACTGGGATGCCCCTTACTATTAGGGCCAATCCGGGTCAAGGGTCGGTGGATAACCCGGCAGGATTACCGGCCTCATCAACGGTGTTACAAATGTGCATTGAAAGACCTCGTCCGATAATGGCCCAACACAAGTAAACTTGATAAAAATGACGTGGCACCCTAATTGAATACCCGAGTTTAACTCGTAATCCATGACTTTAATCCGATGATGCCCAAATATTTATTATACATACGAATCGATATCCATAAAGATAAAAGTAAGAAGCCTGAAATGACTTAATCTCACCCGAACTTGCATTGACCCGATTCTTTCTTGCCTTTGCATGATCTAAACACAAGTCCTTCCCAACTTGACTGACACATTGCAGAGCACAAATCCTTATTTCTGATTGGTTAAGATATTCGTTATAGTATTATAGAGTAGGTTTACTAAATAAGAGACCGTCTCTCATTAAACTTATTGCGAGACCAATTTATAACTTGATTTTACAGTGGTAGCAAAGCAATAAAAATAGGTACGTTCGATATAAAATACTCCATCCGGTCACAAATTATTGCCCCCGCTTTTCTTTTATGGCAGTTTATTATTTTTTGTCCCATTTTTCCACTTTCCTTATTTGTCACATACTAATTATCCATCTATCCTTATAAATACATCTTTATTACGAGTTGTGTCATTGTCTTAACCAACTAAATTGTGCCATCTATCCTTATAAATGCAAAACATTTAATTTGTGGTCCACCATTTCTTACTTTAACATTACTAAGTGAGTTTCTTATTTTCTGTGCATTACCCTATGGAGCAATAACTAATGATCGGAGGGAGTAGTCTACTAATAAAAATGGTCTCAATCTACAATAAAAGATGTACGCTTATCATACAAAACAAGTATAAAATGAAATACTTCCTCCATTTTTTTATACCTTCCGAATTTTCTTTTTGGTCCACTTTTTTTTATCTTTCAATTTCATTTATTTCCATTTTGTCCATAATTTTTACCTTCTACCCTTACTATTTACAACATTTTACACATTTATTCTTTCCTATTTACAGACACTTACCATTATACCCCCAATATTTCATAAATTTATCATCCCCCTTTCACTAACCAAATAACAATCCTCCAAAAATTTTCCGCCTACTACCATATGGACCTATTTTTGGGTTGTTTATTTGGTTGGGCTTATATTGTCAAATAAATATCTACTAGATATGCTACATATAATCTTACTCCGTTATTAAGGCTAAATATATGCTAAATATACGTTATATATATGCTAAATATATCATATCATAATATCATATATACCGTGCATCATTAAAAATATATGCTAAATATATGGTAAATACCGTGCATCATTAAAAATCAAGGCATCAATAAAGAATGATTAAATGTATACCCAAAAAAAGAAAGTGGAAAGAAAATCAAACTCAACCCAAAAAGGAAAGTGGGAATAATACTTGTAATAGGAGAGAGTATATGCTAAATATATAATTCAGGTTATATATTAATCTCTTTAAAATATCTCTTTTCTACTAACAGAATAACAAATCTATATTTTTTTTCCCGCCTACTTTGTCTGGGCTAATGTATGGGTCTTTCTTGGTTGGATCATTTAGTGATTAAGCCTGCGCCTAATATTAAATCAAATAATTGAGCTCGTGCATAATAGTAAATCAAATAATTGAGCCCGTGCCTAATAGTAAATCAAATAATTGCTTTGCAGAAATCAATTAATTGCTTTACAGAATTGTATCCAATAATTGATTCTTCATTATTCTTTCCGTAATTGCTAATTGTATCCACTAATCTTTTATTTATAAAAGATGAAACCGGGCAGTCCTACGTGGCACAGTGTAATCACTCAATCACCACCTCCCACGTTCTCTCGGCAATTCATCAAAATAGGTTTCAATTTTACTTATTTTTACATCATAGTCCCTACACAAACTCTTATTTCCAATATACCCCCAATTAATACTTCATCCCCAACACCCATGCTCCCCCAATTCCCAATCTTTACCACCATTAAACCTAATTCCTTCTCCCAACATCTCCCTCGGCACTCTAATCCTAGGTAAACGGTATGCGAGAATACATTAATTGAAACCATTGAAAAAGGATACGTTAATTAATTGAAACAGTTGAAAAAAGGGACTAATACAGTATTAATACTTCCCCTGAATTGTTGTTATATGTAGTATATCACTCTATGTTTCTAATTTTTTTCTCACAATTATCAATCTTTGAGGCAGGATGTTATGTACTTTTATTTGAAATTCAATCAAAATAAATCTGAATATCTTTGTGATTTGATGCAGATGCAGATGAAGATAAATTAAGATGAAGGTGATGAAGATATTATAAAGATAGATGAAGAAGAAGACCAAAAGGGACGTTTTTTCGGTGACGATGGACGGTGATGATGGTAAGGATAGATAATGACCAATTTATGCCAAAATAGTACTGTGCTTTTGATTTTTTATTTTTCTATGTGGATAGTTTAGGAATGTATTAGGCTCTTCTATCTCAAGAATCGGTGAATATACATAATCATTTGGTAAGTTTTCCAGATTTTATTTTCGGTAGAGGAAATCATATTTTCACGTTACTAAAATACACATTTTATTCTCGATGTTTATTTTATCTCAATTTATTTTCCCTTCAGTCTATTAATCTATTTTTTAAATTTTTAATATTGCTATTTTTTTTGGGCAGGAAAGGAAGAAGGAAAGTCGATGATAATTCATTTGAAAGTTATTGAGAATTTCGTTGTAAATTAATGAAAATAATCATCTACAAATTTGAAGTATTAATTAATTGTGTATATTACTTGCTAATCCGTAATTTCAATTTAATTTTATTTCATTCTTGGGAAAAAAAAGAGAAAAACAGTGTTACTATGAGCTGTGATTATTACAAATATTTGGGCAATGCAAGGAAAACATTGAGTTGAGGTTTACTACGATATCAACAGACGACGATAACCATTATTGATCACGGTGACTGTTAAAGGCGGTCAATGTTTGTATGTAGCAGGGCAACAATAGCAGATATGCAAGAAATGAAGGGGTAGCCACATACAAAGAGATGAAGGGGTAACCACAAAAAGGAAGAGAAAGAGTAGTGATATGGAGATAGATTCTGTAATTGAAGAAGAAAAATATGAGAAAAGACATAAATGAAGGGTGACGGCCAATGATAAAAAAAAGGGTCCTAGAGTGTAATTTTAGATGAAGTGTAACCTCGAAATGAAACGGTCCGTAATATTGCTTTTAATTTCCAGTTTCAAAGTATAATACGAATAGTTATAAATTATTTAATCGTTTTTTTAATCGACTCATTTTTTGGAATTACTTTCTTTGAGCTTGGAATAAGCTCAATTCTTTTAAATGAAAGTCGGTAATAGGGGCATCATATTCAAGTCCGTAATAATATTCTTACAGTTATAATGACTACTGAGTATTATGTACAAGTTGACTCATTTATGGGTGTACAAATTTATATGCATATTTCAAGATTGGAAATTATCTTATTGAATTGATCCAAGTTATGTAATTACTCCGTAGAATATTTGATAAGAGTTGCTAATAGAGTAGGAAAGTTCTTGAAAATATCTACGGTATTTTTTTTGTTGACAATTTGGGTAAAGAGTATTTTTGTTATAGAGATTTGGACATGTATGTTAAATTAATAATCATGTTAACTTTGATTTACTATTTGTTTCTCATTTTAATTTTAATTACCACCATAAAAATTTGAATGCAATGGTCAACCTCACATCAAACCTCAATTTTCAATTTTTGATATAGTAGCAAAAAATGTTTATTCAATTTTTAGTAATAATCGTTAGCTATCAAATTATCGTTTTCAATTTTTACACTAATATTAGTAAGGACTATGAAAAATGTTACTATAATTAATTACTCCATATGTATTAATAAAAACTATGTGATTATGCTTTTGTCAATTAATTACTCCATTATGTAATTCTCGGTGTCCATATTTATTCCAATATTATTCGAATTTACAATTTTGGGGTTGAGCAATATTCGGTTTATACTTATCTTCTGAATTTTATTTCGTGATGTGGCAATATTTCATGTATTTAAGTACTGTATAGTTATTGATTTCACGTTAAAGCTCGATATTAGGCAATCGTTTTACTAATACAATCCGCATTACATATCTAATTTGGGTTTTCAATTAAAATTCTTATACGTCATTATAATGATCACGGAGCGATAATATATTCTTTAAACAACCCCATGATTCTCGGGAAGAGTAATTACCCTTTATTTACTCCTTCCATCACACACCTCGGTAATTACCCCTAATTTACTATTAACCCTTGCAATTACCGAGTAAAGCATCAGCCAACTTTCTAGACCATATGTTGATGGCCCAAAATAGAAATAGGGAAAAAAATGTTTCAGCACAATAAGGAAATAGATATGAATAATAAAAATTGGAGGGAGTATAAAAATATAAAGGTAGTAAAGTAAGTAGGGAGTAAAGTGGCACCACCTAGGTAAGATAGTGAAAGTTATGATAATCCCTTAATCCTTGAGATTAGGAATGCATTCAATATATAGAGAGTACAAAGATTTACAGGATCAGAATCCAATCAGAATAATACATAAAATGGAATATAATCCTCTAACGTAGGTAACTACCGAAACTATAATATCTACAATATTTACCATATATAATACGCCCCCACAGTCGGAGCGGGAGGGGGACAAACACTCAGGCTGGAGCGGAACCGGTCAAATAAGAGTCGAGGAAGGCCTTTAGTAAAGATATCTGCATATTGATATTCCGATGGAACATGTAGAACATGTACAAGGCCAACTTTGACTTTTTCTCGCACAAAATGTATGTCAAGCTCAGTATGTTTGGTGCATTGATGTTGGACCGGGTTGCCCGTAAGATAAATAGCTGACACATTATCACAGAAAATTAGCGTAGCATGTTGTAGAGGGATATGCAACTCAAGTAAGAGATTGCGGAGCCAGGTAATTTCATCGACGGTATTAGCTACACCTCTGTATTCAGCTTCAGTGCTAGAACGGGACACAATGGGTAGTCGTTTAGACGACCAAGAAATGAGATTATCCCCTAGAAATACACAATAGCCCGATGTAGACCGTCGGGAGTCGGGACAGCCTGCCCAGTCAGCGTCAGAATAAGCCGTGAGTGTCAGGGACTTTGAGATACCAATATGTAGGCCATGATCGAGCGTACCTTTCACATAGCGCAGAACACGCTTAAGGAAGGCAAGATGTGGTTCCTGAGGTTCATGCATAAACAGAGAGACCTGCTGGACCGCATAAGAGATATCGGGCCGAGTAAACGTGAGATATTGTAATGCTCCGGCCAAACTTCGATATAGGGACGGGTCGGTAACTAAAGGTCCGGACGAGGTGCTAAGTTTTGCTGACATCTCGACGGGTGTGTTCGACGGATTACAATTACCCATAGAGGCACGGTCTAGAATTTCCATGGCATACTGGCGTTGTGATAAGAAAAGACCATTTTTGTCGTGTGTCACAATTACGCCTAGGAATTGATGTAATGCACCGAGATCCGTCATAGCGAACTCCTGAGATAGAGAATTAATAATATTGCGGAGGAGAGTGACAGAGGAGGCTGTTAAAATAATATCATCAACATATAGTAATAAATATGCAGTTTGAGTCCCGTGTTGATGAATAAATAGAGACGGATCACATATGCTGCTTCGAAAACCCAGAACAGAATATATGTAGTGAAACGCTGATACCAAGCACGAGGTGCTTGTTTTAGCCCGTACAACGACTTTTGAAGCTTGCAGACATACCCCGGATTAGAAGAGTCACGGAAACCCGGAGGTTGGTGCATATAGACCGTTTCAGCTAAGTCGCCATGTAAAAAGGCGTTCTTAACATCCAATTGGTGGATAGGCCATTGTCGTGAGACAGCAATACTGAGTACAGTTCGAATGGTAGTTGGTTTGACGACCGGGCTAAACGTTTCATCACAGTCAATACCAACCTGTTGAATCTTTCCATTCGCCACCAATCGAGCTTTGTAACGCTGCAAAGAACCGTCAGAACAAAATTTGTGGCGAAATAACCACATACAACGAATAATAGACGCATTAACAGGACGTGGTACAAGCTCCCAAGTCTCATTTTTAATTAAAGCACGATACTCATCTAACATGGTGGCTTTCCATTTCGGGTCACTAAGGGCATCAAGATGAGATTTAGGGAGTGGGGAGATGGGTGAAGTGGTGGTTAGGTGAAGGTTCATGGGAATTTTGGGTTTAAAAATGTCATGGCTGGCGCGGGTGGTCATATGGTGGGAGGGTGGCGGAGGTGGTGGTGGTGGCGATGAAGTTGGGGTGGTGGGTGAGTTGTGTTGATGGGTAAAGGGTGGGCTGGGTAGAGTGGGCTGGTCGTTTGGAGTGGTCTGATGGGAATTTTGTATTGGGCTGGTGTGAATAAGGAGGGATTGGGTATTGGGCTGGTTTGTAATGGACTGAGGAGTGTGGACTCTTTGAGTTGGTGTGGAGGTATGAATTGAGGTCACAGGGGGGGGATCTGAGTTGGGCCTGTGATGTTTGGAAATAGGATGGGCAGGGGTGGACCATCATCACCATCAGGAGCCAGAAACGAGTAGTCGGGGACGGGACCAGTGTTTGACGCGAAGGGGAAAACCGACTCATCGAATGTGACATGACGGGAAACGATGACGTTTCCCGTGCTTAGATCGAGACACCTATAGCCACGTTGATTAGGGGGATAACCTAAGAAGACACATTTAGTAGATCGGACTTGAAGTTTATGGCTCCGGTTTGACGATAAATTGGGGTAGCATAGGCAGCCGAAGACACGGAGGTGAGAATAAGAGGGATGACGCAGGTATAAAACAGAGGAGGGTGTGCGGAATTGTATGGTGGTGGATGGAAGTATATTGTGGAGATATACAGCCACATGAAGAACGTCCACCCAAAAATTGGGCGGTAGAGAAGCATGGGCCAGTAATACTAGAACAATCTCGTTGAGCCGTCGTAACATTCTTTCGGCTTTACCATTTTGTTGAGACGTCTTAGGACAAGAGAAGCGGAAAACAATACCATTTTGGGTAGCAAAATTATGAAATTATGAATTATCAAACTCACCACCCTTATCACATTGGAAGCACTTGATATATCGCCCAAATTGCGTTTTAATATATTTGGTAAATTGCACGAATTTCTGGTGAGTGTCGGATTTAAACTTCAGTGGAAAGACCCACATGAAATTTGTGTAATTGTCTACTAGGACGAGATAATATTTGTAACCGCTTTTACTTAAAATGGGTGACGTCCATAGATCACTATGTATAATATCGAATGGTGCAAGCGAGACGGAGGTAGACGCAAAAAAGGGTAATCTTTTATGTTTGCTAATTTGACAGGACGAACATAAATTTGTGGAATGTTTATTACACGAAATACTAGACTGACTAGATAATAACTGTAAAATATTGGAGCCCGGGTGGCCGAGCCTGTCGTGCCACGGGAGGGACTCAGACGCAATAAGGACGGAAGGACGAGACACGGACTTGGACTGGACTGTTGGAGATAACACTGGATAAAGTTCGCCCCGACTACTGCTCCTCATAATCATAAGCTCAGTCTTAAGGTCCTTCACAGAAAAATCATTTGGGTCAAATTCAACAGATACGTTATTATCTTTAGTAAATTGTCGCACAGAAATAAGATTCTTTATGATGTGGGGGGTATATAGGACATTACGGAGATGTAGGTCACGATTCGGAGATTTTATGTGGGTCATGCCCGAGGTGTGAATCGCAATGGAATTGCCATTACCAACGTAAATAGAGCGAACCGTACTTAAATTAAAAGGAGGGGAGAACATACCTGGGTCGGATGTTAAATGCGATGTAGCTCCCGTGTCCATATACCATTGATTATCATCGGGATTCTGCAACGAGACGGCCTGAAAGGCGGAACCGATTTGGCTGAATTCAAGGTCAGAGTTTTCTACCAAATTTGCCTGTGCAGCATAGCGAGTCGGGTTCCGGGTTGTCGCGCCCCCTCTGTTCTGGTTCACCGGTGGGACTCACGGGGCGGCCCAGCCTGGTTGCGACGGGTAAGGGTAGGGTGCAGGGGACCAGAAAAATGACAGATGTAGGCCCCAATACTGTCCGGACGCCGGTGGACCGCCGTACTGGCCGGCGTACGGGCGGCGCTGCTGCTGCTGATTGTTGCCATTGCGGTTGTGCCCACCGCGGCCTCCTCGCTGATTGCCCTGGCGCCCACCACGGTTGCCAGATCTGGGTGGTTGGCGCGACGGAGAGGCAGGGTCGTCATACTCGACCGGATCTGTTGCCGGAGCGGCCAGTGCGGCGGCTGTGGAAGACTCAGACCGACTACTCTATCGTTGTGCTTCCAGTTGTAGCATACTCTGAACCGTGTCGAATGTCGACAGTGCTTGATTGATATATGCTCCGACCGTGTCTTATGCGCTGGGCAGTCCTCTAACAAGTTGAAGGACAAGACGCTGGTCGTCAACCGAACCTCCGACATCATTTAACTGGGCCGACAGATCTTTGAGTTTCTGGGAATATTCTTCAAGGGAGGCAACAGATTCGAGTTTTAAATTTACGAATTCGTGTTCGAGGGTAGCATCCCTAGAACCCTTGTTATTCAGAAAGTGATTTTTCAGGCGGTTACACGCTTCGTGAGCGGTGGTTGGATACTCAAGAATTTGGAGGAGAATATCCTCGGAAACGGCTCCATAGATCCATTGTACCACAATTGCATCAATTTGCAACCAATCACCGTACGATGGATCGGTTTTCGCCGGTGCTGCGGTGCCGTCAATGTGTTTAAGAACCTGATATCCACTTGCGTGGAGGGTGAACAATTTAACCCACTGATTGTAGGTTATTTTCGTGCCATCGAGAACAGGAATAGGTTTGTAGGGTGAACTTTGTGTTGAATGTTTGTTACGCTATATACGGGATGAAGGTTACTTTTCGATATAGGTTTGTTTGTGTCATCGCCTGGCATTGGGGATAATTTGTGGAGATGACGTAGGAAAAAAATTAGTTAGGGTTCGAAAACCGACAACTCTGATACCATGAAAGTTATGATAATCCCCTAATCCTTGAGATTAGGAATGCATTCAATATATAGAGAGTACAAAGATTTACAGGATCAGAATCCAATCAGAATAATACATAAAATGGAATATAATCCTCTAACGTAGGTAACTACCGAAACTATAATATCTACCATATTTACCATATCTAATAGATAGAAGTGTAATAACTAAAAATGAAAGTGGAAGAAATCAAAGAAATCGTTAAAAAAAAGTGGAAGATATCAATAAAATAGAGGGGTTAAACAATAAATTCATTAACAAATATATACGAAGTATAACAAACCGAAGTTTACTTTACTTTGGGTGAAACATTAAATTATACTCCATATTAAATTTTTACAAAGTTAACATATCATCCTATAATGAGCACAATATTTTATCTTGGGTATCTTTACTCTTTTTTTTTTGTGAAGAGTATCTTTACTCTTATATAATGATGTTACGAATCTTATACGATAGTCGGGACTTGGGAGTGAGTGATGATTGGTGTCGGTGTAAGTTCATTGCACCTGTTTTCATTACTTTACTTTGGTATTAAAATTGTTAAGGTACAAACTCTAAAATACCAGTAAAGAACATTTATTTATTTATTCATTGTTTAGGGTGAAGAAAACAATATTCATTGCTTTGAATTGATTTTTTGTGTGAAAAAATCAATTTTTGGGTCCATTGTTTTAAATGATTTTATCACATAAGAGATTAGTCAAGATGAACAATTTGGTTTGAACATTGTTGGTTAAAGGGTCTTAAGTGTCGACCTCATTGATAAGTGTAGTTTGTAGTGCCTATTTTGCTGTGTTTTGGTCCCAATTTCCTTGCGGAATCGCTCCTTGGGAGCGGTTCATGGGCTACTTATGCTTCCTCTAGCTCGTTTCAGGTTACCGAGACCATTCATGAAGAGTTGGAGCGATTCCGACTTAATACATACACTTTTCGGAGCCAACGAAGCGGAGGAACGATCACTCGATGCCTTGGATTCGACCCCGAGACCTTGGGACCCGATCCCGATCCCCTTAGACTCGATCCCGAGACCCGAGAGTCGATGAGAAGTCCATGTGAAGCAAGGAGGAACCTTAAAGATCATATTGGAGGCCTACAAGACTCGTCCCCGACGGGTATGGCCTCATCCCGTTCGGGATGAGGTGCGCATTTTGCATAGCTGCTGTTTTGGACCCGTCCCGGTCGGAACCAACCCGTCCCGGTCGGGACCAATCCCGTCCCGGTCGGGACCATGGTGCTGCTGCGCGTGACTCTTTAATTCATCCTCCCTCATTCTTGTAACCTTATAAATACTCCCCTCTTGTATTGTTTAGGGATCTTACCTTACATTAGACTCTCTTAAGCCTCTTTACAAGATATAAACCCTAGATTTAGAGTTCATCCTTTTAGATTAATCTTTCTTTAATCCTTAGCTAATCTTTGTTAATCTAGTTTAGTTAGTCTTGTAATAAGAGGATACTTGAAGATTCATCCAAGCTTGACAACCTTGGAGTTGATTTGGGTTTCTTATTTATGCAAGTTTACATCTTTTTCATCATCTTGTTGTTGGTATAATCCCCTCTACTCTTGTTCTTGTTTATTTAATCTAGTTTCAATCTTTTTATATTGTTATTGTTATTGTTATTGTTATTGTTCTTGATAATGGATGTTTGGTTTATGATGTTGTTTTCTCTTATTGTTGTTATGGTTAGTTTGATAATGAGTGAGTAGTCTCCTTGTGGGTTAGTAGGGGGATTAAGGGTAGATTATGGGTGATTAGAGTTTGATTAGGGGTAAAGGGTGAATCTTTGTTGTTAGTCACATATTGGGCACTCTATGTGTTTGTTGATATGCTTGTGTGAGTAGTAGTGGCCATGCTTCCCATACTTGTGCACATCTTCTCATTGTTTGTCTATTATGTGGTTGTGTTGAGGTTAGTCTTAGACGCGAGAGCGCGAACTTACCTCGGTGTTGGTCTACGTAGCGAGAGCCCGGACCGACTCTAGCAATTAGGAGACACCTACACCCTTGACCACCCCAATTACCCATCTACACTTATGAACCCGACCTAACCCACTTCTTCTCCATTTTTGATTCATCTTCTTAGTTAGTCTTCGGTTCTTCTAGTTTGCTTGTCAGTTTAATCTTTAGTTATTCCGTCTTAGCATTGTTTTAGTCTAGTCATTGTTAGTCCACTTCCTTCATCTCCAACCACCATAGTTTACCATTTACTGTCTTCTTTGTGTTTGTTTGTGTGACTTAGTTTTGTTGTGAGCGGACCTAGTCTAGAATTTACCATACCGTCTCCGTGGATATCGACCCTACTTGCCCTAGCTACCCACTAGGAATAGTCGGTTAAATATTGATTGGTAGGACCCACGACAAATCTCACCATCAATTTGGCGCCGTTGCCGGGGACGGTGCATTGTTTAGACTTAGTTTGTTTGTAGCTAGACTTAGTTACCCTTCTTTGTGCTCTTCTATCATCTCTTGTGCATATTCTCTAGATTCTTCTTGTTTCCTTAGTTTTATTTCTTCTTTTCTCTTTGTTTTTCGTTGTGCTTGTTTATTGTCGTTACCTAGTGCCCATAAAGCACTAGGTGTTCTCACGTTTGCTCTAGTGTGTAGTGTATGCCTAGGCGGGGAGGCGACTTCTTTCTCTTTAATCCAGAGCCGGAAAGGCTTTTTCGAGCCTTTCGCCAACGGACGATTAACCGGGTTAGGATCTCTCAACCAAGCGCTAGCAATACCCATCAAGAGCAAGCTCAAGGAAACGATTTTGAGGAAGCATCTCGAGAGACGGCCGAAGGGAATTTCACCAATCCCTTTGGATATTCTAGTCCTAGTTCCCCCTCTACATCTACTTCAACTCCATCTTCACCACCATCTCCCTTACATCCAATTATGCCGAAGTTTTTGTCTCACTCTATATTTACGGAAGATGTCTTGCCGGGACCGAATGCTCTACCGGCCGCTTATGCCGGAAATTTTGTGGCCAAGACTCAATTCATCCAACTTGTGGAGAGAAATCAATTTAGTGGTTTGCCCACCGAAGACCCGCACCAACACATGGAGATTTTCTCCGATTATTGTGACGCTATTTCTCAAACCGGGGTTACACAAGATCAAATCCGTTGGGTATTATTTCCATTCTCATTAATTGGAAAAGCGAAGCAATGGATCAAGAGTCTCGATAGGGCAACCATGGGCATCGATACTTGGAAGAAACTTGCATTGACATTCTACCAAAAGTTCTACCCTCCGGAGAAGACTAATTTTCTAAGGGCCTCCATCACCGGTTTCCAACAACGGGATGAAGAGAGCCTTTATGAAGCTTGGGAGAGGTTTAAATCTTTGGTTAGATCGTGCCCCCACCATGGACTTTCACAATGGCTTTTAGTCCAAAAATTTTGGAACGGTCTTTATGAGGACTCAAGAACTATACTCAATATGGGCTCCAATGGTAGGTTCACCGAGGTCGATGATGACCAAACATGGGCAAGAATCGAGGAGATGGCGGTTCATAATTCTCAATACTCAAGGCCTAGGAAGGCAAATCGAGGAGGTAGGCACGAGGTTGATGCTATTACTCAATTAAGCATTGACCTTGGAGCTCAATTGAAGACCCACATGGAGAATATTCACAAGAAGCTCCAAGGGCACCTCAATCAAGTTCAAAGCATTAGTTCCTCCAACCAACACTCAATTCAAGAAGTGAATGCTTTGGGATTTGCACCTCCTTTGCCTTATTATGGGATGTGTGATACTTGTGGAATCGTTGGTCATGATCATATGCATTGTCAAGGAAGCGTTGAGCAAGTGAACGCCTTTCAAGCGTTCAAGCAAGGTGCCTCCTATTCCAATCAATACCAAGCATCCAATCAAGTCCCTCAACAACAAGCTATGCAACCTCGTCCCTTTGTTCCACCTCCCTTAAGGGACTACAACCAAGGTTACCAAGGTTATCAAGGCAACTCAAGGCTCTTCAACAACTTCAAGCAAAATAACCAAGGTACCTTCCACAACAACAATCAAGGGTTCCATCAAGGGAACTTCAATCAAGGTGGTTTCCAAGGAAACCAAAACTTCCAAGGACAACAAAACCACAACCATGGCAACAATCAAGGCCTTAATCAAGGCAATTCTTATGGGTTCCAAGGGAACCGTCAACAACAACAAAACAAGCCTAGGAGCCGATCTCCTACTCATGACTATGGCATTCCTCTAGCCATCACCGATACTCCCCACAATCCACAATCTCCACCTCGTGATTTCGACATTCAAAAATCTATGTTGGAGATGCAAAAGGGTCAAATGGAGATGTCGAAAAACCAACAAGAGTTCTATGCTTTTATTCAAAGGGACAACATGGCGAGAGATGCTCATACGAAGATGCTTGAGACCCAAATATCTCAACTTGCTTCGGGAAGCTCCTCAAGGCAAAAGGGACAACTACCTCCTCAAGGTGAAACACCGAAGTTTGAGCATGTAAATGCTATTACCACGAGGAGTGGTTCATCTTATAACCCTCCCCCACCCCCTAATGAGCAAGAACCAACAAGAGAAGTTGTGCCTCCCATTCAAGAAGACCAAAGCTTGGGAAATCCTATAGAGGAGCAAGTCTTATGGGAGATTGAGAAACCCCAAGAAGACAAGCTTCCCTCACTTCAAGGAAAGGACAAGGGTAAAAGGAAAGTGTCATTTGAAGAGTCCACCCCTATTGAGCAAAACAAGATCCAAATCAAGTTGCCTTTCCCAACAAGGCAAATGAAGACCAAGGTGGATAGCCAATATGACAAGTTCCTTAATATTGTGAAGAAGTTGGATGTGAGTGTCCCATTTACCGAGCTACTTACCCAAATCCCGGCATATGGACGATTCATGCGAGAAATCCTAGCTAGGAAGAGATCCATCAACAAGGAAGAGACTATTGCGTTCACAAGGGTGGTGAGCGAGCTTATTCAAGGTTCTACGCTTCCCAAGTTGAAGGATCCGGGTAGTTTCTCGATCCCTTGCACCATAGACAACTACAAGATCGAAAGAGCATTATGTGATTTGGGTGCGAGTGTTAGCATCATTCCCTATTCCATTTGTGCTCGACTCGGGATGAAGGAGCTCAAGAGTACTTCCATTACACTCCAAATGGCCGATAGCTCTCTCAACCGACCTTTGGGGATGTTGGAAGATGTGCCAATTAGAATCGGGAAGTTCTTCATTCCGGTCGACTTTCTTGTACTCGACATGCGGGAAGATGCTATCACTCCCATTATCCTTGGGCGCACATTTCTACACACCGCCGGTGCTATGATCGATGTGAAGAATGGTAGGATCACCTTCGAGTTAGGCGAAGAGAAGCTAGTGTTTGACTTCCAAGGCAACACTTCGCCTACTAATAATGAGTCTTGCAATATGATCCACGCCACGAAAGACATTGATCTAGAGGGAGAGTCGGGACAAAGCTTGAAGAAGAACTCTTGTGAACTTGAGGATGATGACTCCGAGATTGGAGAGGATGAGCGCCCATATCATGGGTTTGATGACGAGTTGAAAGGTAAGAAGGAAGATGAGCCTCCCTTGGGGCCACATGAGGATCGGTGGACGTTTGGGTATATCCCGAAGGATCAAAAGTATAAGTTCAAGCCATTGAACCTACAAGATCGGGACGCCCCGGGAACGTCAAGACAAGGTTATGAAGAGCCTTGGTATTTGGATGCTTATATTACTAGCTTGATTGAAGACTTTGCTAGGGCCTTTGACTTGTTTCTTCGTGCCCTTGATGGAGATGGAACTAATCATTGTTGTTGAAGAAAAAGATTGAAGAATGCACCACCTTGGTTTGACGGAGTTCCACAAGAACCGTCTCTTTGTATATATCTCTTTCTCTTGTAATCTCTTTTAGTTTTGTGAAATTCTTGATTATTTGGATTGATTGATGAGCGATGTGAGGGAGGGAATTTGATGTGTTATTTGAGTTTATTGTGATAGGTGTGAAGTGAAAGTGTCTCCTAGGAAGGAAGGGTTAATGTTAGAGCTTGGATCGAGTGAAGGAAAGTCGGTTTTTGAAGCCCGGAGCGAGCTTTTGGAGTCATAAAGGATAGGAAGACTCTTCCCGGCCGAGAAGAGGTCATCCCGACCGGGAAGGATGAGTCATCCCGACCGGGAAGGATGTCATCCCGTCCGGGATGAGTGTGACAAAAGTTGGGGCTACTGGAGTGCCATCCCGATCGGGACGAAGGCTTCCCGACCAGGACGAGCAGGTCTTCCTGACCGGGACCATCCCTCCCGGCCGGGATGGACCCCCTGTTCCTCCTTTGGCCTTTTCTTCGTCGTTTGAGCCCACCCTACCACTTTATACCCCCTCCCAACCTCCCTACATGTCCTTACTCTCATAATATGACCCCTACACCTCATTTACACATTTTCACCTCACTTTCTCTTCACTTTACACCGACTTTCACATCAAAACCCACCTCATTTTACCCTTGTGCCCCAACCATGGATCCGTATCGCGATTGGAGAGGAATAGACATGACGACGACTAGCTACGTGCCGATATTGACTTATGAGACGATGGAGCGAGTGAGTTGCTAACCGTATGGTGAGGCAACTATCCTTTCTTTTCCGTCTTTTATAGCTTGTTTGCCCTTGTTTGTTCCCCTCCCCTTACACACTTTCGTGTCATGGTGGCCCTCGGGGCCTTGGTATTTGTTGCTCCCGACTCTCGATGATGTGACTACATCGAGAGTCATTTCAAAATCCAAATTTTACAAGAATTTCACCTCTTTTGTAGTAATTAGTCGGATTTGGGCGGAATCCGGGCTAGGTGACTTGATTACACCTAGTCCTCCCCTCCCATTTCCTTTTATTTCCTTCTTTTTATTTTTTCCCCCATCCATATCTTTTCTCGTCGGCCCACGGTGACTTGACTACACCCCGGCCGGACACATTCTACCATTTTCTCCACTTTTCTTTTTGGTTTATAGCTTTATTTTCGTAGTTTCTTTTCTTTCGCTCTCCCATGCACTGCGGTCGAGCATGAGGACATTGCTCGGCTTAAGTGTGGGGGAGCGATATTCTATCGTAGTTAGTTTTATTTTCGTAGTTTTTTCGGAAAAATCTTTCAAAATCCTAAAAATTTGAAAAATTTTCACAAAAATCAAAAAGATTTTCCTTTTGTGTGTTTTCCTTTTTATGTTGTTGTATCGTATATGTGTTTTGTTGTGCGTGTTTTGCCTCCCTTTTTCCTCTTAGGTCGCCTAATCGCCGCTAACTTTGGAAGGCTTTCAAGACATCCGGTAACACCTTTATCCCTTTTTCCTCTTTACCTCTTGTGATGTTCGGAGGAGATTTGTGATGTTGTGTGCTCGGGAGGAGCTTTGTAAAGTTTGGTGTTGGTTGGTGGCTTGTTTGGAAGCTCGGGGTGGTGTTTGTGTTGTTTATGTGTTTGTTTTGTTTTGTTTTTGTTTTGTGGCCTTTTGTCTCTTTTTCTTTCGTTCTTGTCGCGTCTTTGTTTTGTGTTGTGTAGTTGTGTCTTGTGTGTAAATAGGTTTTCGAAAACCCGGTTTAGAAGCTAGTGTGCGAGTGTTTACTTTCCCTTCCTAGTAGTATAAATCGAGTCTTGGACTTTAGTTTAGTAGAATGACCCTAAATCAATGATTTCGTTGGTCCTTTACCTTGAGTCCACCTAGCTTACTAGGAATTTACTACGGGATTTGCATTTTGACCATTTTGACCACCCACGGTGTGAAAAGGCCTTGGTTGCCGAGTCCCGTCCCCTAGGTGACCATGTTTGAAATTTGCTCGACTAGTCCAAATTCTCCCCTTTTTGTGGGTTTGAAGGGAAGGGCCCGTCCCGACTTACCCATTCACCTACCTCCTAAACATATCCACCGAATAAATTTGCAAATTGTTGAAATCTCCCTTTCTTGTTGCAAAGAAATGCCTATAATTCAAATCAAGCCAAAAGGGCAAAGAAAAGAAAAAGAAAGAAAAAGAAAGAAAGGAAATAAAGAAAGAAGAAAAAGAAAAGGCACAAAAAGTCAAAAAGAAAATAGAAAAGAAGAAAAAGAAATGGCATGGCAACACACAAAGCAAATATGTAAAAGAAAAGAGAAAATGCCAAAAGAAAATCATTTCACAAAAAGAACCTAACCCCACAAAAATAAGCCTTTTTCCGACTTTTGCCGTGAAGATCCTACCAAAGGACCGAGTCCCTAGGAAGGATGATAGCGGCGAAAGTCGGTCTTCCCTCACTTTGCAATTATTTCCACCTTTTTACTTGGACTAGTTAGGCGGTTTCGGACATGGAACGACCCTCTTGGCTCATTGCTAAAAGGGGCGGGGTCTCACTTACCTACAGTGTCGACTAAAACCGTGGTTCATCCTTTTTCCATCCCGCCGATCGTCCTGTGGTACGTTCTTAGAAGGTTGGGAGGAACCGAGGTAAACTACCAACGTTTTTATTGCTTTGTCGTCATACTATTAGGGTTTTGTCCATTTTGGTTTGTATTGCTAGCTTGGGAACGTTGTCACTTGCCTTGAGTCCTAAACCGGTGATTCTTTCACCGCTTTTTAGAGGGAAGCGGTATTTGTTTCTTTTTGGGTGCAACCTTTTGTGTGTTTGTTCGTATGTTTGTTTGTTTATGTGTTTTTGTGTCTGGTTGCATCCACAGTTTTGTCGCAAGACCCCACTTGCCTTGCGGAGTGCACTTTTCCCTCTAAGTGTACTCGCGTGAGTTGAAAGGGCGTAGGGTGCGCTAATACCCACTCGGCTAGTTTAGTAGTTAGTTTGTGCTTACTCGAGGGCGAGTAAGGGTTAAGTGTGGGGGAGTTGATAAGTGTAGTTTGTAGTGCCTATTTCGTAGTGTTTTGGTCCCAATTTCCTTGCGGAATCGCTCCTTGGGAGCGGTTCATGGGCTACTTATGCTTCCTCTAGCTCGTTTCAGGTTCCCGAGACCATTCATGAAGAGTTGGAGCGATTTCGACTCAATACATACACTTTTTGGAGCCAACAAAGCGGAGGAACGATCACTCGATGCCTTGGATTCGACCCCGAGACCTTGGGACCCGATCCCGAGCCCCTTAGACTCGATCCCGAGACCCGAGAGTCGATGAGAAGTCCATGTGAAGCAAGGAGGAACCTTAAAGATCATATTGGAGGTCTACAAGACTCATCCCCGACGGGTATGGCCTCATCCCGTCCGGGATGAGGTGCGCATTTTGCATAGCTGCTGTTTTGGACCCATCCCGGTCGGGACCAACCCGTCCCGGTCGGGATCAGACCGTCCCGGTCGGGACCAATCCTGTCCCGGTCGGGACCATGGTGCTGCTGCGCGTGACTCTTTAATTCATCCTCCCTCATTCTTGTAACCTTATAAATACTCCCCTCTTGTATTGTTTAGGGATCTTACCTTACATTAGACTCTCTTAAGCCTCTTTACAAGATATAAACCCTAGATTTAGAGTTCATCCTTTTAGATTAATCTTTCTTTAATCCTTAGCTAATCTTTGTTAATCTAGTTTAGTTAGTCTTGTATTAAGAGGATACTTGAAGATTCATCCAAGCTTGACAACCTTGGAGTTGATTTGGGTTTCTTATTTATGCAAGTTTACATCTTTTTCATCATCTTGTTGTTGGTATAATCCCTTCTACTCTTGTTCTTGTTTATTTAATCTAGTTTCAATCTTTTTATATTGTTATTGTTATTGTTATTGTTCTTGTTCTTGATAATGGATGTTTGGTTTATGATGTTGTTTTCTCTTATTGTTGTTATGGTTAGTTTGATAATGAGTGAGTAGTCTCCTTGTGGGTTAGTAGGGGGATTAAGGGTATATTATGGGTGATTAGGGTTTGATTAGGGGTAAAGGGTGAATCTTTGTTGTTAGTCACATATTGGGCACTCTATGTGTTTGTTGATATGCTTGTGTGAGTAGTAGTAGCCATGCTTCCCATACTTGTGCACATCTTCTCATTGTTTGTCTATTATGTGGTTGTGTTGAGGTTAGTCTTAGACGCGAGAGCGCGAACTTACCTCGGTGTTGGTCTACATAGCGAGAGCCCGGACCGACTCTAGCAATTAGGAGACACCTACACCCTTGATCACCCCAATTACCCATCTACACTTATGAACCCGACCTAACCCACTTCTTCTCCATTTTTGATTCATCTTCTTAGTTAGTCTTCGGTTCTTCTAGTTTGCTTGTCAGTTTAATCTTTAGTTATTCCGTCTTAGCATTGTTTTAGTCTAGTCATTGCTAGTCCACTTCTTTCATCTCCAACCACCATAGTTTACCATTTATTGTCTTCTTTGTGTTTGTTTGTGTGACTTAGTTTTGTTGTGAGCGGACCTAGTCTAGACTTTACCATACCGTCTCCGTGGATATCGACCCTACTTGCCCTAGCTACCCACTAGGAATAGTCGGTTAAATATTGATCGGTAGGACCCACGACAAATCCCACCATCAAATTCTATTTGGATTGAACAATTTTCAAATACAAATGTAAGAATGATAGTACAAATTAGACACGAACCGTATCCTTTATATCAAACGATCCTATATCTAATACTCATTTTGTTACAAATTTAATTCGATTTGTCAAGTAAAAAAATTACGCGTCAATATTATAACCAGGAGGCAATATAGCTTCTTTAGAACAAATCACGGGGTGTATACTAGTTGTTAATAATAAATCACTGTCCAGATACATTTTCACACGGTCTAGATACACTTACATCATCTCTTTAACTTTATCTAAACTTTTCCCGCCTAAATCATTTTTTTCCTAATTGGGCTTCATTTTTCATTAGCAACCTCTTTAATGTTATTTAAAATCACTCTGTTTACAAACTAATCACTTTATTATTACTTTAACAAGTTGAATCATATACTTTCTCCGGTTTTTCTTTTATCTTTCCGTATTCCTTTTTGGTCCGTTTTTTATCTTCTTATTTGGTTTCTTTCCATTTTGGATTATACTTTTACCATACTACCCTTACTATTTACAACACTTTACAACTTTATTCTTTGCTGTTACACTCACTTACCATTTTGCTCTCAATATTTATTAAATTTATCTTTATATTCATTACAAAAAAATTTTGCCAAAAGCAAACAGGAATATAAATAAAACTCGGAGGAAGTAAAAAAATTCACTTCAAATCTGTCTTCTACCAACTTTACACAAACTAAGACATTTAAAAATTTTCGCTTTAATTATTCTTTGACGAACTAGCGTATTAATTATTCAACTAATTTTACTTATAAAGACAGTCAGCGAAGCATAAAATATATCATAGTCGTTACAGAGTAGAACATACAATCTTTTAAGTAAACTTTATTCGATATTTATTTGAGTAACCGCAAAACTTCATCAATTGCAAACTTTCGTACGGTATATAAGTATCACAAAACACTTAAAACATTGACAAATTTTGGATTGTTGTTCTAAGTCATTTATACATTCCTATAAAAACTTCTAACATGTTACCTCTAACACCATATTATCTTATACTCCGTAATAAACAATTACTCCCTCTCATTATTTGGAAACCTATCATAAATTGAATATATGTGAGGTACTCTCTCCGTTCCAATGAATTGTTTGTCTTTGCTTTTGGCACCAATGGGAAGAGATCCAACTAGGAGGTGACATGTGGAGCCAAACTCATGAGAAGAGCCAAATTACATATAAAAAACATTCCTAAAATAGAAAAACAAACAATTCATTGAGACGCCCCAATATGAAATAGACAAACAATTTATTGGGACGGAGGAAGTATATATCATGGTAAAATTCCAGTGAATGGGGAGGATTATATTAAGCTTGCCAATATTTTTTTAAAAAAATATTTAATTGATATTATGGTTAAATAAAAAAAACTCGTATAATGGATAACCTATATATTGTATTTCGTATGAATTAGACAAAATTTTATTAGCTAACATTATATTCGATAGATTAATTAACATAATATGTAAAGAATAATTGAATTAATATATGCCGCACATTCATGCGGGTGATACACTAGTTTTATATTCAATACAAAACAATTTGTGTCAAATGCCCGTGGGAAGATAAAATAAAAATGGAGAAAGTAGTTATTTTAAGAGACAACTAATAATAAAACAGTTACGAATAACAAATAAAGAGGTACAACAACAGTGGTCTCTCAATAAGTTATTACGAGATCGTCTCTTCTTATTTTTTGTAAATATTATAATGGGTATGTATAGCTTCACTTATATTATAATGGGTCAGGTATAACTTCACTTTGATAGAAAATGATAAAAACAGTCACATTTTCTAGGAATGATAACTTTAGCATTATCTAACGTTATTACCGTATGAGTTGTTATAACATTATGATGGATAACCCGTCAGAATGGAGAGTAACGGATTGCCGAGTGGGTACCTATGGGCTATGACTTATCGAACGTAAGTTTTACTCCAATTTTTTTTGTTTTGTGTGTTTTTAAAATAAAAGAAAAAGAAAAAGAAAAAGATGAAGAAGAGAGGCGAGAGGGGAAGGAAGAAAAGTCTAATTAATAAGTGAAGTGGCCTGGTTTGACGTCAAATGACACGGCACACGGGGTTAGTAGCAATATTGTCAAGTGTGATAGGTCCGGTGTGTCCCCGTCCCTCCCTCTCTGCTTTAGCTCTCAACACTTTCCCATTTCCACAACTTTAGCTGTCTGCCTCTGCTATTCCTCCTCACGGCATCACCGCTGCAGCAGCATAAGCATAAACCCCGTGACATTTATAGCTCGTCTCTCGTCTCTCGTCTCATGCTTTACACTACTACTGCTATCCCATCCGGGTGAACTACCCTGAGTCCCTGGCAGTAATGCGGTCTCCACAGTCCCTGGACACTCCTACTCCGTCCAGGTCCCCGTTGCCTCATATCGATGTGCGCTTCCAGTCAACCTTGTCCGTACACAAACTCCGCCGCTTCAACTCCCTCGTCCTCCTCTTCCGCATCGCCACTTTCGTCTTCTCCCTCTCTTCCTTTGTCTTCATGCTCACCAATTCCCGCGCTACGCCTCGCTGGTTCGATTACGACGCTTCCCGGTACTCCCCTCCCCAAATCAATCTCCTCTTTTGATTCCAAATTCCTGTTCCAGATTGGATTATAATTTAATTAATTGTTGATTGATTGCGTTGTAAATTGTAATCAGGTATGTGGTGGCAGCGAACGGGATAGTGGCCCTGTATTCCCTGGTGGAGATGGTAGCTGCAGCCTGGGAGATTAATACTGGCGCTACTCTTTTTCCCGAGGTTTACCAAGTTTGGTTCGATTTTGGTCATGATCAGGTTAGTTTCGAGTTTCGTTTATTTCCTCCATTTTTCCTTATGGTCTCATCTTCTTTTATTGGAGTCGTAAGAGATAATAGGTCACCTACTACAACTTTTAATGCCAAATATCTGCTGCTTAATTCTGCTATGCTTTGAAATTTGAATTTGAATTTGAATTTGAATGTCAGATCTTCGGTTCCTCATTATTCATTGGGTGTGTCTTGTCAATTTGTCATGTCTCATGTGTGGCACAATTTGATAGTACTGTTGTGGAAAGTTGGTTGAAGCTACCTCCGAGAATATTTGGCCTTACGTATATGAAAATTTAAGATGACTAATTTGAAAATTCGTTCATTAGTATATACTCCCTCATCTTCCCACTTTCCTTAAAAGCAAACTCCACTAAGATTTTCCCATTTTAAAACTTTCCTTATTCATCCATCATACTCTCTTCCTATTGGTTACTTTTTGTTATTTGACATCTTGAACCCTACTAAACAATTTACCATATTTCATTATCCATTTCTTAATCCATGTACCAAGTCAAAGTGGGAAAATCAATGGGGGAGAGGGAGTAATAATTTAGGGTAGATCCCATGCAATAATATTAAAGGGTATGTATAAATAATTAGACAATTAAGTAATTTTTTTTGGGCTTTTCTACGTGGTAATCTTGTGTTTTCTGAAATATCTACTCTCTCTATATCTATATGTTCGTCCCCTTCCATATTGCAAAAGTCTTAAGAAATGATTATTATAATGCAAAAGTAATGCAAGTGGGGTTCAATTAGGAAAAAAAGTTAAAAAAAAAGTGGAAACATGTAGACATTTGATTGGATGAGAATGATATAGAGTAAATTTATAATAATATCGGATATTTCTCACGTTATCCTCAAACTTTGCGTGTTTAGTGTTTGTGGTACCCTTGATCAATTTTCTGCCATAATAGCGTTAAAAGTTAGTTTAGTTAAAGTGATTAATTTGTTTTAGAGAGAAAATTAGTTAGAATAATTAACGAACTTTTAATTAAAATAATTGAAAATTGAAGGTATGTCCATGACACCCTGTGTTTTATGGTACCCTTGTGGTTACAATTCATTCAGGGTACCATCAACAAATAATTGAAACCACAAGGGTACCATGGACAAAAAATTAAAAACACAATGATACCACGGTTAAAATATTGAAAACACAGGATACCATGGACATTTCTTCAGTTTTCAACTATTTTAATTTGAATTTCATTAATTTTCTAACTAATTTCACCAAAAAAAATTAATCACTTTAACTAAATTAACTTTTAACGTCATCATGACAGAAAATTGATCAGGGTTACCATCAGCACTAAACACAAAATATTCTAGGTTACCGGGAACAAACTTAAAATGAGGAGTACCATGTGTAATCTATAAAAGTTCGAGGGTACCGTGGGAAATATCCCTAATAATATATAGTATATTAAATAAGTGAAAACATTAAGGATAGTATAGGAATAACATTTGCCGAATAAGGAAATAAAAGAAAAGAGACAAACATAAAAATATTACCCCAAAGAAGAATAAAGGACGAACATATGGATACAGAGGGAGTATATATGGTAACCCTGCTTTTAATAAAATACATGCGGTAACCCTCTATTCTCCTTGTACTTATCAATGTGACCCTTAAATTTACTTTCGCCAATTTTGTTTGTTAAGAGGTGAGTTAGCGTTTAGCCGTTTACAAATGGCTTTTGTACATTGGTTTTTCTTTCTTCTTCACGCGATTTGCATCCTAAATTTCAAATCACATCATTATCACCATCATCTTTATATTGACTTATAACCGTAATTCTTCAAAACCAAATCTAGTACTTAAGAAATCAACTTTTTTTTATTCTCAAAGATCATAAAGTTGTTGACTCTGGAAGATCTTGCCGGTATTTTTCAATTTTGAAAATAATTTCAGTGAAATTTTCCTTTAATGTTTGGTTGGTTTGAAGGGCGATGATGGTATGATTTTTTCCTTTAATTTTTGAATGTTTGGCTTCCTTTAATCTTATAGAAAATTCGGAATCTAATCTTAGACAAAGTCGCATAACTGCTTAATCGTCGTTAATCAACTACTTAACGGAATAATTTAACAGAGTTAAAGTTAAGTGTCACGTCGGAGAGTACTAAGAAAGTAGAGGATTAGCATATGTGCTTGTAAGAAACTAAATGGTTATCGCATGTGTTTTTTTGAAAAACGGGGTTACCATGTAGAATTTCCAATACACGGGGTTAGCACGTAGAAAAACCTTTTTTTGTTAACTCTTATATTATGTTATAAATATTAGGGCTCGTTTGGCTCACCATGGAAAGATGAAGTTACGGTAACTTAAATTCACATGAATTTGTATTTCATGGAAATTACAAAAATGTTGTTGACATTAGAAAAATGAGTTTATGCGGGAAGTTGTACACAACAAGGGGAGCTTGGTGAGTACCTTTCTCCATTATGGAGGAATTTCATGCAACCAAACAACTCCCTGAAAATGCAATTCATGGGATCTTGCGCTTCTAGAAGAGTAACAAAACGAACCCTTAGAATAAATGAATAAGTAGAAAATGAACGAATGACATTTTTAATTATTATAATTAAATGACTCTTTTAATCAAAGTGTGTAAAAAATAAGGGTTTTTCTAAAATATATCATGAGAAATTGATAATTAAACCCATATTTACTTAGATGGTTAATCTTGTAAATATTACCTTAGTTGAACTTTTAACGTGTGCCATTTGGGCACATTTTACAAAACCCTAAGAAGAAACTAAGGGTTCGTTTGGTTCAATGCGGGAAGATTGAATTACCGGGAACTATGAATTACCGGGAATTTACATTTCAGGTGAATTAGTAAAATGTGTTTGGTTCGTATGGTGGAACTCAATTCATGCGGGAAGTTTAACTTACCAAGGGGGCCTTGGTAAGCAACTTCCCACATGATGGAGGAAGTAAATTCATGTCGGAAGTTTCACTTCCCATGATTTGGGCAACCAAACAAGAGTCTAGTTTTCAACTTCTCATGAATTCCAACTTCCCATGAATTAGACTGGCAACCAAACGAACCCTAATTGTTCTTTAACTAGTACAGATCCCGCGCAGTAATGCACGGTATATTTAGAATTTTACATTTAGTGATTACATATAAATATCTATTTGATAACCTATTAACTTTTCACGTTTTTAATAGTTACACTTTGATTTGAGAAAATAATTAAAATTGCCGAAGATAATCGAGTAATCTTATTTAATACTCCGTACTTGTATATTTTATTGAACACTTTTTTTTTGCAAAACTAATGATAATATTTTATAATTTTTGTTTTTTTTTATCATGAAATCAACCGTCATGAATCAAAATACATCCTCGTATATATTCAAATCAGTAATAAATTTTGTTAATAAATTAGAAGATGACATAGTACTCTTATCAGATAAAACAATATTTTATTTATATATTAAAATAAAAAGTTGAAAGTATTTTATATAGTTTTTCCACTCATCAAATGTTTTATAATTTTTTACGTCGACACTTGAATTCAATAAGTTGTGACACTTTTGTTTGTTACAAAATAAATTTGTATAATAAATGTCTATTTTTTTCAAAGTCCATACACAAAAATTTAATTATTGGAGATTTTTTCATCTAATTTATACAAATATTTAGTTTGACTTGAATTAAGATACAAAATATTATATAGTAATTATTTGTTTCCTTATTGAGCTAATAGTGATTTGGAGGGAAACAATTGAATGAGGGAGTGACATGTAAGCATATTTGTATCATCTCCTATCCTCTTACTATAAGAGGGATGCCCCTACTACTAAGAGATTAACACTTGCTTATCTGTCAATCTCTCATCAAAAGTTTTCCCTCCAACACTTTAACTTTTCAATTATGAAAAAACAAATACGGAGTAGTTAAAGAAACAATCAACAATAAACTCATATTTATAAAATTCTAATTATATAAATTCCTTTTTAGATATAAATCATAAAAATAAATAAAAAGCACAACATTTTTGTGTGTATTTAAATATAATTTGACTTAATTTAATTAAAAAGAGTTCTATACCAATCAATTATTCACTTATATCAATTAAAAATGTAGTTTTTTCTTTGTTTTCAATTTTTTTCATGTAATTCTAATACGAAAAACATATATAGAGTATTCATTTTTAACAATTTTTTAGTAAGTTGCATATGTTTAAATTATTTGTTCATTTATACACACTTTTTTTAAAGAAACCATGCAATTACATGAGATCTACACTACTTAATCTTGTATCTATAATAACTACGGTGTATTTTATATACTAAATGAGAAATCACTAAAGAAGGAAGAGACACGTCTCATGCTCACGTTGAAAAACATCCCACCTTAATGTATACATTGATAGATTAATTTTGGCAGGAAATAAAGATCTTGAAATACGTCAACCAAAAAAAATTGCAGTAAAATGTTTGATTTAATAAGTTTTTCCGTTAAATTTCAACATATATTTAAAATTTGACGATATTCAAACTACTATTTTTTTTATTTTTTTATAAATCCGTCATTCTAAATTATTTTTTTCCTAACACATGAGTCACTATACGAACCGTGCATTTGCATCGGAGCCTAAACAAGTTGTTTCCTTAATTGAATAGTAGGAGGTTTGGAAGCAAAAGTTTGGCTTGAGTGTTGTTCAAACTTCAAACCATAACTAAAGCCAGCAAAGTAAACCCAAACCGAAAATCTATCGAAAATATCTGAATTGATAACCGATCAAACACCCTGTATGATTAACCTGGAATATTAATTGAAACCTGATTCAATTCAAATCGAACCGAATTGTGCGGAACTCAATATAACAGAACGATACCTCAACCTGAATATAACTGAATTAATAATAACTAAATCGATTGACCTGATTAATCAATACGGAGCACTTATTTTTCATAAAATATACTCCATATTTAGAAATTTCTTTATTGATTCTTAATTTATTAATGATTTTCTTAATTATTACCCACATTTGAAAATTATAATGACTTTAAGACATGTAATCTAAGCTGCTATTGACCCGACCTAAACCGTACTTGACTCGAAATAACATAAACCGATAAAGGTGGCTAATGAAAATGAATCCAATCGAAATCGAATTGAAACTGAAATTTAGGCTAACCTGATGATGACCGAACCGATTTAATCCGATCCGAAATAGAACCAAGTCATCTGTTTGTAGGATAATGGTAAACAATACTTCATTCATTTCACCTATTGTGAATGAGGTTTATAATACTCCCTCCAATCACTATTTTTTTTTGCCAAATTCATAAAATATTCCTCACAAGTATTCATGATTTGAGGCAAAAAATAGTGACCGGAGGGAGTATTACTTAAAAATTAAAATCGATCTTATACATCACCTAAGTCATAATGACCCAAATCTATATTCTATATATACTATTAAAAGTGAAACAAAGTCATCTTAATTCACCATTTCATTTTTGAAGTATTTGGAGAAGTCATGTCATTTTCTCTTCATTGGTCAATTCTTTTTAAATATAAAGGAACTTAGTTCATTAAATGTATAGTATTAAATGCAAACATTAGGAAAATTTTTTAAAAAATGATTTATACATTTTATTAAAAGATTTATCCATTTTATTCAAAATTAGTATTATAATTATAATAATAATGTTATTGTCGTCATTATCGTATCATTAGTCAGCAAAATTTTATATATTTATAATCATATTATTATATATAAGAAATCTTTTTTGTGATACAAAATTGTTATTATAAGACGCTAATTAAAGACAATCATTTCATCTATGATAAAACTTTTTTGTTCATTCCAAAGTTAATTATATCCATTATTTTTCAATTATAAATTCATTTATAAACACAAGTAATAGAAGTTTCACGTAAAAATATATATATATATATATATATATATATATATATATATATATATATATATAGAAATTGCATCATGTGAGTCCTCACATCTTAAATGAGTCCGTCCCGCAAATCAGGACCGTTCGATTTGATCAGATCAACGATCTGAAAAGCACGCGGAGTACCTGTGCACATATGAGCAGTGTCACAGTAATAATGTTACAGTAATATGAAATCAAAGAATGTCACAGTAATAAGGAATTACAGTAGCAGTGTCACAGTAATAATGTCACATTAGCAGTGTCACAGTAATAATGTCACAGTAGCAGTGTCACAGTAATAATGTCACAGTAATATGAAATCAAATAATGTCACAGTAATATGGAATTACAGTAGCAGTGTCACAGTAATAATGTCACAGTAGCAGTGTCACAGTAATAATGTCACAGTAGCAGTGTCACAGTAATATGAAATCAATGAATGTCACATCAATAAGGAATTACAGTAGCAGTGTCACAGTAACAGTAGCAGTGTTACAGTAACAGAAATATCACAGTAACAGTAGCAGTGTCACAGTAATAATGTCACAGTAATAATGTCACAGTAATAATGTCACAGTAATATGAAATCAAAGAATGTCACAGTAGTAAGGAATTACAGTAGCAGTGTCACAGTAATAATGTCACAGTAATAATGTCACAGTAATATGAAATCAAAGAATGTCACAGTAATAATGTCACAGTAGCAGTGTCACAGTAATAATGTCACAGTAGCAGTGTCACAGTAATAATGTCACAGTACCAGTGTCACAGTAATATGAAATCAATGAATGTCACATCAATAAGGAATTACAGTAGCAGTGTCACAGTAATAATGTCACAGTAGCAGTGTCACAGTAATAATGTCACAGTAGCAGTGTCACAGTAATAATGTCACAGTAATATGAAATCAAAGAGTTATGATGTTTGTGTATGCAAAGGCCTTGTTACTCTTCCTTAATGACGTGGTCCAATCTCAGCCATTCAATCTTGTTTGATTGTGTGGTCCAGATTGAAAGGACGGACTCATCTAAAGATGAAGACTCACCGGATCCTCACTATATATATATATATATATATATATATATATATATATATATATATATATACTTCGTATATACCGAATTACAAAGTAAGATAACTCTAAAAGAAGAAACAAAGAAAAACTCATGACATTCCTGGGAGGTTTGCGGGATAGAACCGTAATATATAATAAAAACTCTAACAAATTGTTTGTCATCCATAGTTTCGCTAATCATATACCTCACATTCTAATGGAACAAGTGTCAAAATACAATCCCACATTTTCTATATATTAAACAAAAACCTCACTGAAAATGTAATTTAAGTCGTATGAATAATTTAGTATTTCGCATGACATTAATATTCCATCTTATGTGCTCCCCATAAACCCATACAAAATTAATACTCCCCTATCTCTTAAAGATCACCATGTTTCATTTAAATATTTCTCACATATAATCAGAGAATGAGTGATCTTTAAAAGGCGGAAGGAGTAATGGAAAATGATAGGACAAAACTAACACGTATTCTGTCCCACTCATTTGTTTAACTTTGATATTATTTGTGTGGATTATTTTAATCAAAGGTAAGAAAATGATTGAGACAGAGTGAATATATTAGTATAATATACGTATTATGTTCTCCAATAAAAGTTAAAAAAACAATTTATTACTTCCTCCGTTCACTATTTTTTGGCTCATTCCATTAAAATACATCTCACAAATATTCATGAACTTGGGCAAAAAATAATGACTAGTTGTAGTTATTATGAATTACATCTTTTAGTGTTATATCTCATTTTTACCAATAATAATCCTCTTACATTTTTACAAACTTAAAAATCTAGCACCCAGGCGAAAAACCCATCGTTATTGAGTTATCAGATTAACGTCAAATAGAGCATTATTACTCAATTTACTGCTTATGATATTACAAATGACTTTGAAAGTAAATAAAGTTAAAAAAACATGAAATCGAAACATAAATGAATAAACAATTAAATAAATATTGGACAATGAGGCAAAAAAGGCGGAACTATGAATTACCAAAGCATAAATTAATATAGTCCCGTGCGGTGCACGGGTATGGCGACTAGTTCTACTTAAAATGGTAGGTTTTTTGTCATACGTGTTTTCAGAGAACTATCTTCATTTATGGCTTTTAAGTTACTTCGTTTTTTTTATATACTTCCTCCATATTGTAAATTATCTTTACTTCATACCCAATTTTTCACTATTTTTGCCTTCGCTACCCTTTCTTTTAGAAAAGTTCTCTCTTTTTCAATCTCGTTTAAACCTAACGAATTACCCCATACTTCTTTTTTAATCGCTCAAAACCTTACTGAATTCTTCGATAATTGTACCATTATGGATCATAATTCTCACATATTTTGTTGTCTTTATAATACTTTTACTTTTGTAATATACTTATTGAAAATTATCGCAATCGATTAATTTTTTATTTAATTTCTAATTAAACCCTAATTAGATTCTTCTTTAACCTTAATTTCATTTTTTTTATTTTGAATGTTATCTTATTGATTAAATCTTTTGTTTAATTTCTAAATAAACCGTAATTAGATTCTTCATTACAATTAGTTTTGTTGTTTTTATTAATAATTTTTACTTTTTAATATAATCATTGGATGTTACAGATTGATTTTTTTTCTAATTAAACCCTAATTAGGGTGGTTGTTAGAAGAAAGGTGGTGGACCTGGTGGTTATTGATTATGGTTACGAACGACGTCGATAGGTGGTGAATTGATTGATTAAGATAAAAAAGAGGGAAAAAGGGATTGTGGAGATGAATTGGAGGAAAAAATGAGGAGGATAATTTTGGGAATGTGGGTATGAATCAGTGAAAAGTTGGGGATGATTTAGCATGGTCCTAAATTAGTGGAGGACTTAACATGGAAAGTATAAATTAAATAACTCCCTAACCCCATTATTTGAGAGGTCTCTCCACAACATATTGCTGAAAATAGTCTTTTCATATAGTAAACCAAAAGTTAACTTAGGGCAATAACAATGGTGTATCATAAGAAGCTTCATACCCTTTAAGAAGCTCTTTACCCATTATTCCACACAATAAGGAGCTTCTTATATGAAACCAGTTTCTTACTTAATAAAGAGATGAAAAATGGGGACCACATAGAAAATAAGAAACTTTTACCATTAAGGAGAATTAAGAAGTTTCATAATTAATAATTTGACTTGATGTGTCGGTGAAAAAGTTTATTACGGAACTTTAACGATTGTTATTGTCCTTATACTCTGTACTCCGTATTTATTTGACCTTCACTTGGCCATCCCTCCCTTCCAAATTTATTGGTCTAATAACAAAAGTTTAAATTTAAGAAAACTACTTATAGAAATATTATTAATGCCTTTGGCAAATAAATTTAAGGAGTGTTTGGTAATCCATTGCACTGTGATTCTATGAAGGTATGGAGTTAGAAATCCATACTTGTTTATGGTTCTTTGATTAAAGGTTGCAATGGATTGTAAGTGTAGTAAGCGGGTGGAATAGAGTTCGAAAGTTAGAATGTAAGTAGTTTGAATCCATCAGATATGTAACTCCATTGCAAAATGCTACAACCAAACATTTGATTGGAATTTGGAATGAAGGGATTGAACCCATTCCAATCCATAAAAAATGTTCAACCAAATACCCTGTTAGATTTGAAGCAAATGACATAACTCGAATAAGAAGCTTATTTAACTAAGAGTAATATGGAGAAATATGGAGACTTCACTATTTTACGTATTATATTCACAAATGGGGAAAAATTAATTTGAGCAGTTGCTATTCCACAACCTAATTTTGCTATTTTACATAAAGTTACTCCCTTCGTTCATAATCTTTTACCCCATTTCATCAATATTTGTAAGGAAAATTTTAATGAAATAGGACAAAAGGTGAATAGAGGGAGTATATTTTTTTGTGCAATTCACATGGTACCCTGAGGCTTGACAATTTGCAATAAATACTATTTTTTCGAATCAAAAAGTTGTAAGTAATCATAACTCGTATTTAGGAGTTTAGAAAATGACAATTCTTTTTATCAAAACAACTCGCCTGAGAACTACGATTTGGAAAAAAATTGTCGAGTTGGAAACTCGTGCGTATGAGATACGACCACTCAAAGTGTAATCAATCAAAAAATACTTTGACATACAAGAACTCCGAGCTACTGGTTAAATGCAATATTTTTTGTGCAAACCGTAGTTCTTGTAATGACAACAGTTTGAAAAAAGAGTTTTTTGTCAGAATACACTAACATTTAGGCCTTCAATGTTAACATTTTTTGTGTTTGGTGCCTTTAGACAAAGAAATGTTAATTTAAGGTGCTTTTTGGCAAAAAAAAACTTCGGTTGCCTTATTTATAGAATGTTTAAATGTTGGGTGTCTTTTGACAAAAAAAAAACCTGCAAAAAAGTCATTGTTTTCTGACCTCGTAGATATGAATCGCTATGAATCACCGTCACTCAGTTTTTCGGTGTAAAAAACTGGATATTATGTGCAAAGTGGCAGACATCAGCGTACCATGTGAATTTACCTTTGTTTTATTTCGATCACTTGTCTTAAAAAACAAAATTTACCTCTTCCTTTCAAAACATACCGAAATTCATTGAAAAATTTAATATTATTTATACAACTTTTCGTTAATAATTTCAATAATATACAGTCTAGTTGAATTAATTTATGCTTTATTTTCTAATTTGTCAGTCATTTGTAAGGTTTAGGGTGGCTGAGGGTGGGGCATGTCGGTGGGTGGGAACAGGACATAAAGTGGTGGGTGGGGATTGTAGGTGGTTGTCATGGGAGTGGTGGTTGGTCTGGGGTTGCGGTGGTGGGGAGCACTGCAGAAAAAGCTTGCAGGTAACCGGTGGTGATGGGTTGATGGCTTGGTTGTTGGTTTTTTTTTGTTTTTTTTTTTTTTAAAAAAATGTTGTTTTTCTTAATGTACGGTAGACAAGGTTAGAAATGAGAGGACAAAATCGGATTTGGCGGGTACTCCTATGATGATTGATGACTTGATGAGTAGTAAAATGAGCGTATGATTTATGAAATAGCAAGTCCCTTAATTTGAAATGTACAAATGAGCAAAAATGGGACGATAAAATTGGGATGAAATAAGTAATATTCATAGGAAGTCGCAAGGCTGATTCATACTGTAATTGAATTTTGAAAATGCATTTCTATTTTCTAAAAACTAATGTAATTTTATGGTGGCAAAAATAAATTTGTAGGTTTTTGCCTATTTGTTACTATCAGCAAACACAGCAGGATCTACATTGTTGAAGACTTTAAGGGACTTGGGGATATGCAGCAACACAAGTGCATTTTGTGTACAATCTGATATATCCATTGCCTTGGGCTTTGCTGGTTTTCTATTTCTGGGCCTTACATCCTTGATGTCTGGTTTTCGGGTCGCCTGCTTTCTCATCAACGGCTCTCGCTTTCATCTTTGAGATTTTTTCACTATTCTTTCTCAATTTGTATCTAATTATTGTCCACAACGTATATTTGATCTTTACTACGTATATTTATTGTGCTTTACTGGTGTTACACAGGTTAGATTAGATTTAAGAACGCTTTCTTGGTAGACAACATTTTTAACCTTCTCTAGATTTGATTGTTACTGGTAGTCTGGTACCAGTAATTGAATATGCTTATGCTTGCCTCTCACGTGAACATTTAAAACTAGTTTTGAGTTGGATTTCACTCAAATGGGAGGCGTCATTTTATGATCAAAATTGATGTATTGCAATTCCATGAGTACTACAAGGTACTAGTATTAGGCCTTGTTCTTTTCGGTTGAAATATGGTTGAGTGTTGAGGTAGTCTGGTAAGAGCTGAGCTGGACTGATAAGAGCTGAGCTAGTCCGATAAAAGCTGAGCTGAGTTGTTGATAGAAGCTGAAAAATTGGGTCAATGAGGCTAATTTGAGAAAATAGAGGGAGTACTTGTATAAATTATCTAATAATTTAAATATAGAGAGAGATAGGTAATGTACCCTATTATAAGTCCATAAATATTGTTATTAGCTCTTGGATGGTTGAGATTATACTATGTTTATTTATTTTTCAAAAAATAAAAATTCAATTCTCTCTCCTTCTTTATCACCCAACACCATCAACCACTACCGACACTACCGTTGCCACCACCACCCATGCGGCGGCCACCACTCCGGTGTCAACACATCACCGCCGATCACCACAACGACCACCACTACGTCACCGACAACTTTTAAATTTCCGGGTTTTAGTATAAAGTTACAAAGTTAGGGTTGAAGTTACCAAATTATGGGTTAAAGTTACATAAATTTAATTTTCAAATGGTTCGCGGTGAAGTGAAAAAATGTAATTTTAGACCCATTCCGTGTAACTTTAAGCACTTTTTGTGTAACTTTAAGCTTGTGTAACTAGGATTAGGACAAGCTTAAAGTTACACGGAAAGTTACACTTTTTTACGACATCCTTTGGATATCTTCTTCCGATTTGGTATTTCTGCTGATAAGGAGGTGGATGTCGGTTTGATTGATGGGCACGACAAGCCTTACGCCCGGCGAATTTGCTTTTTTATTCTTGGGATAGGGGGCGTGATGTGTGTGTTGATCTGACGGGGTCGTCCCTTTTGACTCAGTCTGCGATGTCTGATTTTCTGCCTAGTTGGGTGGTCGTTGATGTTGCTCAGTGTAAGTGCGCCAAGTATGGAGATTTGTGCATCAAGATTGGTTATGGCCTATGTGTTTCTGCCTTTCTCCTTCTCTTCGTTGGGGGAGCTTGATGCAGAGGCTGCTGCATTGCTCAAGCGGATTCAAAAATTTTCTATCTCTCAAAATGCGGGGGCTCCCGCAGCTGCTTTTATTTTCACTAGACTTAGCTTTGCTATTGCTAAGGGAGTGGGTGTCTAGATAGTATCTCGGCTACCCACTAACTTCTTGTAATTTGTTTCGATCTTAATACAACAACACACACAACAACAGCAACAACAACGGCAACAACAACAACAACAAACAGCAGCAACAACAACAACAACATTTTTTTATAGCTTCCCAATTTTCTTTTTGGTCCACTTTTTTTTATCTTCCCATTTCATTTCTTTCCATTTTAGTCCATAATTTTTACCATACTACCCTTACTATTTACAACACTTTAGGCCCTGTTCTTTTGGACTGAAACTGACTGAACTTAACTTAACTGAACTTAATTTAACTAAAACTGACTGAAATATAGAGACAAAATATGCCTCCTGGAGCTGAACTGAACTGAACTGAAATTGACTGAATATAAGTCCAAAAGAACAGGGCCTTACACCTTTATTCTTTTCTTTTACACACTTTTACCATTCTACCCCCAATTTTTCTTAAATTTATCATTTTATATATTCATTACAAAAAAGTTTGTGCCAAATATCCATGAGAAGATATAAAAAAAATGAAGGAAGTATTAATAATTCTAACAACATAGTATTCCCTCCAACTCATTTGATTTTTTTTTTTTGTTTTTTTCATACTTGGCAATGAACAATTTTTTATGTATATATCTTTATTTACGTAATATACAAAATTTTAAAGTTCTGATATTCTTAAATCTTAATACAATAAAAATAATACTCACTATGAAAGAGGTTGTTTCTGTTGGACTTGTTTCATTCTTTTACACTTCCCCTCAATATGAGAGTGGGGGCATTGTCATCACTACCATCTTGCGTAGAAGCTTAGCTTGGTTGAGAGACAGACAAAGTTCTAGTGAGTACATCAGCTAACTGAAGATAGGATGGAATATAAGATGTTTTGATGACCCCTTCGTCCACTTTGTCTCTAATGAAGTGACAATCTAGCTCAATGTGTTTTGTCCTCTCATGGTAGGCTAGATTAGCAGCTATAGAAAGTGTACCCTGATTATCACATTTGAGAGCTGCTTGTAATTTATCTAAACCTAAATCTTTTGGGAGGGATAGAAGCCAAGTTACTTTACATGTTGTGAAAGCCATGATCCTATATTCTGCTTCAGTAGAGGACCTGGCTGTGACTGTTTGTTTTTTTAGATTTCCATGAAATAGGAGAACACCCTAGTAAGATTTAGTAACCCATTGTTGATCTTCTAGAAAAGGGACATGATGCCCAATCAGAGTCACAGTAGGCTGCGAGTTAAGCTGAAGATGAGTTTGCCAGCAGGATTCATTGACCTAGTGAGGTCTTGATGTATCTCGATGTATCTCAGAACCCTTTTAGCTGCCTGCGTATGGTCTGATGTGGGGCCCTATAGGAATTGACTAAGAAGTTAGAGAAAGAGATGTCAGGTCTAGTTATATATAGTTAAGTAGATAAGCTTGCCAACAAACTTTCTATAAGATTCAGGATTAACAAGAGGGATTCCCTTGTTTGGTTCTAGTTTAGTGTGAGACTCTAGTGGCACCTTTAAGCTTCTTTCTTTGAGAACTTCAAATTCAGTGAGAATATCTGTTGCATACTTCTTTTGACTACTTATGATTTATGAAGATGCCTTGAGGTGTGTAAGCATTTTCCAGACCAAGAAAATAGCCCAGTTTTCCCAAGTCTTTCATGTGAAATCGTGCCTTCAGATAGGCCTTCAGGGATTTTATTTCCTTAGTGTTGTTTCCTGTAATGACCATGTCATCCACATACATCAAGACAACTTTGATGTTATGCCTTTTATTTTTAATGAACACAGAATGATCAGCCCCGGTGGCTAGGCTTGTCATGAGCCTCCAAATTAGGGGTAGGGGTCGAACCCACAAGGAAGCTGATTATGTTGTTTTAAGTGTGTGTAAATCTATATAAATTAGTAACTGAATAGGGGGATTTTAAAGTATTGATTCTAAATCTAATAATATAATTAAATAAATTTACGAAATGAAATAAATTAATATAAAAACGATGCAACGATTATGAGAAAAATACTTGGACCAAGCAATATCCACCATCAAGTTTAACGAATTGATCATTGACTCTTCTATTTCACTTTAACAAAGAATACTTTTGTAGACACCAGCATTTTGCCTACTCGTGTCTATAGCAGCCTCTAACAAAACACTTGATGATGATCGGACGTCAACATGCATCAATACGCTCGAATACAAGCCCATAATCAATAATATCCGACGTGGACACTCAGCGGAGTACAAATATCTCAAAAACAACCTCAAATCCAGACTCAGTGGGTCATTTCCAATAAAATAAAGCTACTTTGAGCGAAAACCTTCACCGGCGGACGAAATCGTCTTTGTCGACCGAGTCAAACCCGGACAAAGTCGAAACCCGAAAACAAAACAAGCCGCAAAAGGTCCAAATATGCAATCAAATCAAATCAAAACAGAATCCAAAGTTGCCTCCTTTAACATGGATATCAACCCGTATTTTGAGTAACTTCCGATACGCGCGAATTCAATCGCGCGCATCCCCGCGCCTCAGAATTGGGGCGTCCCAAGTGTCGCGTCTGAATATTAGGGCGCAAGGCCTGTCGCGCCTGAATTTTGAAATCAGAAACATTTCGCAAACTCTATATATACACCCACCCCTTCATTCACCATTTCGAAGGACTATTTTTTTATTATTTTTTTTCCAGAAATCCGGAGAGAAAAAGTGCAAAACTTCTTTCCCACATACATTCAAAAACATACCTTAACTCTTCCTATATACATCAAGGCGCTCCTCGTGTCTACGATGATACTCTGCGAGCCCATATTTCGAATCATTTGACCTGTAGGTTGACGGTGTCCAAATCCCATTTCTAATCCCTTAACTCTTTTAATTATTTTAACTAACTATACTACTGTAGACACCAAAATTTTATATTATCTTGGTATCTATTTAGGAATAATATCTTTAATATTTAGAGATAATTATCAATAAATATTGTGATAATATCTTAGATGTTTTAGAATATTCTTAGCTTGCTCTCTAAGCTATCTAACTATAAATATAGATCTCCATCTAGGGTTTAGTGGAGGTCAGATGGAATAAGTCTCAAAACGACCCCATCATCCTACTACCAAATTGTAGGTAAATGGAATAAGTCGCCAAAAAGACTCCATCTTCCCCTACGGATCTAAGTCGATAAGACCTCTGTAGAACTATCAAAAAAACTCTACCTTCGAGATTGGAATCAAGAGATCCACGAAAATTGTAACACGCAATCTTTCGATTATCAAATAAAACTCATGTTCTCATATTATTTTGTATCTGTCATTTAATTATCGCAAGTGTGAAATTTTATGTTTTACAACTACCATTTTAATTATTTGCATCTCTCGTTACTAACTTCTAACTACTAACATCATTCGACACTAAAATATTCGTCCTTTCACATATCGAATACTAAGGATGCCGAAATAAGTAAATCCGGACACAAGAGTATCGCACTCGCGTCGCCGGTCACTTATCTCGTGACCTCGCGTATTTGGTTGTCTAAGACGGGTCAACCCTTAAAACTCTTTTATGCTTTTGTTTCATTACTACCATGTATATATATTCATCTAAACTACTTTTAACACGACTCGAGTGGACATTCGATGACGGTATTGACATCGTAGATCTCAACGATCAAATAACGATGTCGAGATACGTAGGACCTAATGCCCACAAGGACAAGACGTTATCAGTTTGGAGTAAACATCCCGTGACGCCAATTCGCACATTATGGACCCATCGTCCAATGTTGATGTCGAATAGTGCAAAGAGTTCAGTTCGGAATGATCATTTTCAAAACGAGTTCGTTCAACGAAAGTTTCTGCCCAAAGTCCGTATAACAACCCGACGAGGCGCTAGTGTGGTGGCGCCTCTATATTGAGGCGCGCCATTATAGGCGCCTGAGGATCAGGGTGCCCAATTGTGTGCGCCTGACCTCAGGGTTATGACGCGATTGTAGAACCTTTCGTTTCGCGTTTTCGATACTGTTTACAATCGTTGCTCTTAAATGTTTGATGTTGATTTTATAATCAAATGTCATGCATGAAGAGATATCGAAAATCAAACTAATGCGAAACCTAATGATGTCAATCCGAGCGTCGTATGGTCCACGAGATCCAATAATGACGCCATAACACGGAAAACTCCGATATTCGTACTAAGTTGATGTATCGATACATATCATAAATAGGGACGATAAAGACAAGTATCTGATTAAGGTCAGAACGAGGTATCACAGACTTTCAAAGTAGTCAAACAACGATATAAGTTTTACCTAGGGGATTATACTTGTGATGCAAGTCAACACGTGCCAATCCGTCACGTGTTTTCTTTCAAAATCGAAATTTCGTATTCATTTTCATTCCATTATCATTTTCCTTTACGACTTTGAGTGAATGCCTCGCAATATTAATCCTATGTCGACGACTCTTTAGTCGGACACAATATCCGATAAATAAAGATAATTAGATTTCACCAGGATAAGTCGGGACGAGAATTCAGGGCTTCGAGATCAAGCTAGAATCACCCTTTGGCCCTGTATGCTGTTGACTAGGGCGCCCCAGTGCCTGCGCCTGAAGACTGAGACGCTGAGTCCCCGGCGTCTGAGTTCTAGGGCGCACGGGTTCGCGCGCCTGAGCTTATGTCCTCTGATCAATACGCTACGTAATGCGTAACTGATTGGAGTCTGTCCAACCATCCGATAATTCGTTTCCATTTTTGTTTTCCATCTAGAAGTCCGTTTATAGTTTACGTTTACCGTTTCTAATTCAATATTACAATTGCTTGTCTTATTGTGAATTCCGGGTTGTATTCCGCCCGTGTAACTTGTAATCTACATTTCAAGTTCATTTACTTTACTTGCGTGACATTTATCGCTTTTAAATTAACCCACATGCTAAATTCAACTCCGGAAAATTCTAAAGGTGCATTAAACGACGTAGTGAACACGTAATTCGCATGCGTAGCCTAAAAGAATTGTTTCATACATCTTCATCATCTTACTAATGCGTATACACGAACATCAATCGATATCTTAGTAGAGGCCGCTATGTGCGGGCAGGGTTGGGTTCCTTTGTGGGCTTCCCAACACGTACCTTCACCCCTTACTCAGAACCAGCAGTTTCCGGATGCCCAAAACCATTGGCAACGAGGAGTTATTCAATATACGATATTTGATAATTCGACGTCGGTTTCGTTATGCAAAGGGACGAACCCCACAAGCTCTAGTACTAAGGCAAACCGTGCTTGGTGCATGGTACATCTAAGTACAGAGTTGATTTGAGCGGGTCTGAACTCCCATAAAGTTCGGTGGAGACTCCAACTTAGAGTTAAATTTCAATTTGAGAACAATTTCATCATGAGATTCATTCGCCTACCCAAACCCGCGAGTGGCCGCGTCGGGGTGGATCTCTGTCTTGTCCACAATTTGGCGACTCCACTGGGGATACCTTATCTACTACTTGTCATCGGGATTCTCAGAGTGAGACTCGAAAAGAAATCGATCGGTTATTAAAGTGTGCGTTTTAGTTCAATGGTTCATGCATAACCCCAATTTTGCCTGGGCCGGTTACTTGTGACTGACGTCCCACTATATCGCGGTGCATTCCTACATGGGTGCACTAAAGACATCTATGGCCGAATTCGTATGGCTTTTACGACATGTTCTAAGTTCAACTCGGCTTAGGGAGTCCGTCCTGATTTACAAAAGATCCATCATTGTTGGTATAGACCCTATTTGACCGATCGAGACTTAGTGTAAAGCATACATGCTGTCGTCATAATGCTTGCTTGACTACTTGCTACTTGGATTCCGTGTCATTTTCAAAAACCGTCATTTCAAAATGCACTTTTTCAAAATATTGAATTCTCAAAAATTCAGAATGCTGCCCATTTCAAAATTCAAAACTCTCGACTTTAAAAAAAAAATTGGTCCTGTCGGCCTGCTGCCAATTTCAAAAGTCATGATTGTCCTCCGAATTTTTTTCAAAATTTGACCCCTTTCAAAACCTTCCTTATTTTAGGGCCTATCGTAATCCGTCTGTCGAGGTTTACCTAGTGCGTTGAAGGTCTATAGCGTCGAAACTCTGTCGATCGTACATCACGTATTTCTTCCCCATCCCAAGTCCGCCTTATCCTAAAGGCATGACCAACCTGTGTAGGGCATACCCCTGCAAAGGAAAGTCCGTCTATACACTCGAATCTAAAGTATGGGGAAATCTCACCTGGTCCTCCATTCGAACAGGAGCCCACATAGCCGTATCCTAAGGGAGTTATACCACTCACTTCTCGTCCATCTAGTCGAGTCTTTTTCAAGTCAATTTCCATCGTTCCTTTTTCCTTGCTCGGATTGTCTCGATACCATGATCTGGGTTCAAAATTTCTGATTACGTAGTATTCTTCCAGATAGGCGACCTTCAACTAGGCTCAGACGGGAACAAGCCATGGGCGAATTGAAAACTATGATGGAAACCATGGTCAATAAGCATACTGAGGTCAAAAACCAAAAGGTAGCCATTAGAGTTGATCAAGCAGCTACGAATGCTCGACTAACTGTCGTCAAACAAAGGGACCCCGACACTGAGTTTGTGAACAATGGGCCCATGGCTGAACTGATCATCACAGTTTGCCGACTAGAGGAGCAGATCCACTTATCTATGGGTAACAACATCCACACGGAAGGTGTTTATTCTCCGGTGAATGACAAACATTCTGCAAACTTGTATCTCATGGGTTTGCCAATGTTCAAGGGGACTGAAGACCCGCTACTCACGTACGGGCCTTCAAAGAATTCATGGCTATAAAAGGGGTAGATTCCAGCATGTTTATTAATCTGTTCGCACATTATCCATCGAGAAACACCCGAGATCCTGGTCCCAAGAAGTACCCAACATAAGATGATGTGGCCACCGAATTTGCTCGGAACTATGCTGACAATACCGAGATCCAGACCACCATGCGCACTTTGGAGGTCATGGTCCAAAAGCCCAAAGAAGGGTTCACAAAGTATCTTCAACGGTGGAGGGCCGAGAGTGTTAAGCTGGTCGACAAGCTCAGTGAAAAGACTTTGGTGGAAGCATTTGTGAAGAACCTACTGCCATCCTACCGGGTCCATCTCCGGTACGTCATTATACCCAACTTTACTACCCTCACTGAAATGGGCATGAGGATCGAAGATGACTTAAGGCTAGAGGGTCTAACCAAAGCCTATAGCAAGGGCTACCAAAGGGGCCTCTTCCTCGGTCAAGGCTCCAGCCGCTGCCCGCGGCATATTCGATGAGGTTAATCTACTAGATACCTCGTCCAAGAAGAACACCCTACCATGGGTATTCACCGAAATAGGTACTTCCTATACATACGTCTTATAAAGGCTCTCCTCTAATTGCCTAATCCAACCGATAGGCCCAACTCCAGATGTCCCGGCCCACAGGCGCTCTAAAAACTGGGATGCACAAACCTATTGTCAATACCATAGGGGCAACGAGCACGATACCGACAAATGCTGGAAACTGAAGCATCTTATCTAGGATTTGATTGAAAGCGATAAGATTCCATTGCCGGGGGACAAACCAAGTAACAAGGATAATCCTTTCAGTTCCCACCCCATCTTTACCGGGGAAGTGATCGATTGTTCCCACCTTATTTGCACTCTTGCCCCACAAGTGAACGAGATTTTGTAACACCCCTGATTTTATAAAATGAATTAAATTAAAGTTATATTCGTATTTTATTTTATTTACGATTTAACTCGTAATTCTTAAAATTATATTAAAACAAGTTTATCGTTTAATCGTTTCAAACTCCTAGAATTCTATTTGACTTGGAAACTCTTCTTATATTTAAAACATATTTTTATTTCTGTTTCGATTTATTTTATACATTTATTTATTTCTTATCGAAAATCTATTTCAACGATTTAAATTTTAAACTCTTTTTATTTATTTATATTTAAGTTCGAATTTCTATTTTCGACTTGAAGTTCATTTATATTAAGTTTCGTCAAAACATTTATTAAATTTTCCTCGAGAAATCAATTTAATTCACTTTATCGAAAATTTATCATTTATCGGGAAATACTATTTGATCATCTATTTATTTATTTATATCAGCTTCGTTTTCGTCTCGAGTACTTTATTTACTCATTTTATTTGACGGTCCAATTATTTATTAATTTTATTAATTCGTTTTAACCCGATTCGTGGGTCAGTCCACTCATCGTTACGGAATTCATTTAATTCGTATTTCTGAACCAATTCATTTAATTAATCCCTATAACTTTCAACCCACTTGTTTCATTTCCTAACACCACATTCAGTTCACTTGACCTGTCCACCTCTTCATTCATCCTGTCCACCGCTTCACCCTTCCTCTTCATCTTGTTTTCCCTCTAATAACGTACTCACCCCCTCCTTTGCCTTTTCTTTCGTTTTTGTTTTCCCCTTCTGCTTCTCAGCCATGGTGGTCGCTCTCTTCATTCCTTCCCCCTTTTTCCTTCCATTTTCTTTCTGACCATCATTCGCCCCTGCCTTCCATTTTTCGACCTTGGAGGTCTCGACTTCCGTTGCTTTTTCGTTGTCTGACCTGTTCAGGTTTGTGCTGTTTTCTTTCTCTTCTATTCCCTTTTTTTCCGTCTCAGTTGATGATGACATTCTTGTTGTGTGTGCCTCCTGTGCTTGTATTTTCGCTGCTCTTACAACTTGTTCCTGATTCACGTCTTTTCAGCCCGTAAACGTCGTTCATTCTTCGTCCCCTCCTCGCTCGATCTGTCCTATTCTCGCGTCATTTCTTGGAACATCTCGTCTCCTCTATTTTCTTCCGATTTCTTACCTTGTCCTGTTTTCTTTGTTGCCTAATGTACTGATGTTAGGGGCGATATTCTGCTGCGGTACTGACTACGGAGTCGTTGTTGCTACTGCTCTCACTCGTACTGCTGATCGGTTTTGGGCAGGCCCTTGTCGTCCTTTTTCCGTTCATTGTTTCGATCCCAATTCTTCCCTTCATCCTTTATGATTTCGCGAGGACCCCGACGAGGACAAGTACGTGATTGGTGTGGATATCGACTCAAGGTAACTTTAGGACGTTACTCGATTTTATATCGTATGTTTGAGTAGTAGTATGTAGTAAATATTTTAACTTCGGTTTTCTAATTTTAGCTATTTATAATTTACTAAAAATATTATTTTAAATTGTGCCTTATAAATATTTTACAAGTTTTCGATATCGTTTTATAAATCGTTAGTGATTTAATTATTTACGATAGTTATAATATTTTGTTGGTTATCGTGACACTAGTAACTAAATAATAACGATTTCATATTTTCTTCATATTTCGTTAATTTATAATTTTTACTCAAAATCGTATTTTTATATTAAATCGAGGTTTGTATACTTGTCTAACAAATTAATTTCGTTTTACGATTTATACTAATAAATGAGAAAGTAGTCGATTTTATTTTAAATACATTCTTAGTCGAGACTATTTTTCCTAATAATTTCTCGTTTATCTATGATTGATTATTTTTAGTAAAATCAGTATTATTTATTGATAAAATCTATTTGCTAAAAATAATTTGAAAGCTTTATAAAATCTCGTTTAATTTATAAAACTCGTCGACTCAATTAATTCTGATATCGTTTTTCTTAAAACATCTATTTTCTAAAATTTGTAGTTTTAAATCGATTTCCTAATTATTTATAAAATACTATATATTGACTTATGATATTTTATTTATATTTCGAGTAACGAATTTAGAAATATATTAAAGTTACGATAACGACGATAATAATAAAATGTTAATTTCATTAGAAATGCTATTTTTATACGTTTCACGTATTTTTAATAACTTACGTATTTTCTATAACACAATTTCTATTTTAAGTAAGTTTCTAAAATTAGTAAGTTTCTATTTATAGAAAGTTTCTTTTTTTATATAAAATGTTTATTCGTTTTTCCTCATATTATTTATAATGATTATATCTCTTGTATATATTTATCGATAATGGCTGTTTTAGAGTTATGGAATAAGGACAAGTGTGAGGTTTAGAGTAATATATTCTGGGGTTTACGTTTTTGCCATCAACTATAAGGCTGGTGTGTCTTTATGGGGCACACTGGTTGTTGAACTGGGCATATATGGTGTTCGGGAGTGTGTGTACATTTTGACCTTAAACTCGTGCCTCGCAGTGTAAGACGCCGTCGGGTTGAACTGAGTATTTATGGTGCTCGGGAGGGGTGTGCATATTATCTTAAACTAGGGCCACGCATTTATAAGTCGCCGTCCTATTATGGTTGAGTAGCCTAGTTAGAGACCGAAGTTTGATTTGTTTGAACTAAGTTCTCGAAGCTAGTTGTTTTAGTATTCTCCTAGTGATAGTCTAGCCTTCATCACTTATCCTATCCATAACGCCATTTTGAATATTTTTATTATTATCTATACGTTTTGGTTTGCAGGTTGGCAAATTCTTGAAGTTTTCTTCTGAAAACTTGTTCTGATTTTATTGTTCCAATATTTTGAGTTTTTTCCGAAAGCTTATTTTTATTACATTATTTAATGTTTTCCATTTTAAGTATTTTGTTATAATAATACTATTATTTTTCCATATGGTATAATATGGCTGGGAGAACGTCCGAGTTACTCCCCACTGACGTGGCTGTTATGTTTATAACATGACAGGTATTTGCTGCTGGGTTTTGGGTGTGAGCTAGCGAGTAGCGTGGATCCTACTCTTTCTTCATTCATGAATTTATGGATTTGTATAACCCGTTTGGAGAATATTCTATTTAGCCCTTTTGTAAAAAGTGGCCTTTGTATTGACTTACCATTTCTTTTAATAAGATATAGTTTGTCAGTGTGTTTTAATCCCAACTCTACAGTGTTTCCGCCACTGTATTGCGTTAGATTTTCTAGGGGATTAAAGATTTGGTATGATGATCAAGATGACGTGTATCTCGTCAAAGAGGAAGGTGTCCCCATCACTAGTGAGGAAATATGGAAGTATAAGTCTAAGGTCCTAGCCAGTAACCACCTCATCAGATCAAGTCATCCCTACCAAGCTACTAGCTCTAGGGACACTACTATTCCGGTAGTCGTCACTGATCAAGTCAGGACAAATGCCATCCCCGAAGAAACAACTTCTGACACGGATCTTGTAAAATAGCTGAAGAAGACTCGAGCTGACCTCACCATATGGCAACTTCTAGTCAGCTCACAAGAACATTGCAAAGCACTTACTAAGGCTCTCGATCAAATTAAGATCAACTTAACCGCTGCCCTTGCTGAAATGGTAGCTACCGTTATGCCCTACCTTAAGGGAAAACCTAAGGAAGAAGGCCTGTTGATTACCTTCTCCGAGTCCGATTTGCCACCGTTTGGGGCTTCCCATAATTTAGCCCTATACATAACGGTGATATGCCACGGGAAGTATCTTTGTATGACCCTAATAGATGATGGGTCTCCCGTTAACGTCCTTTCACTAAGGACTACTAAAGCTCTTGGTATTACAGAGACAAAATATATCCCATATGCTAAAACCATCCATGCTTTCGACAGAAGCCCGAAGTCGCTAGCTGGGGCCGTCAAGTTAACTATTATAACGGGCCCAGTGGAGAAAGAGCTGGAATTATAGGTGATTGACGTCACCTCCTCCTTCAACTTGCTCTTGGGACGTCCGTGGATCCACGTTGTCAAAGCAGTATCCTCGGTCCTACATCGAAAAATCAAGTTGCCCTTGCGTGATGGCATTATCATCCTAGAGGCGACACCAATGACTGTGGCCAGCGTCAATGCCACGGGCCATCTCAGTACGAACTTTGGAATTCGACTTTGTGGGTACAATAGAGAAAGACTTCCTCTTCAGGCCCTACTTCACTACCAGCATCGACACGATGCTGCAAAATTTGGGGTACCTCCCAGGGGCCACTTCTAGGCCATACCTTCCAGCTGGGAAGATCATCGAGGTTCTAAAGGATGAGGATTCCCATTTCGGCCTGGGGTACTCCATAAAGCCGGGCAATGTCATCCGAGCAAACTCCAAAATGGCCTATAACCTCATAAAGGGTACCCACTTGAGCCCTTATAGCCCACAACTGACTGACTACTTCGTCAAGCCTGTATTTGGAGCCATCTAGGTTGGCCTATTCCAACCAACTGCTACGCACTCTCGGACCAAACTGGCCCAAGATTGCAATTACATTTCGGACGACGTGTTCGCCCTCATCTAGTTGGAATCAAAGAAGAATGTCGACGACGTTGAGCCCGCGTTGGGGCTACTACTCGGGGAAGACAAGGTTGCCATAACCCCCAACGAAGATTTGGTAAATCTCACCTTCCGCAGCAACAGGTTTGATCCAACCAAGCTAATCTCGAAAGTTGGGTCAGAGAGACAGGAAGCAGAGCATGGAAGAAGACCGTCAAATGGACCGACAGTCAAGGACGGATCTACAAGCTGGTTTCTGCTGAAGGAGACATGACTGCTGTCGATTCTGAGTCAGAGTCTGAGATCAAGTCTAGGGAGTCTGGTGCTAGAGTCCAACCTGTAACCCCTCTCCCTTTAGTCACTACTGCTGGCACCTCGGGGTTTGTCCCGAGCGCCCTTCCAATTCCGCCACTGACCAACGATCAGATGGCCACTCTCTTTGAGCTATTTTCCAAATTTTCCATCAATAATATTTATAATAACTATTCTGTTTACGACATGTCTCTTTTTAAATGCAATTCTGGTTTCAAGGATACTTTATGCAATGACATTGAGAAACCCGACGAACATGTACCCTTACCTCCTCATCTAATCGAGCAATTAGAGCAAAGGGAGTCCTGGAACCCGGTTATCGAAGAGACCGAGTCCATCAACGTGGGAACCACTTTAGAGCCCCAGATACTCAAAATAGGGTTATCACTAGGTCCCGAGGAGAGACAACAGTTCATAAGCCTCCTCCAAGAGTTTAAAGATGTCTTCGCATGGTCCTACAAGGACATGCCGGGGATAGACCAAGAAATAGCCGAGCACCACATACCAATCAAAGACGGGTGTAAACTGGTTAGACAAAAACTCCACAGAATGAGACCTGAATGGTCCCTTAAAGTCAAAGAAGAAGTCGACAAACAGTTCAAAACCGGCTTCATACAAGTGTCCGAATATCCAGAATGGGTTGCAAACATTGTGACGGTACCTAAAAAGGATGGTAAGGTGCGCGTATGCGTGGATTTTTGAGATCTTAACAAGGCGAGCCCAAAAGACGGTTTTCCATTACCACACATCGATATACTGGTAGACAATACCGCCGATCATACCCTTCTTTCCTTTATGGATGGGTACGCCGGGTACAATCAAATCAAAATGGCAGAGGAAGATATGAGCAAGGCCATTTTCGCTACACCTTGGGGTACTTACTGCTACACCGTAATTCCATTTGGTCTCATTAATGTCGGGGCGACTTACCAATGAACCGCTACAACCTTATTACATGATATGATGCACAAAGAAGTAGAGGTCTATGTAGACGATATGATCGACAAATCCAAGAGCCGGTACGGGCACATCATCGCCCTAAGAAAGTTTTTTACTCGACTGCGTAAGTACAACATGAGGCTAAATCCTCAAAAATGCAGTTTCGGGATAACATAGGGCAAATTACTGGGTCACATCGTTAGCCAACGTGGTATTGAAGTCGATTCAGCAAAAATCAAAGTCATCACCGAGATGAAACCTCCTAAGACCAAAAAAGAAATAAGGGGATTCCTCGAGAAAATTCAATACATCAGCCGGTTTATCTCCAAGTTGACCAAGGTATGTGAACCAATTTTCAAGAAGCTGAAAGTGGGGAAACGAAGACTGTGGGATGATAAGTGTCAAGCAGCCTTTGACAAAATCAAGGAAATTCTATCTTCTCCGCCAATCTTAATGCCACCTTAACCCGGTTTGCCTCTGTCGTTATATCTACCAACTACCGAGACAGCCATGGGGGCTATGCTGGCACAAACCATCGACACGGAAAAACGAGCCATGTACTACATCAACAAGAAGTTCCTAGAGTATGAATGCAAATATACATGCTCGAGAAAACATGCATGACACTAGTCTTGGCAACCAAAAAGCTTCGGCATTATATGCTCAGTTACGAAATACAAGTATTATCCAAGATGGATCCCATCAAATATCTATTTGAAAAGCCCATCCTTAACGACAGGATATTTAGGTGGACTCTAATGCTGACAGAGTTTGACCTAAAGTTTGTGCCACTAAAAGCCATCAAGGGCCGAGTAGTGGCCGAGTTTCTTGCTAATTGCCCATAACTGAGGACATACACACCGACACTTGGTCCTTCCTAGATGAAGAGATATTCCGTACTGACGCAGAAACGTGGGATTTGTATTTCGACGGCGGATCCAACTTATGAGGATTTGGAGTTGGGATTGTTTTAATCTCACCAAAAGGGGAGCATACGCCCGTATCCATCAAGCTGACTTCGACGTGACAAATAACGCCGCTGAATACGAAGCATGCATCCATGGGTTACAAGCTGTCGCCGATTTAGGAGTCGTAAATCTTCGGGTACACGGCGACTCATCCTTGGTCATCAATCAGGCTCTTCAGAAGTGGAAACTCGGAACGCCAACCTTATGGCCTATCGGGCGCGAGTAAGAGTTCCCGAGAAGTAATTCCAAAAGGTAGAGTAGATATACTTGCCCCGGGAAGAAAACCAGTTCGCAGATGTACTTTCCAAACTGCCAATTTGTGTCGAAAGACGGTTCGAACCGACATACATCCACGCCATTGAGGATATTGAAATAGCCGATCCCGGTATACATCAGGCCATTTTAACATATATATCGACGGATGAGTATCCTCCTAAAACCGAAGGCCGGGACAGGAAAACCCTACAAAGATTAGCCACCCAATTTATACGCACAAATGTCGGGCAGCTATATAGAAAGACAGCACAAGGGGCTCTTCTCCTATGCATCGATAAAATAAAGGCCGAAAAAGTTATGACAGAAATACATGATGGTGAGTGTGATTCACATATGAATGCCCAGATACTAGCCCGAAAATCATGAGGTTGTGATAGTACTGGAACAATATGGAAACTGACTACAGACTATACGTTAAGCATTGCCATAACTGCAAAATCTTTGCAATTGTAAAACATATGCCATCATCCCTATTCTACACCATGACATCGCCGTGGCCATTTTCAACATGGGGAATCGACATAATTGGAAAAGTCAACCCCTCAGGATCGAGTGGACACTGCTTCATCTTGGTAGCCGTCGACTATTTTACCAAATGAATCGAGGTCGAATCCTATCGCATCTTGAAAGCCAAGCATGTAGCTAAGTTCATCCAAAATAAAATTATACTTCCTCCAACTTTTAATGATCTTCACACTATATATTCATTTGAATGAGAATAAAATAATGAAGTGGGAAGATCTTATAAAGTTAAAGGAAGTATGTCGGTACGGGATCCTACATGAATTCATCAGTGATCACGGGACTCATTTCCAAGCCGAAATGGAAGCCCTACTAACCAAATACAAAATCCAGAGAAATACATACTTGCCTTACTGCCCCCAGACAAATGGAGCAGTAGAGGCAGCCAACAAGACAGTTATCACCATACTTAAAAAGATGACTAATAATTACCAAGAATGGTCCGACAAAATATCCTTCGCTGTATGTGGATATCGAACGTCAATCCGCATCGCAACCAGTGCAACACCCTACTATCTGACATACGGGATGAAGGCAGTTCTTCCGGTCGATTTGGAAGTACCATCCATCAGATTACTTTTGGAAAGCTAAGTACCTAAAGCTGATTGGTCCAAGCGCGATATGACTCACTGGTTCTATTGGACGAACGGCGATCCCGCGCTTCCAATAATATTCAGGTATACCAGAAGAGGGTACAACGAGCCTTTAATAAGAGAGTTAGACCAAGGCATATCAAGGAAGGGGACTTAGTCCTCAAATCTGTTCGAGCTCTATTACCGGTTGACCCGCGTGGAAATTTCAAACCCAACTGGGCCGAGCCATATTTGGTGAAAAAGGTTCTCTCAGGATGTGCCGTCAAGCTGACTGACTTGGACGAGAATGACTTTACCAATCCTACCAACCTAGACCAGCCGAAGCGTTACTACCCCTGATCCTTTCTCAATGTCATCTGCTAAAGTTTATTAAAGTTATATTTTCAAAACATAAACTTTAAAAAAAAAGCAACAAGTACGCTGGGATTATTTATCCTGGCCTACTGTCATACACATCTCAGACCATTAGTCTTGATGTATTTCGAGATTGCAAAATTCTAAAAGTTTGACCTACGTCTGGTTTGATTCCACTGACTGTAGATACGTAGGTATCCCCCACGAGGGCACAATCAGCGCAATTGTGAAAAACGACAGAAATGGTTTAATTAATAAAAAAATCTTTATTATTACCAAAACCCCGATAAATTCCGGAGATTCAAAGTACAAAAATTCGAAAAAACAAAAAATAGCACAACACTACAATAATAGTAGTATTATTCAAATAATAATAAATCTAAGGATCCGGGTCTCTATAGCAGCTTGCCCTTACCCTTATCATTTGCATCCTTGACTGTCCACTGGGGGGGGGGGGGGACATTCCTCAATCACTACAGGGACTTCCTTAGCTTGGACCTGTTTCTTCGGAAGTGGATCTTCCTCCACGTTAATCGGGCCGAGTCTGGCTCTCACATGCACCGACAGCCTATCACGCGGGCCGAGCCGGTCCTTAGCCGCTAGTCTCGGTCCGAGCCTATTCTCTAAATCGGTCTGGGGGCTCAGTCTTCCCCACACATCTATAGGCCTATAACATCGGTGTCTCTAGCCTGAGTCTTACTCTTTGTCCTAGGACCCGACTTTAGCCCTACCAAGGTAGCATAAGTATCTCCGTCATCGAAAAACCCCTATTATCCTTAATCGTCTCACTGCGAACCAGATCAAATGTTTCATCAACTTTCAGAGCCTTACGGGTTTCTCCGACTCTTCAGAACTCCACTTCCGATACGACTCATAAATTTAGGTCGAGTGACAAGGGCTTGGAATGGTCGAAATGATACGTGTGTGCCACCGCTGCAACTAGGTGTCACATATCGCGTCCGTCAGCTGAAGTGGGACGCTGATTATGGCCTCGGTCTCGAAAATCCTCTGAGTCCATCCAAACGGTCTTACAATGCGGTTTGGATAATATGAACATACCAATCAAGTGACAGGATCACCAAATATCGAGTCTGGTCCGTCTTGGCTAACCTTGTCAACGTGGAATGAAACCACCAAGCAACGGTCCATCTGATCAAGGAACCTCCATGAAACACGAGCTCCTCCTTCCAGTAAGCACTGTTTATGTCATGGCTTGGGCTCATGCGCCTTTTTCTCGAAATCAATTGATGGCTGCGATACTTTTGCACATCAAGAGGAGGCTCCATGATCGACAACCGCTCGTACAACCAAATTTGACAAGACAGGGTCTTATAAGACTTAAAAAAAATGAGAGAAGAAATGTATACCTGCAAAAGTTGACAGCTGCTCGCTAGTTGCCTGTCAGAGTCAATCCTCCTAGCATCAAGGCCCATGATGATCTCCCCTGTAATCCCCTAGAAATCTAACGCGATACAGTGGCGGAAACACTGTAGAGTCGGGATTAAAACACGCTGTAACTATGTCTTAATAAAATTAAAACGGTAAGTCCAAACATTAGGCCTAAAATAAAATGACCAAAAACTAAACAATCCAAAAGAAAGGGGTTTGACATCCACAAGACATAATTAATAAAAAGAAAATGAGCAGGATCCAAATTGCCCGCTAGCCCACACCCGTAAACAAGTATACCTGCCACGTTAAACATAACAGCCACAATCAGTGGGGAGCAACGTCAACGTCCTCCCAGCCGTATAACATGATTTTAAAACTGTAATGACTACTATAGAAAAATAGTAAAAATGTAAAACAGTAAAACAACATATTAAAAATAAGCTTTCAGCGTAAATCAAAGTAATAAAATGGGTTTCCGAAGTAACATAAAAATATTTGCCAACCTGCAACCAATTTATATCGATAATAAATAAAATAATCAATGTGGCGTTATGGATAGGGTTAATGTAGAATCTAGACTTTCAGTAGGACAATACTAGAAACTAGCTTCGAGAACTGTAGACTTAACTCATAACAGAATCCAGTCTCTAACTAGACAACTCAACTATAACAGGATTGCGTTCAACGATGTCCTGGTTTAAGTAGTGCACTCCCCTCCTGGATACAAACCATATCCAGTTCAACCCGACGCGACTTATACGATGCGATATCTAAGTTTAAGTTAAATATACACTCTCCTGAACACAAACCATGCTCAGTTCAACAACCAATGCGCCCCATAAAGACACACCAGCCTTACAGTTGATGGCAAAACGTACATCCCAAACCATATTACTCTAAACCCACACTTGTCCTTATTCCATAACTCCAAAACAGGGTCATTATCGATATTTAAAAGATATAATGATTGTAAACATTATGGAGATAAAATGAGTAATCACAATATTCTAAAAGGGGAAACTTTCTATTTGAGGAAACTTCTATTTTTAGAAACTTTACTAAAAATAACATCATATCAAAATAGTGAAAATATTAGATAATACTAATTCAAAATTTTTAGTAAACGATATAGATTTATAAAACTAATACTTTCGGCCTTAACGATATTAATTGTTAAAGTGGGAACATTTGAGTTTATGAAATTATTGAAATATCATACAAGTATTTATAAAATGATTAAAAATGTCTTAAACATTTTAATACTACTAATTAGGGTGTTTTCAAAATTTATAAAGCTAAAATTCCCTAATTATTATTAGTTTCGACAACATGATTAAAAATAGGGTTTTACGGCAAATATTAAATTAAATCTTTTAACGTCTTTTATTTAATTAAACCAATGAATATATTTAGAGTATGTTAAGGGATGATTTAAATATTAAAGTTTCAGATTTAAAACGTTTCAAAATTGCTGGAAAAATATTCCTTTTAGGTAAGACAAAACATTTTAACGACAAATCGTAGTTTTGTCCAAAATCATTACTATTAATTAAAGACTTTAATAAATAGTACAAAAATTACGTAAAATAGATAAAATACATTTATGGAGATTCTGTCCAGAAAAGAAAATTTTCCAGAATACTTAGACTCGATTTTTTTAAAGGGTTTTCTCGTTAATCGTCCAATCTCGACAATAACGATTAATAAAAATAGTAAATACCAAAGCATTAAAAATCATAAAGTTATATTTTATTATGAAATCATCAGAATCATATTTTTTTCCAGATTTAATCAAGGACCAGAAATCGAGAATTTAAACGACAAACGCGGTTTTAACGATAAACGATGATTTAAAGTGATTAATTAATTCATCCACTTAACAATTCCGAAAAATTATGAAAAAATTCAGAAATTTCTACTTCATCATAAAGTTTCACCACGTCAAAAATCAGATTAAAATAAAATTTTTAAGTACTAGAACTAAAAATCGGCTTTTAATCGTTTTTGTTCGTAAACGGTAATAATTCAATATTCGATAACTAAAATATCAGAAAATTATTAAAAATTATCAAAAATTCATTTTTACAGAATATAATCATATATTACAAGTTTAGGCCGAATATTACAATTTTAAAAACTAATATAACAATTTAATCGTTAATCTCGTAAAAGCGATAAAAATACCGAAACATGCAAATTTTCAACTTTAAAAAATTTTCCAGATTATATGACATACATATATTGTCAAAATGAAATATAAAAATTATACATGCAATTACACAATTAAAAACACGAAATACCGAGTAACATCGACGTTACCTCTAATCCAAGTCTGAATCGACAATATACTCGTCAGCCTCGGGATCGTCCACGAATCCTTAACGATGGAATTGGAAAGAGGATTAATTCGACGCTAAAAATGAGACGATTAGGACTCGAATTGAACAAAAATCAGCCAAGAGAAGATGAGGAGTAACACGGCCAAAGGATGATGAGGAAGATGTTGTAGTAATTTTTTTGTTAATGCAAAAATGAATGTAGAGTAAAGAAGAAGATGGAGGTTACTACACTTTAAAGAGTATGAATGAAATTAAAGCCTCCAAAATGAGGAATCCAAAGTGCATCTAGACCCAAAGTTGGCCGGCCAAGAGTAGAAGAGAGGGAGTAGGAAGAGCTTGAGTAGTAAAGCCTCAATTTAATGAAAAGAAAATAATCTTATGTTTACGGTTTAAAGTGATTAAATGAAACGTGTTAGTAAAACGTAGTTAAATTGCGATGATGACGGGATTTGTCGTGGATCCCGCCGATCAAATAAATATAACCAACTAGCACCTAACGGTAGTTAGGGTAAGTCGGGCTCGTATCCACGGAGACGGTGTTGCAGGGTTTAGACTAGGTCGGCCTAAAACGAGACTAAGTCACAGCAAACACAAAGAACTACTAATTGATGAATTATGATGAGAGGAGATGATAAGTGTAGTTTGTAGTGCCTATTTCGTAGTGTTTTGGTCCCATTTTCCTTGTGGAATCGCTCCTTGGGAGCGATTTATGGGCTACTTATGCTTCCTCTAGCTCGTTTCAGGTTCCCGAGACCCTTCGTGAAGAGTTGGAGCGATTCCGACTCAATACATACACTTTTCGGAGCCAACAAAGCGGAGGAACGATCACTCGATGCCTTGGATTCGACCCCGAGACCTTGGGACCCAATCCCGAGCCTCCGAGACCCGATCCCGAGTCCCGAGAATCGATGAGAAGTTCATGTGAAGAAAGGGGGAACCTTAAAGATCATATTGGAGGCCTACAAGACTCATCCCCGACGGGTATGGCCTCATCCCGTCCGGGATGAAGTGCACATTTGAAGAGGCCACTGACAGGCCGTCCCTGTCGGGACCAACCCGTCCCGGTCGGGATGACAGGCCGTCCCGGTCGGGATGATCCCATCCCGGTCAGGACCAACGTGCTGTAGCCGCGCATCATTTTTTCTTCCTCCTTCATTCTTGTACCCCTATAAATACTTCCCTCTTGTATTGTTTATGCACCTTACCTTACTCTACCTTACCCTAGATTGTTTTTAGGCCTCTCTTAAGATTTGTAAACCCTAATTAATCTCTCTTAATCTTTAGTTAATCCTTAGTTAATCCTAGTTTAATCTAGTTGTAATTAGTTCTTGTATTGGGAAAATTCTTGAAGACTCCTCCAAGCTTGACATCCTTGGAGATTATTTGGGTTTCTTATTTATACAAGATTGCATCTTTTTCTTCATCTTGTTGTTGGTATAACTTTCTTTACTCTTGTTCTTTGTTATTATTTCAAGTTTGATTCTTTACTTAGTGTTCCTTGTTATTGTTCATATTGTTCTTGATAATGGATGTTAGGTTTGTGATGTGGTTTTCTCTTATTGTTGTTAGTTTATCTTTGATTATGAGTGAGTAGTCTTCTTGTGGGTTAGTAGGGGGATTAAGGGTAGAATATGGGTGATTAGGGTTTGATTAGGGGTAAAGGGTGAATCTTTTTTGTTAGTCACATACTTGGCACACTATGTGTTTGTTGAAATGCTTGTTTGAGTTGTAGTGGCCATGCTTCTCGTGCTAGTCTTCCTCTACTCATTGTTTGTCTAGTATGTGGTCATGTTGAGAATAGTGTTGAGGATAGTCATAGTCACGAGAGTGCGGACTAGGGTCTAAGTAGCGAGAGCCCGGACCTACCTCGACTAGAGTCTAAGTAGCGAGAGCCCGGATTCACCTCGACATCGGTTTAAGTAGCGAGAGCCCGGACCGACCCTAGCAATTAGGAGACACCTACACCCTTGGCAACCCCGATTACCCTACTATTCTTATGAACCCGACCTAACCCACTTCTTTCCATATTTGACTTCATCGTATTAGTTAGTCACCATTTCTTTAGTTTGCTAGTTAGTTTGATTATTAGCATTGTTTAGCATTGTTTTAGCCTAGTTCATCATTAGTCTAGTTCTTACCTCTCCTCCATCATAGTTTTCCATTTATCGCTTCTTTGTGTTTGTTTGTGTGACCTAGTCTTGTTTGTGAGTGGACTTAGTCTAAACTTTACCAAACCGTCTCCGTGGACACGACCCGACTTACCCTAACTACCGTTAGGTTGGTTGGATATATTATTTGATCGGTAGGATAGACGGAAAATCCCACCATCAGGAGAAGAAGGAAGTGGACTAACAATGAACTAGGCTAAAACAAGGCTAAAATGGAATAACTAAGAATCAAATAGACGAGTGGACTAAAAGAAATGATGACTAACTAATAGGATGAAATCAAATATGGAAAGAAGTGGGTTAGGTCGGGTTCATAAGAATAGTAGGGTAATCGGGTTAATCATGGGTATGGGTGTCTCCTAGTGCTAGAGTCGGTCCCCCGCTCTCGCTACTTAGACTGATGTCAAGGTGGGTCCGGGCTCTCGCTACGTAGACCCTAGTCCGCACTCTCGTGACTACGACTATCCTCAACATGATCACATACTAGACAAACAATGATAAGATGAGTACAAGTATGGGAAGCATGGCCACTACTACTCACACAAGCATATCAACAAACACATAGAGTGCCCAATATGTGACTAACAACAAAGATTCACTCTTTACCCCTAATCAAACCCTAATCACCCATAATCTACTCTTAATCCCCCTACTAACCCACAAGTAATCTACTCACTCATAATCAAGAAGAAACAAACAACAATAAGAGGAAACAACATCATAACCCTAATATCCATTAACAAGAACAATATGAACAATAACAAGGAACACTAAATAAAGATTCAAACTTGAATAAGTAAACAAGAACAAGAGTAAAGAAAGTTATACCAACAATAGGATGATGAAAAAGATGCAATCTTGTACAAATAAGAACCCAAATTAATCCCAAGGTTGTCAAGCTTGGAGAAATCTTCAAGTATCTTCTTAATACAAGAACTAATTACAAGTAGATTAAACTAGGTTTAACTAAGGATTAAAGAGAGATTAAAACTAATGTGAGGAACTAAATCTAGGGTTTATATCTTGTAGAGAGGCTTAAAAGAGTCTAGGGTATGATAAGATACATAAACAAGACAAGAGGAAGGGTATTTATAGGGTTACAATGCAAAGGGAGATGAAAGAAGCAATCACGGGCTGTAACTAGGCCATCCCGTCCGGGATGAGTTGGTCCCGGTCGGGATGAGGTGGTCCCGGTCGGGATGGACTCCTTCTCGGTCGGGAAGGCCTCAAAACAGCAGCTCCTCTTTTGTGCACTTCATCCCGGACGGGTTGAGGTCATACCCGTCGGGGATGAGTCTTGTAGGCCTCCAATATGATCCTTTTGGTCCCTCCTTGCTTCACATGGACTTCTCATCAATTCTCGGGACTCGGGATCGGGTCTCGGAGGCTCGTTATTGGTTCCCAAGGTCTCGGGGTCGAATCCAAGGCATCGAGTGATCGTTCATTCACTTCGTTGGCTCCGAAAAGTGTATGTATTGAGTCGGAATCGCTCCAACTCTTCACGAATGGTCTCGGGAACCTGAAACAAACAAGAGGAAGCATAAGTAGCCCATAAATCGCTCCCAAGGAGCGATTCCACAAGGAAAATGGGACCAAAACACTACGAAATAGGCACTACAAACTACACTTATCAACTCCCCCACACTTAACCCTTACTCGCCCTCGAGTAAGCACAAACTAACTAATAAACTAGCCGAGTGGGTATTAGCGCACCCTACGCCCTTTCAACTCACGCGAGTACACTTAGAGGGAAAAGTGCACTCCGCAAGGCAAGTGGGGTCTTGCGACAAAACTGTGGATGCAACCGGACACAAAAACACATAAACAAACAAGCACACAAACAAACACACAAAAGGTTGCACCCAAAAGAAAAGAAATACCGCTTCCCTCAAACAAGCGGTGAAAGAAGCACCGGTTTAGGACTCAAGGCAAGTGACAATGTTCCCAAGCTAGCAATACAAACCAAAATGGACAAAACCCTAATAGTATGACGACAAAGCAATTAAAACGTTGGTAACTTACCTTGGTTCCTCCTAACCTTCTTAGAACGTACCACGGGACGATCGGCGGGATGGAAAAAGGATGAACCACGGTGTTAGTCGACACTGTAGGTAAGTGAGACCCCGCCCCCTTTTAGCGTTGAGCCAAGAGGGTCGTCCCATGTCCGAAACCGCCTAACTAGTCCAAGTAAAAACGTGGAAATATGCAAAATGAGAGAAGACCGACCATTACCGCTATCATCCTTCCTAGGGACTCGGTCCTTTGGTAGGCTCTTCACGGTAATAGTCGGTAAAAGGCTTATTTTGTGAGGTGTGAGGTTTCTATTTTTGTGATACGATTTTCTTTTGGCATTTTCTTATTCTTTTGCATTTTTGCTTTGTTTTGCCATGCCATTTCTTTTTCTTCTTTTCTATTTTCTTTTTGGCTTTTGTGCCTTTTCTTTTTCTTCAATCTTTTCTTTCTTTCATTTTCTATCATTTTCTTACTTTTTCTTTGTGTAACAAGAGAGAGAGAACTCAACAAATTGCAATTTTATTTGGTGGATATGTGTAGGAGGTAGGTGAATGGGTAAGTCGGGACGGGCCCTTCCCTTCAAACCCACAAAAAGGGGGAAAACTTGGACTAGTCGAGCAAATTTCAAACATGATCACCTAGGGGACGGGACTCGGCAACCAAAGCCTTTTCACACCGTGGGTGGTCAAAATGGTCAAATGCAAATCCCGTAGTAAATCCCTAGTAAGCTAGGTGGACTCAAGGTAAAGGACCAACGAATTCATTGATTTAGGGTCATTCTACTAGACTAAAGTCCAAGACTCGATTTCTACTACTAGGAAGGGAAAGTAAACACTCGCACACTAGCCTCTAAACCGGGTTTTCGAAAACCTATTTACACACAAGACACAACTACGCAACACAAAACAAAGACGCGACGAAGAACGAAAGAAAAAGAAGCAAAAGCAACAAAACAAAACCAACACAAACACCACCCCAAGCTTCCAAACAAGCCACCAAATCAACCACAAGCATTACAAAGCTCCACCCGAGCACACCACATCACAAACCTTCTCCAAACTCCACAAGAAATAAAGAGGGAAAGGGATAGAAGATGTTACCGGATGTTTTGAAAGCTTTCCAAAACTAACGGTGATTCAAGCAACCTATAAGGACAAGGGAGTCATAACACACACAACAAAACAAATATACGACACAACGACACAAAAGAAAAACACACAAAAGAAAATCTTTTTGATTTTTATGAAGATTTTTCAAATTTTTAGGATTTTTAAAGATTTTTCGAAAAAAATTACGAAAATAAAACTAACTACGATAGAATATCGCTCCCCCACACTTAAGCCGAGCAATGTCCTCATGCTCGACCGTAGTGCATGGGAGCACAAAAGAAAAGAAACTACGAAAATAAAACTAAAAATCAAAAAGTGGAGAAAAGGGTATAAAGTGTCCGGCCGGGGTGTAATCAAGTCACCATGGGGCGAGACGAGAAAAGATATGGATGGGGAAAGAAAATAAAAAGAAAGAAATAAAAGGAAATGGGAGGGGAGGACTAGGTGTAATCAAGTCACCTAGCCCGGATTCCGCCCAAATCCGACTAATTCCTACCAAAGGGGCGAAAATCTTGAAAATTTGGATTTTGAAATGACTCTCGATGTAATCACGTCATCGAGAGTCGGGAGCAACAAATACCAAGGCCTCGAAGGCCACCAAGATACCAAGACTCAAGGGAAAGGGGGGGCAAACAAGAGAGAACAAGCAATAATAGACGGAAAAGAAAGGATAGTTGCCGTACCCATCAGTTAGCAACTCACTCGCTTCATCGTCTCAATGGTGAATGTAGGAACTTTGCTTGTCGTCGTCATTGTTCTTCCTCTGCAATTGCGATACGGATCCATGGTTGGGGTACAAAGGTATAGTGAGGTGGGTTTTGATGTGAAAGTCGGTTTTAAGTGAAGAGAAAGTGAGGTGAAAATGTGCATATGAGGTGTAGGGTCATATGATGAGAGTAAGGACATGTAGGGAGGTTGGGTGGGGGTATAAAGTGGTTGGGTGGGCTCAAACGACGAAGAAAAGGCCAACGGAGGAACAAGAGGTCCATCCCGGTCGGGATGGGTGGTCCCGGTCGGGAAGCCTTCGTCCCGGTCGGGATGAACTGTCAGTAAACCCATCTTTTGTGCACCTCATCCCGGGCGGGATGACATCCTTCCCGGTCGGGATGGGCCTTCCATCCCGGACGGGTTGACCTCTTCTAGGCCGGGAAGAGTCTCCTAACCCTCTATAGCTCCCAAAAGCTCGTTCCAAGCTTCAAAAACCGGCTTCCCTTCACAAGATCCAAGCTCCAACATTAACCCTTCCTTCCTAGGAGACACTTTCACTTCACACCTATCACAATAAACTCAAATACACATCAAATTCCCTCCCTCACATCGCTCATCAATAATCCAATTAATCAAGAAATTCACACAACTAAGCAAACTACAAGAGAAAGAGATATATACAAAGAGACGGTTCTTGTGGAACTCCGTCAAACCAAGGATGGTGCATTCTTCAATCTTTTTCAACAACAAAAACTAGTTCCATCTCCATCAAGGGCACGAAGAAACAAGTCGAAGGCCCTAGCAAAGTCTTCAATCAAGCTAGTAGTATAAGCATCCAAATACCAAGGCTCTTCATGACCTTGTCTTGACGTTTCCGGAGCATCCCGATCTTGTAAGTTCAAAGGCTTGAACTTATACTTTTGATACCCAAACGTCCACCGGTCCTCATGTGGCCCCAAGGGAGGCTCATCTTCTTTCTTACCTTTCAACTTGTCATCAAGCCCATGATGTGGGCACTCATCCTCTCCAATCTCGGAGTCATCATCTTCAAGTTCACAAGAGTTCTTTTTCAAGCTTTGTCCCGACTCTCCCCCTAGATCAATGTCCTTCGCGGCTTGGATCATATTGCATGACTCATCGTTGGTGGGCGAAGTGTTACCTTGGAGGTCAAACACTAGCTTCTCTTCGCCTAACTCGAAGGTGATCCTACCATTCTTCACAGCGATAATAGCACCGGCGGTGTGTAGAAATGGGCGCCCAAGGATAATGGGAGTGTTGGCATCTTCCGGCATATCGAGCACGATGAAATCGACCGGAATGAAGAACTTCCCGATTCTCACAGGCACATCCTCTAGCATCCCCAATGGTCGGTTGAATGAACTATCGGCCATTTGGAGTGTAATAGAAGTAATTTTAAGCTCTCTCATTCCAAGTTGGCAACAAATGGAATAAGAAATGATGCTCACACTCGCACCTAAATCACATAATGCTCTTTCGATCTTGTAGTGGACTATGGTGCAAGGGATCGAGAATCTACCCGGATCCTTCAACTTTGGAAGCGTGGAACCTTGAATGAGCTCGCTCACCACCCTTGTGAACGCAATGGTCTCTTCCTTGTCGATGGATCTCTTCCTAGCCAAGGTTTCTTTCATAAATTTTCCATATGCCGGGATTTGGGTAAGTAGCTCGGTGAATGGGACAATAACATCCAATTTCTTCACAATGTTAAGGAACTTTTCATATTGAGAATCTACCTTGGTCTTCATTTGCCTTGTTGGGAAAGACAACTTGATATGGAACTTATTTGGCTCAATCGGGGTAGACTCCTCAAATGACACTTTCCTTTTGCCCTTGTCTTTTTCTTGAAGTGGGGGAAGCTTGTCTTCTTGGGGTTTCTCAATCTCCCATAAGACTTGCTCCTCTATTGGATTTCCCAAGCTTTGATCTTCTTGAATTGGAGACATAGCTTCTCTTGTTGGCTCTTGCTCATTCGGAGGCGGGGGAGGGTTATAAGATGAACCACTCCTTGTGGTAATGGCATTCACATGCTCTAATCTTGCCATTTCGCCTTGAGGAGGTAATTGCCCCCTTTGTCTCGAGGAGCTTCCCGAAGCGAGTTGAGATATTTGAGTCTCAAGCATCTTCAAATGAGTTTTTGTCTCCTTGTTTTCATTTAAGATTTGAGCTATGATCTCTTGTTGTGATCTTTGTGTCTCCAATTGACTCCTTTGCATTTCTTGAGTACTCCTTTGCATATCCATCATTTGCTTTTGCATGTTGAAATCTCGAGGTGGAGATTGCGGATTATGCGGAGTGTCGGTGATGGCTAGAGGAATGCCATAGTCATGAGTAGGATATCGGCTCCTAGGCTTGCTTTGTTGTTGTTGACTTTGAGTTGCTTGTTGTTGACGGTTCCCTTAGAACCCGTGAGAATTGCCTTGATTATTGCCATGGTTGAAATTTTGTTGTCCTTGGAAGTTTTGGTTTCCTTGGAAACCACCTTGATTGAAGTTCCCTTGTTGGAACCCTTGATTGTTGTTGTGGAAGGTACCTTGGTTATTCTGCTTGAAATTGTTGAAGGGTCTTGGATTACCCACATAACCTTGATAGCCTTGATTGTTGTCCCTTAAGGGAGGTGGAACATAGGGACGAGGTTGCATAGCTTGTTGTTGAGGGACTTGATTGGAGGCTTGGTATTGGTTGGAATAGGAGGCACCTTGCTTGAACGCTTGAAAGGCATTCACTTGCTCAATACTCCCTCGACAATGCATAGGATCATGACCAACGACTCCACAAGTGTCACACATCCCATAATAAGGCAAAGGAGGTGCCAATCCCAAAGCATTCACTTCTTGAATTGAGTGTTGGTTGGAGGAACTAATGCTTTGAACTTGAGTGAGGTGGCCTTGGAGCTTCTTGTCAATAGTCTCCATGTGTGTTTTCAATTGAGCTCCAAGGTCAATGCTTAATTGAGTAATAGCATCAACCTCGTGCCTACCTCCTCGATTTGCCTTCCTAGGCCTTGAGTATTGGGAATTATGAACCGCCATCTCCTCGATTCTTGCCCATGTTTGGTCATCATCGACCTCGGTGAACCTACCATTGGAGCCCATGTTGAGTATAGTTCTTGAGTCCTCATAAAGACCGTTCCAAAATTGTTGGACTAAGAACCATTGTGAAAGTCCATGGTGGGGGCACGATCTCACCAAAGATTTAAACCTCTCCCAAGCCTCATAAAGGCTCTCTTCATCCCGTTGTTGGAAACCGGTGATGGAGGCCCTAAGCAAATTAGTCTTTTCCGGAGGGTAGAATGTTTGGTAGAACGCCAATGCAAGCTTCTTCCAAGTGTCGATGCCCATGGTTGCCCTATCGAGACTCTTGATCCATTGCTTCGCTTTTCCGATTAATGAGAATGGAAATAATACCCATCGGATTTGATCTTGTGTAACCCCGGGTTGAGAGATAGCGTCGCAATAATCGGAGAAAGTCTCCATGTGTTGGTGCGGGTCTTCGGTGGGCAAACCACTAAATTGATTCCTTTCCACAAGTTGGATGAAGTGAGTCTTGGCCGTAAAATTTCCGGCATAAGCGGCCGGTAGAGCATTCGGTCCCGGCAAGACGTCTTCCGTAAATGTAGAGTGAGAAGAAAACTTCGGCATTATTGGACGTAAGGGAGATGGTGGTGAAGACGGAGTTGAAGTAGATGTAGAGGGGGAACTAGGACTAGAATATCCAAAGGGATTGGTGAAATTCCCTTCGGCCGTCTCTCGAGATGCTTCCTCAAAATCGTTTCCTTGAGCTTGCTCTTGATGAGTATTGCTTGCACTTGGTTGAGAGATTCTAGCTCGATTAATCGTCCGTTGGCGAAAGGCTCGAAAAAGTCTTTCCGGCTCTGGATTAAAGAGAAAGAATTCGCCTCCCCGCCTAGGCATACACTACACACTAAAACAAACGTGAGAACACCTAGTGCTTTATGGGCACTAGGTAACGACAATAAACAAGCATAATCGAAAGACAATGAGAAAAGAAAGAAATAAAGCTAAGGAAACAAGAAAATATGCACAAGAGATGATAGAAGAGCACAAAGAAGGGTAACTAAGTCTAGCTATAAGCAAACTAAGTCTAAACAATGCACCGTCCCCGGCAACGACGCCAAATTGATGACGGGATTTGTCGTGGATCCCGCCGATCAAATAAATATAACCAACTAGCACCTAACGGTAGTTAGGGTAAGTCGGGATCGTATCCACGGAGACGGTGTTGCAGGGTTTAGACTAGGTCGGCCTAAAACGAGACTAACTCACAACAAACACAAAGAACTACTAATTGATGAATTATGATGAGAAGAGAAGAAGGAAGTGGACTAACAATGAACTAGGCTAAAACAAGGCTAAAATGGAATAACTAAGAATCAAATAGACTAGTGGACTAAAAGAAATGATGACTAACTAATAGGATGAAATCAAATATGGAAAGAAGTGGGTTAGGTCGGGTTCATAAGAATAGTAGGGTAATCGGGTTAATCATGGGTATGGGTGTCTCCTAGTGCTAGAGTCGGTCCGGGCTCTCGCTACTTAGACTGATGTCAAGGTGGGTCCGGGCTCTCGCTACGTAGACCCTAGTCCGCACTCTCGTGACTACGACTATCCTCAACATGATCACATACTAGACAAACAATGATAAGATGAGTACAAGTATGGGAAGCATGGCCACTACTACTCACACAAGCATATCAACAAACACATAGAGTGCCCAATATGTGACTAACAACAAAGATTCACTCTTTACCCCTAATCAAACCCTAATCACCCATAATCTACTCTTAATCCCCCTACTAACCCACAAGTAATCTACTCACTCATAATCAAGAAGAAACAAACAACAATAAGAGGAAACAACATCATAACCCTAATATCCATTAACAAGAACAATATGAACAATAACAAGGAACACTAAATAAAGATTCAAACTTGAATAAGTAAACAAGAACAAGAGTAAAGAAAGTTATACCAATAATAGGATGATGAAAAAGATGCAATCTTGTACAAATAAGAACCCAAATTAATCCCAAGGTTGTCAAGCTTGGAGAAATCTTCAAGTATCTTCTTAATACAAGAACTAATTACAAGTAGATTAAACTAGGTTTAACTAAGGATTAAAGAGAGATTAAAACTAATGTGAGGAATTAAATCTAGGGTTTATATCTTGTATAGAGGCTTAAAAGAGTCTAGGGTATGATAAGATACATAAACAAGACAAGAGGAAGGGTATTTATAGGGTTACAATGCAAAGGGAGATGAAACAAGCAATCACGGGCTGTAACTGGGCCATCCTGTCCGGGATGAGTTGGTCCCGGTCGGGATGGACCCCTTCCCGGTCAGCTCCTCTTTTGTGCACTTCATCCCGGACGGGTTGAGGTCATACCCGTCGGGGATGAGTCTTGTAGGCCTCCAATATGATTCTTTTGGTCCCTCCTTGCTTCACATGGACTTCTCATCGATTCTCGGGACTCGGGATCGGGTCTCGGAGGCTCGGGATTGGGTCCCAAGGTCTCGGGGTCGAATCCAAGGCATCGAGTGATCGTTCCTTCACTTCGTTGGCTCCGAAAAGTGTATGTATTGAGTCGGAATCGCTCCAACTCTTCACGAATGGTCTCGGGAACCTGAAACGAACTAGAGGAAGCATAAGTAGCCCATAAATCGCTCCCAAGGAGCGATTCCACAAGGAAAATGGGACCAAAACACTACGAAATAGGCACTACAAACTACACTTATCATGCGACAAGAAGCTTTGTCGGTCCAAAATATGAGGACACGTCTCAAATGATTTATAAGTTGATAAAAATAAGAATCGTAAAATAGTTAAAGACATTTTAAAGCAATTCGAGTAAACGTCGCGTAAGAAAATAATTATTCGCGAAGCTTCGTAATAGAATCATTAATGGCCAAATTTTCGTAAATAAAAATATTTCCTACTTGAAAGTATTATATAAATGTATTTAAACATTTTTAGGAAAAAGAGTGACTTAAATCCAAGTTTTAAAACGTCAATTCAAAGAGGAATAGAATTCCTCGCGGAAAATTAATTAGCTTACGAAGAAAATCAAATAAATAGATGTAAAAGAATTAAAATCTTTTAAAATAAAAATAAATTTCATTAAACTCAAAATTGAAGATAAGCTTGGAAAAATGATGACACATAAGCCAAAATGTGATAGAGTTATAACGATGTCATAACGGTAAGGAATAAAGATGCTAGAAATATAGCGGGTGTTACATCCCCGGTTATCAGCCAAGCTGGACTATGACCAGTCTCCATTTGGTCTACCACGCCAAGCAGCCGAAGGTGGTCCATACACGAATCAGTCTCCATACGACCCTCAAAGGCATTGCGATGAAGCATGCATGAAAAGGCCCTATGCCTGTGAGAAGAAATGATCCTCACATCCTTCTCGTTCATCAATTTGTTAGTTAATCGAACAAGAACACGGAGTTCCCCTGCACCATTCGGTCTACCTCAGCATGAGACAAACCCAAAAATTTCTTCAGCTTCCAACTTGGGTCAGAATAAAATGAAGGAATAACAGGATGGCTAATAGGACACCATCCACCAATAGCAGCTATCTCCTCAGGGAGAGGTCAAATCTCTCCCCGAGAGAACACAAAAACATGACGCATTGTATCCCAAAAAGACAGAAAAATGTCTAAAAATAAGAATCGACTTTAAGTCGCTGTAACGGAAATAGAGCAGAAGTTCCCATCTGATTGAGTTGAACCTTCTCCTCATCCTTGAAACTTCGGGACCATGCCTGCAACAAAGCAGTCAAATTTTTGATACCCATAACAAATTTCTCGGATTTCTTAAGAATTTGAGGGATTTTTTTGGAGGAATGATGCAAAGGCGAGTGAAAGAAAACGAGGCAGGAGGTCGTGTATATAAACAGGAAAACCCTACGATACTTCGCGATCCGCGCCGCAACACGAAAAAGGAAAAATCAAAAGTCGGGGCCCGTGGGCCCCCGCGCTTGAAAATTGAGGCGCACGAGCATTCGTGCCTGAATATTGAGCGCAGCAGCGTACGCGCCTAAGCGCGCAGGCCCGAACCATATTCCATCACCTTTCTAAGCTCAATATAGGAAATGAGTCATGCCGATCATTCCTCTAAATTTCTCAAATTTCAAAATATCAAAATTTTTACTCCCCAACAGATAATCGAGTCGGTGTCTCTCCTAAAATGCTACATACAAAATATGATTTGTCAGCCCAGCACTTCGAAAACAAGCTCACATCCCCACGAAGTTTTCATTGTCAAGACAGGTATGATTCTCTACTTACGGCTGGCGAGTCATTCACGCAAGTCTAACGGACTATAAACGACCCGACTGGAAGACTGCCAGGTTGTAATCCTCGATTGACCTGGTGGCCTGGCTACTCTGACTTTTGACTTGTCCAAACCTCAGTTAGAGTGGAGGCTCTGTATAAACCCGCATTTTGCCTGCTCGTGTCTATAGAAGCCTCCAACAAAACACCTGATGATGATCCAACGTCAACATGCATTAATACGCTCGAATACGGGTTCATAATCAATAATATCCGACGTGGGTAGTTAGCGGAGTACAAATCTCTTAAAACCTACCTCAAATCCAAACTCAGTGGGTCATTTCCAACAAAATAAAGCTACTTTGAGCCAAAACCGCCACCGGGGGGCAATCTTTATCGATAGAGCCCAACTCGGTCAAAGTCGAAGCCCAAAAACAAAACAAGCCATAAAAGCGTCCAAATACGCAATTAAATCAAATCAAAACGGAATCCGAAATTGTCTCATTTAACACGGATATCAATCCGTATTTTGAGAAACTTACGATACGCGCGAATTCAATCGCGCGCATCTCCGCGCCTCAGAATTGGGTCGCTCCAATTGTCTAGCCTGAATCTCAGGGCGCAAGGCCTGTCGCGCCTGAATTTCGAAATCAGAAACATTTCTCAAACTCCAAATACACCCCTTTATTCACCATTTCGAAGGACTTTTTTCTTCAGAAATTCGGAGAGAAAATGTGCGAGAACTTCTTTACCACATACATTCAAAAACACACCTTAATTCTTCCTATATACATCGAGCCCGTATTTCAAATTATTTGACATGTAGGTTGAGGGTGTCCAAATCCCATTTATAATCGCTAAACTTTTTTTTTTTTGAATTCCTAAACTCTTTTAATTATCGTAACTAACTATACTAACATTTTCATTATTCGCATCTAACATTTAAATTCTCGTTACTAACTTCTAACTAATAACATCATTTGACGCTAAAATACTCATCTTTTTACGTATCAAATACTAAGGATGACGAAATAAGAAAATCCGAACACAAGAGTATCGCACTCGCGTCGCCGGTCAGTTATCTAGTCACCCCGCGTATTTGGTTGTCTAAGACGAGTGAACCCTTAAAATGCTTTTATGCTTTCATTTCATTACTACTGTGTATATTTATTCATCAAAACTAATTTAACACAACTCGAGTGAGCATCCAATGACGGTATTGACATCGTAGATCTCAACGATCAAATAAATAACGATGTCGAGATATGTAGGACCTAATGCTCACAAGGACAAGACGTTATCAGTTCGGAGCAAACATCCCGTGACGCCAATTCGCACATCATTGACCAATCGTCCAATGTCGATGTCGAATAGTGCAAAGAGTTTAGTTCAGATTGATCATTTTCAAAACGAGTTCGTTCAGTGAAAGTTTCTGCCCAAAGTCTATATAACAACCCGACGAGGCGCTAGGGTGGTGTCGCTTCTACATTGAGGTGTGCCATTATAGAAACCTGAGGATCAGGGTGCCAATGGCGTGCGCCCGACCTCAGGGTTATGACGCCATTGTAGAACCTTTCGTTGCACATTTTCGATACCGTTTACAATCGTTGCTCTTAAATGTTTGATGTCAAATTTATAATCAACTGTCATGCATAAAGAGATATAAAAAATTGAACTAATGCAAAACCTGATGATGTCAATCCTAGCGTCATATGGTCCACGAGATCCGAAAATGACGCCGTGATACGGAAGACTCCGATATTCGTACTAAGTCGATGTATCGTTACATATCACAAATCGGGACGATTAAGGACAAGTATCCGATTAAAGACAGAATGAGTGATGGTGGGATTTGTCGTGGATCCCGCCGATCAAATAAATAACCGACTATTCCTAGTGGGTAGCTAGGGCAAGTAGGGTCGAATCCACGGGGACGGTAGAGAGGGTTTGGACCAAGTTCCACCTAAAGACTTGACTAGGTCTCGACGCTAAACTAAACTAGAACGATAAGAAGGGAATGAACTAAGACTATGACTAAGCTAGGGGTAACAACTAAGGCTAAACGAATCTATCGAACTAAAGAAATCAAACGAGGAAAGAGTAGGGTTAGGTCGGGTTCATAAGCATAGTAGGATGATTTGGGAAATCAAGGGTGTAAGTGTCTTCTAGTTGCTAGAGTCGATCCGGGCTCTCGCTACTTAGACCGATGTCAAGGTGGGTTCGCGCTCTCGCGTCTAAACCCTAGTCCACACTCTTGTGTCTAAGACTATTCTCAAAATAATCACATACTAGACAAACAATGAGTAGAGGAAGACTAGCATGAGAAGCATGGCCACTACAACTCAAACAAGCATTTCAACAAACACATAGTGTGCCCAACATGTGACTAACAACAAAGATTCACCCTTTACCCATAATCAAGCCCTAATCACCCATAATCCACACTTAATCCTCCTACTAACCCCACAAGGAATCTACACAAACATATCTAAATTAAAACTAACACTAACAAGAAGAACCAACTCAAACAACCAAACTTGCATATGTGAAACTAACAAGGATGATGAACAAAACAATAAACAAGAACTAAAGATTGAAACTTGATTGATAAACAAAGATAAAAAGAAGGGAAAAGAAGATTATACCATACTAGAGAAGATGAAAAGAAGAAATCTTGCATAAATGGAAGAAAACCCAAATACATCAACCAAGGTTGTCAATCTTGGTTGGATTCTTCAAGAATTCCCAAATTACAAGAGTTAAACTAGGATTAAAGATTAACTAAGGACTAATCTACACTAATCTATGCTAATCTATGCTAAACTAGGCTAGGGTTTGTGGGTAATGAAGAACATAACATAGGAATACAAGAGGAAGGGTATATATAGGGTTCCAAGTGGAAAGGAGAGGAAACAATGCATCACGGGCTGCCACTGGGCCTTCCCGGCCGGGATGAGGTGGTCCCGGTCGGGAAGGGGTCGGTCCCGGCCGGGATGACCTGCTCCCGGTCGGGATGACCTGCTCCCGGTCGGGATGACCTGCTCCCGGTCGGGAAGAGCTTCAACAGTAGCCTCCTCTTTTGTACACCTCATCCCGGACAGGATGAGGCCATACCCGTCGGGGATGAGTCTTGTAGGCCTCCAATATGATCCTTTTGGTCCCTCCTTGCCTCTCATGGGTTTCTCATCGATTCTCGGGACTCGATATCGGGTCTCGGAGGCTCGGGATTGGGTCCCAAGGTCTCGGGGTCGAATCCAAGGCATCGAGTGATCGTTCCTTCACTTCGTTGGCTCCAAAAAGTGTATGTACTGAGTCGGAATCGCTCCAACTCTTCATGAGTGGTCTCGGGAACCTGAAACGAGCTAAAGGAAGCATAAGTAGCCCATAAACCGCTCCCAAGGAGCGATTCCACAAGGAAAATGGGACCAAAACACTACGAAATAGGCACTACAAACTACACTTATCAACTCCCCCACACTTAACCCTTACTCGCCCTCGAGTAAGCACAAACTAATTACTAAACTAGCCGAGTGGGTATTAGCGCACCCTACGCCCTTTCAACTCACGCGAGAACACCTAGAGGATAAGTGCTCTCCGCAAGGCAAGTGAGGTCTTGCGACAAAACTGTGGATGCAACCGGACACAAAAACACATAAACAAACAAACATACAAACAAACACACAAGCACACAAAAGGTTGCACCCAAAGAGAAACAAATACCGCTTCCCTCTAAAAAGCGGTGAAAGGAGCACTGGTTTAGGACTCAAGGCAAGTGACAACGTTCTCAAGCTAGCAATACAAACCAAAATGGACAAAACCTTAATAGTATGACGACAAAGCAATAAAAACGTTGGTAACTTACCTCGGTTCCTCCTAACCTTCTAAGAACGTACCACGGGACGATCGGCAGGATGGAAAAAGGATGAACCACGGTGTTAGTCGACACTGTAGGTAAGTGAGACCCCGCCCCCTTTAGCAATGAGCCAAGAGGGTCGTCCCATGTCCGAAACCGCCTAACTAGTCCAAGTAAAAAGGTGGAAATAATTGCAAAGTGAGGGAAGACCGACTTTCGCCGCTATCATCCTTCCTAGAGACTCGGTCCTTTGGTAGGCTCTTCACGGCAAAAGTCGGAAAAAGGCTTATTTTTGTGGGGTTAGGTTCTTTTTGTGAAACGATTTTCTTTAGGCATTTTCTCTTTTCTTTTGCATATTTGCTTTGTGTGTTGCCATGCCATTTCTTTTTCTTCTTTTCTATTTTCTTTTTGGCTTTTTGTGCCTTTTCTTTTTCTTCTTTCTTTTCTTTCTTTCATTTTTCCTTCATTTTCTTTTCTTTGCCCTTTTGGCTTGATTTGACTTTTTGGCATTTCTTTGTGTAACGAGAAAGAGAGAACTCAACAAATTGCAATTTATTGTGTGGGTATATGTAGGAGGTAGGGTAATGGGTGAGTCGGGATGGCGCCTTCCCTTCAAACCCACAAAAAGTGGAGAACTTGGACTAATCAAACAATCCTAAACATGGTCACCTAAAGGACGGGACTCGGCAACCAAGGCCTTTTCACACCGTGGGTGGTCATAATGGTCAAATGCAAATCCCGTAGTAAATCCCTAGTAAGCTAGGTGGACTCAAGGTAAAGGACCAACGAAATCATTGATTTAGGGTCATTCTACTAGACTAAAGTCCAAGACTCGATTTATACCACTAGGAAGGGAAAGTAAACACTCGCACACTAGCCTCTAAACCGGGTTTTCGTAAACCTTTTTACACACAAGACACAACTACACACACAAGACAAAGACATGACGAAAATGAAAGAAAAAGAGACAAAAGATAACAAAACAAAACAAACACATAAACGAAACAAACACCACCCCGAACATCCAAACAAGCGTCCAAATCAACCGCAAACTTTACAAAGCTCCACCCGAGCACACCACATCAAAAACCTTCTCCAAACTTCACAAGAAATAAAGAGGGAAAAGGGATAGAAGATGTTACCGGATGTCTTGAAAGCTTTCCAAAACTAACGGTGATTAAGCAACCTATAAGGAAAAGGGAGGCAAAACACACACAACAAAACAAATATACGACACAACGACGCAAAAGTAAAACACACAAAAGGAAAAATCTTTTTGATTTTTATGAAATTTTTTCAAATTTTTAGGATTTTTAAAGATTTTTCGGAAAAAACTACGAAAATAAAACTAACTACGATAGAATATCGCTCCCCCACACTTAAGCCGAGCAATGTCCTCATGCTCGACCGTAGTGCATGGGAGCACAAAAGAAAAGAAACTACGAAAATAAAACTAAAAATCAAAAAGTGGAGAAAAGGGTATAAAGTGTCCGGCCGGGGTGTAGTCAAGTCACCGTGGGCCGAGACAAGAAAAGATATGGATGGGAGAAGAAATAAAAAGAAAGAAATAAAAGGAAATGGGAGGGGAGGACTAGGTGTAATCAAGTCACCTAGCCCGGATTCCGCCCAAATCCGACTAATTCCTACAAAAAGGGGTGAAAATCTTGTAAATTTTGGATTTTGAAATGACTCTCAATGTAGTCACATAATCGAGAGTCGGGAGCAACAAATACCAAGGCCCCGAGGGCCACCATGACACAAAAGTGTATAAGGGAAGGGGAACTAACAAAAGAAGACAAGCTATCGAAGACGGAAAAGAAAGGATAGTTGCCGTACCATGCGGTTAGCAACTCACTCGCTCCATCGTCTCATTGGTCAATAAGCACTTTGCTTGTCGTCATCATTGTCATCCCGCTTCGAACTTGAAAGTATTGCATGGTTGAGGTAGTAATGGTGTGAGGGGGTGAGATTTGATGTGGGGCTCGGTGTAAAGTGAAGAGGAAATGAAGTGATGGCATGTAAATAATGTGGAAGGGTCGTATGATAAGAACAAGGAGAAGAAGGGAGGTTGGGAGGAGGTGTACAATGGTTGGGTGGACTCAAATGACGAAGAAGAGGCACAAGGGGGAGTAGGGGGCCATCCCGGTCGGGATGGGTGGTCCCGGTCGGGATGACATACCCGTCCCGGTCGGGAAGCTCCCGTCCCGATCGGGATGGCACTCCAGTAAACCCAAAATATGGTACCCTCATCCCGATCGGGATGGATCCTTCCCGGTCGGGATGCTTCACCCTTCCCGGTCGGGATGACTTCTTTCCGATCGGGACGCTCTCTTCGTGGCTTCCAAAACCCCAAAAGCTATTCAAAGCTTCAAAAAACCCGTCCCCTTGCTCACAATCCATGCTCTATCGATAATCATTCCTCTCTAGGAGTCATCTTCACTTCACCTTTCACAATAAACTCAAATACAACATCAAATTCTCTCCCTCACAACGCTCATCAACAATCCAAATAACAAGAATATCACAAAACAAAGAGTCCTAGGAACAAAATCACAATAAACATAATTACAAACACAAAATTAAAGAGAAGAGAGGTAGGGGAATGTACAACATGACGGTTCTTAAGGAACTCCGTCAAACCGAGGATGGTGGACTCTCATTCTTCAACCATAGCTCTCAAGGGCATGGAGGAGCAAGTCGAACGCACTACCGACATCATAGAGACGGCCCAAAGAGTGCTCGAGCCAAGCAATCCTCCACGGCCTCCAAGATGGAGGCAAGAAGTAGAACTCAAAAGACCCGACATCATCACTCGTGTCGTCTCCGGGGTCTATCCATCCCACGAGCTTCACCGACCTCTTCCTCCCTAGGCATCGCCTCCAATCACTATCAAGCTTCAAATCCTTGACAAGAGGCACAAAAAGCGGTTTTGGCCCCGTTTCCTTGTTGCACACCCCCACACTTTCCTCAAGTTGTGGTTCCCCATCTTCATCACTTGTCCCCACATCATCTTGGTGGAGAGGATTGAAACTTCTACCGGTGGTTTCAATCTCTTCCAAACCATTGCTCGGTTTACTTACAAGGGGTTCTTGATGCTTATCCACATTCTCGGACATGGGCAACTTGGGCTTGTCAATTTCACCCAACAACTTCACAAACTCCACCAACTCATCCAACTCACTAACCTCCTCCAATTCTTCACCAACATTGCTTTCACTAAGGGTCATATCCTCATTAATCTCTTTTTGGGTAGACGATTGAGGTTCTTCAAAGCAAGTTTCGCTTCTAAAGGGGACGTCATCGGCGACTTCACGATTGGGTTGCTCCCCGTGCTCAAGCGAGCACCCTTCGTCAAGTTGTGACGTTCGAGTTAAAAACATCACGATTTTAGCCGATATAAGATTTAATAGAGCATCAATCGCCTCCCCTTGTCTTCGATATTGGGCCATGAATTCATCTTGTTCCTTTTGCATTTGGATGGCCATTTCTTGTTGGCTCTTTTGCAATTGAAGAATCGATTGATATAACTCCAAGTTGGGCATTTGGTGGTCATTGGAGTTTTGTAAAGCTCCTTGAAAATCTTGATGATGCCCAAGAGGTGGGGCATCATATTGTTGGTAGTGAGGTTGAGATGATTGGTAGTATTGTGGGTTTTGGGGTTCATATTATGGTTGGGGTGGAGGATAATGTGGTGGGTTTTGGGGAAATTGGCTTCCATAAGGTGAATCGTGATGAAACATGGTGGGTTCACATTGATAGCTTGAGTAATAGTCACCATGATTATAGGAGTGATAAGCATTCACTTGTTGGTAGCCGTTTCCATATCCTTGAATATCGTACCCACTAGAGTCTTGATTACCCTAAGAAGCTTGATTATGGTAGGGGGGGCGTCATGTCATACCCTTGATCCATGGAGGGAGAGGAGTAGCTCATATCGGCCTCCGAGTGTGGGGAGTTTAGATCAAACCTCATGCTTGCTCGACATCTCGGCTTGTACCCGGTTGAGGACTTCTCAATCTAGCAACCGTCCGTTAAAGTGGCTCTAAGTTGCAAGAAGAAGATGGTCACCACCTCTAAGCACGAACTGTAGACTAAGAGCAAACGTGAGAAGCCTAGTGCTTTTTGGGCACTAGACAAGAGAGAAATAAACCTCACACACACAAGAAGCAAAGAAACAAAAAAAAGAAGAAAAACACAAAACAAAAGACAAAGTCAAGTAACTAGGCAAACAAGGTCTAAACTAGCACCGTCCCCGGCAACGGCGCCAAATTGATGGTGGGATTTGTCGTGGATCCCGCCGATTAAATAAATAACCGACTATTCCTAGTGGGTAGCTAGGGCAAGTAGGGTCAAATCCACGGGGACGGTAGAGAGGGTTTGGACCAAGTTCCACCTAAAGACTTGACTAGTTCTCGACGCTAAACTAAATTAGAACGATAAGAAGGGAATGAACTAAGACTATGACTAAGATAGGGGTAACAACTAAGGCTAAACGAATCTATCGAACTAAAGAAATCAAACGAGGAAAGAGTAGGGTTAGGTCGGTTTCATAAGCATAGTAGGATGATTTGGGAAATCAAGGGTGTAGGTGTCTCCTAGTTGCTAGAGTCGATCCGGGCTCTCGCTACTTAGACCGATGTCAAAGTGGGTTCGCGCTCTCGCGTCTAAACCCTAGTCCACACTCTTGTGTCTAAGACTATTCTTAACATAATCATATACTAGACAAACAATAAGTAGAGGAAGACTAGAATGAGAAGCATGGCCACTACAACTCAAACAAGCATTTCAACAAACACATAGTGTGCCCAACATGTGACTAACAACAAAGATTCACCCTTTACCCATAATCAAGCCCTAATCACCCATAATCCACACTTAATCCTCCTACTAACCCCACAAGGAATCTACACAAACATATCTAAATTAAAACTAACACTAACAAGAAGAACCAACTCAAACAACCAAACTTGCATATGTGAAACTAACAAGGATGATGAACAAAACAATAAACAAGAACTAAAGATTGAAACTTGATTGATAAACAATGATAAAAAGAAGGGAAAAGAAGATTATACCATACTAGAGAAGATGAAAAGAAGAAATCTTGCATAAATGGAAGAAAACCCAAATACATCAGCCAAGGTTGTCAATCTTGGTTGGATTCTTCAAGAATTCCCAAATTACAAGAGTTAAACTAGGATTAAAGATTAACTAAGGACTAATCTACACTAATCTATGCTAATCTATGCTAAACTAGGCTAGGGTTTGTGGGTAATGAAGAACATAACATAGGAATACAAGAGGAAGGGTATATATAGGGTTCCAAGTGGAAAGGAGAGGAAACAATGCATCACGGGCTGCCACTGGGCCTTCCCGGCCGGGATGAGGTGGTCCCGGTCGGGAAGGGGTCGGTCCCGGCCGGGATGACCTGCTCCCGGTCGGGAAGAGCTTCAACAGTAGCCTCCTCTTTTGTACACCTCATCCCGGACGGGATGAGGCCATACCCGTCGGGGATGAGTCTTGTAGGCTTCCAATATGATCCCTTTGGTCCCTCCTTGCCTCTCATGGGTTTCTCATCGATTCTCGGGACTTGGGATCGGGTCTCGGAGGCTCGGGATTGGGTCCCAAGGTCTCGGGGTCGAATCCAAGGCGAGTGATCGTTCCTTCACTTCGTTGGCTCCAAAAAGTGTATGTATTAAGTCGGAATCGCTCCAACTCTTCATGAGTGGTCTCGGGAACCTGAAACGAGCTAAAAGAAGCATAAGTAGCCCATAAACCGCTCCCAAGGAGCGATTCCACAAGGAAAATGGGACCAAAATACTACGAAATAGGCACTACAAACTACACTTATCAATGAGGTATCATAGAATTTCAAAGTAGTTAGACAACGATACGAGTTTTACCTAGGGGATTATACTTGTGACGCAAGTCAACACGTGCCAATCTATCACGTGTTTCCTTTCAAAATCAACATTTCGTATTCATTTTCAGTCCATTACCATTTTCCTTTACGACTTTGAGTGATTGCCTTGCAATATTAATACTATATCGACAACTTTTTAGTCGGACACGATATCCGATAAATAAAGGCAATTAGATTTTACCAGGATAAGTCGGGAGGAGACTTCAATGCTTCAGGATCAAGCTATTATCACGCTTTGGTCTTATACGCTGTTAACTCAGGCGCCCAGTACCTGCGCTTGAAGACTTTGACGCTGAGTCCCCTGCATCTGAGTTCTAGGGCGCACGGGTTCACGCGCCTGAGCTTCTGTCCTTTGATCAATACGCAATGTAATGCGTAACTGATTGGAGTCTGTCCAACCATCCGACAATTCGTTTCCATTTTCTTTTTCTAGCTAGAGTCCGTTTATAGTTTATGTTTACCGTTTCTAATTTGATATTACAATTGCTTGTCATATTGTGAATTCCGGGTTGTATTCCATCCGTGGAATTTGTAATCTACATTTCAAGTTTATTTACTTTACTTGCGTGGCATTTATCACTTTTAAATTAACCCACATGCTAAATTCAACTTCGAAAAATTCTAAAGGTGCATTAAATGACGTAGTGAACACGTAATTCGCATGCGTTGCCTAAAAATATGGTTGTCATACATCTTTATAATCTTACTAACGCGCGTACACAAACACCAATCGATATCGTAGTAGAGGCCGCTGTGTACGGGCGGTGTTGGGTGTCTTTCGTGGGCTTCCCAACTTGTATCTTCACCCCTTACTCAGAAACTTCGGTTTCCAGATGCCCGAAACCATTGATAACGAGAGTTATTCGATATACAATATTCGATAATTCGATATCGGTATCGTTATGCAAAGGGACGAACCCCACAAGCTCTAGTACTAAGGCAAACAGTGCTTGGTGTGCGGTACGTCTAAGTACAGAGTTGATTCGAACGGGTCCGAACTCCCGTAAAGTTCGGTGGTGACTCGAACTTAGATTTAAATTTCAATTCGAGAACAATCTCCTCACGAGATTCATTCGCCTACCCAAACCCGCGCGTGGCTGCGTCGGGGTGAATCTATGTCATGTCCACAACTTTGCTATTAAGTTTAGTCGACTTCTAATTCCACTTATTAATAGTTTTAAGATATGAGAAACATACTCGATTAACCCTTACGTTATTGTCAATTTAAGTCAAGCGTCTAAATCGTATCAATATGTAGATTAGAATGATGGAATTTAGCAAAGATGAAAGAATGATTACTCAAGTGGTATAACTTTGTTTCATACAAATTTAATCCTTATAACTCAACAACGATGAAAAGCATACAAATTGGTGAATTATATTTGCTACTTGGATATAGTTAAACAAACAAAATATTCATTTAACTATTTTAGCAATGATTTATCAATAACGACAACTAGGTGATCAAGCTAGAAGATGAATTAACAAACCAAGAAATAATGCTAATTAAACTTGATATTCAAATTTAAAAGTAAAATTTTAATGAGTCTTAAAATTCACTGAACTTGAAAGGCTTCAACTACTTATTTCAAGAATAAGAGCTTAGTCCTCCACAAAAAAACTACTTGCAAAATTAACTAGCTAGAAAATAGTGTGTTTTTGAAGATTAAAAAATGATGATTGATGTGTGTTGGATGATCAAAATGATGGTGAACTTCTCCCCTTTATTTAGTCATTCATGGAGCATCCTCACCAATGACTCATAAAGCCTCATAAAAATGCTTCATAACAATGACCATCATAAAGGAGAAGAGTAATGTTCATGAGTAAAGAAGAGAATAAAGAATCCAATGCAAAATAGAATCCTAGAAGAAATCCTATGCACAAAACTGAGCCTCCACCTGTGGCAGAAATGCCCCCACCTGTGGCAAACTGTCAAGGGCTCCACCTGTGACAAAAAGTAGCGCCTGCAAACTTAATCCTTCACTTCTTTCTTGCTTTTGGGCTTTTACTTGTAATTTGGGCTCCACGTGTCTTCACTTCCAATATTTTGTCATCTAGTAGCCCAAAATACACCCCATTTGATATCTTAATCTCTTTTCACTCTTTAATCCAGCCACTTTTTATACATTTTTGTACATTAGTCCATCAATTAGGACTTATGCATGATAACCATTTAAAACACACATAATCCTACAAAATTGTCATCTCAATGACTCTTATTAGTACCTAGTTAACTAGACTAATCAAACATCCCCACGCTTAGACCTTTACTCGTCCTGGAGTAAATCAAATCAAAACATAGCGATCCTCCACAAGGTCTATGCAGCGAAACATGGGTAGCTTGATACGACCAACAAATTCTCTCGACTCTCAGACCCCTTCCTTATATCATTCCTCTCAAAATATGTGGTCAAAGAAATAGAATAACCTACTCACCAGGACCACACTACAATCAATGCTCACTCTCCAAAAATCACAACGTCAATTACATACAAAATTTGATAAATAAAGTTGACATCCACTTATTACTCTAAATCTACGATAATCCTAAACCCGAACCACCCTTCTAACCTTCTTATGAATCCCAATTCGTGAAGAAATAGCAAAAATAGTAATCAAAGTAATGATTTTTTTAATCCCTCATTTTGCCTAAACCGCCCGCCCTTGCGGGTTTTCGGCCTAGATTTTATTCCTCACTTTTACTCTCATGGCACGCTTTTTACTCAGAGCACCCTTTTGAGTTTTCACTCCGTCCTCGGCCATATACCCATTTTTGCATAGGCTCTTGCCCTTGCGACTTTTCACCTAGCTGAGCTTTTTTCTTTCTTTCCCCCCCTCCTTTTTTTCCTTTTTTTTGAAAACTAAAATAACATATATTATACAAGGGTATTTCCCTTCCCTACGCTTAATCTTCACATTGTCCACAATGTGAGAACAATAAATAAATAGATATAGAAAAGGGAAAAGAAGGAACATACTAAGCAATCAAGTACCGGGGGAGTCCCCGGTGTCATCTCTCTAAAAGGTGGTAGGTTGGACCTTAATATCGGTAAGGATCTTGGTCGATGGTGGTTGTGGACTCGATAATCGTGCAAAGATGACACGAAACAGAAGTTTTCATCAAATCTCAAGTCTCCAAAGGTAGCGACTTGAAGCTCGGCTAGCCGAGCAAAGTTCTTTTCTAGCAAAACATCGGTCATCGTACTTCGCACATATATTTTATTTCAACTCTCTTATTTTCTCCTCCTCCTTTACTTTTTCACCAATACTCACATCATGTTAGTTGGTTATCTTCACTCACCGCTTCACTTACTTCCTCCACTTCTATTTGCATGGTCATCCTTATATCTGTCACCATTATCTTTACTCTCTTCACCCTCCTCTTATCTAATTTGTTCCAAATAACGCCTTGGGATTTAGAAAAGAAAGTGGGTTTAAGAATGAGAACATGTTTAGGATTGATCGCCTCCCAATCGGTTCGGTCGTTAACGAAGGACGGGGGATCAAACGATATTTATAAGACTCGAGATGACACACAAAAACAAACAAGTATTCGTGGTAAGTCGAGGTCGGTCCACAGGGAACAGAGGTTTTGACAAGTTTAAAGCGACGTGTTTGATGTCTAGAGGGGGGGGGGGGGTTTCTAAGGGTCGAGTCTATGGTCAAGTCTATGCTAGAGGAATCACTACGAGAATGGATAAGGGCAATTAATCTAGGGAAAGGCGTTGGGGAGAAGTCGGGATTCGGAACATGGAATGTAAGAAGGTCGGGTTCGAGTTTTTGTCGCAAAGTTGATAAAGGGGGAATGCCACATTTCGGTTTCTTCACCCAACCCACCTAAAAACCCGCTTTCGCGGCGAAGAAGGGTAAGTCACTTGTTATGGTAATTTCTACCCCGAGTTTCCCCATATTGGTAGAAATGAGTCATGGTCGGTCTAGTTGGCCGGACTAAAACAACAAAGACACAACAACCACAAACAAGGTAAACCAACATGCAAGCAACCCACCAATACCCCTAAATTCAAATAATCCAAGTCTTCACCCCTAAACCCCCCAACAAGAAATCTACTCACTAATCATAATGAAAGAAAACAAAACATTAACTATGGAGAAACTATCTAAAGCATGCATATTGACTAGATCTAAGGAAACTAACAACAATATGATGAGAAAACTACAATCTAACAATTACCGACTAAACTATGAAACTATCAAATTAATCTAAGGAATAATCTAGAACAACATGAACAAGATCTAGAGAAACTAACTACACTAAGATGATCTAAGCTAGATAATAATGAGAAACTAAATTAAATCTAAACTAGAGATAAGAGAGTGGAAAGAAATGTACCAATTATGAAGATCTACAAGAAATAAGAAGTTTGCATGGATAAAGGTTGAAGCTTTGATGGATAGAGTGAAGAACTTGTCACTAATTCTTCAATAAACCCACAAATCTTCAATAAAACTTGAATAATCTCCTTACAAACTTGAAATCTAGAGAATTGATGATGTAAACTAAGTAGATCTACTACTAATTACTATGTAAACTACTAGATTACTAGAGAATTACTACTAGATTACTACTAATGGAGGTGATACTACACTACACTAATGGAAACTACTAGATGAATACTAATCTAATGAAGGATGCTACACTAATGGATGGTTGCCTACTACTACTTGGATGCTTGGGCAACAATCTAGGGTTACATATATATAGTAATCCTCTTAATGGGTATTTAACCTAAAGCCCAAATCTAACTCTTGCTTCATTAGTGAGACAATCTCCCTCAACATCTTCATAGGGTGAAACTTTGCCCTGCGGTCTTGACAGTAATTCTCACCGGGTGAAATTTCACCCGGTCAGATTTTCTTCCTTTTTTGCGTTTTTGGCTCCTCTTTCCATCAGGTGAAATTTCACTTGGTGGGCGAAATTTCGCTCGGACAGTTTCGCCCGGTGGAGAGTTCTCGAAAAATCTTCGGGGAGGCGTTTTTACCGTCGGGTGAAATTTCGCCCGGTGGTGTCTCACCGGGTGAAATTCCGCCCGGTCATTTCATTGGCCTCGTTTCTTGTCTCATTCTTCGTTAATTGATTGGATGGCTTTAAACTTTAAGTTGTGTGCTTTATTCTTTGGACGGTATTCTCTTCTCTTGTGCTCGTGGAAGCTCGATCGTGATTTCGGTGCAAAATCCTATCAAAATCGATAGAAAACTACCAAAAACACGTAAAATGCACAAGAGGGACGCTAATGCGAGAAGTACACAAAATATGGCGATAATCGCACTCTAAACTCGCAAAACGAGGGAAAAACGGGTCTAAATGAGGGGAAAAATGGTCTAAATTTAGCACACAACAAGGATTAACAATTTTTTGTGGAGCTTTGTAAGTGGTGAGTTTGGACCAATCATTAACACACAATCACACAACTCCCTCGAACTCACAAAACAACGACAATATAATCCCCAATCTAACAATTCTATCACCAATATATATTCTCACACAACACAAAGGACACCAATTCCACAGGATAACTCAAATAACACAAGGAGTAGTGACGAAAAACCAAAAACATTTGAGCATGAACAAATGTCAAGCTACCATCTTAAGGGCAAGATGTAAATTCAAAGATATTTTTATGTGAGAACAACAATTATACCTCTTAAGAATGAATAGATGATGAGTGAATACTCTCCTTGTGTTAAAGAGAATCAAATCTTACTCAATTTGAAGATAGAAATAGAAATTTGAATTTCTTGAATTTTTTTTGTGCAAAATTAAGTTTTTAAATGTTGGATTTATATAGTGGGTAATGATAATGGAGTAAAATTGAGTGATTTTGAACCAATTTGAATGAGTTTTGTGTAGACTTTGTGTGCATATTTTTTTCTTTTGAATGAAGAAGAAGAGAAATATGAAAGGGGAATAAACAGTTATAATAATAATAATAATAATAATAATAATAATAATAATAATAATAATAATAATAATAATAATAATAATAATAATAATATACGTGCCTGATGTTAAGCTGGACCGTGACCCGAGGCCGCATTAGCCGCTCATACACATACGCGCACCTCACTGTCCTTTTTAGGTACCGGTATGATGTTTACGTCCTAGTCCGGATACTCGGACACTTGTATGAAGTCGGCTTTGAACTGTTTGTCGACCTCTTCTTTGACCTTGAGAGACCATTCCGGTCTCATTCCGCGGAGCTTCTGTTTTACCGATTTGCACCCGTCTTTAAAGGGTATACGGTGTTCGGCTATTTCCCGATCTATCCCCGGCATGTCCTTGTAGGACCATGCGAAGACGTCCTTGAACTCTTGGAGGAGGTTTGTGAACTGTTGTCTCTCCTCGGGATCTAAAGATAACCCTAACTTAAGCATCTGGGGCTCTAAAGTGGTTTCCATATTGATGGACTCGGTTTCTTCGATTATTAGATCCTGGGACTCCCTTTTTTCTAGCTGCTCGATCAGATGCGGAGGTAGGGGTACCTGTTCGTCGGGTTTCTCAATGTCATTGCATACAATATTTTTGAAACCGAAAACATTTTGAAAATAAGACAAGTCATAAAATGAACGGTTATCATTATTATTAATAGAGAATATTGAAAACAACTCAAATAGAGTGGTCATCTGTATTGGTCAGAGGCGGGATTGAGAGTGCTCTCGGGACAAACCTCGAGGCTCCAGTTGAAGTGACTACAAGGAGAGGGGTTATAGGTTGGACTCTAGCACTAGACCCTCTAGACTTGACCTCAGACTCTGACTCTGGCTCAGACTCGGACTCAGAATCGGTGTCAGGCATGTCCCCTTCACCAGTGGTCAGCTTGTAGATCCGGCTCTGGCTGTCGGTCCACTTGATGGTCTTCCTCCATGGCCTATTCCCGGTATCGGAGCCAACTTCTGAGATCAGCTTCGTGGGATCGAACCTGTTGCTTCGGAGGATTAAATTCACTAGGTCCTCTTTAGGATTCGGGGCGATCTTGTCTTCCCCAAATAGCAGCCCCAGCACGGGCTCAGCACTATCAGCACCCTCCTTGGATTCTGACTAGACGGGGGTAAATATGTCATCCGGAATGTAATTGCAATCCCGGGCCAATTTGGTCCCGAGCCGCATAGTGGTTGGTTGGTATAGACCCACCTGGATGGCCCCGAATACTGGTTTGACAAAGTAGTCGGTCAGTCTCGAGCTATAAGGGCTCAGATAGATACCCTTCACAAGATTACAAGCTTTTTCGATACTTGTTTGGACGACATTGCCCGGGGTTGCAGCATACCCTAGGCCGAAGTGAAAGCCTTCATCCTTTAGGACCTTAATAATTTTTACGGCCGACAGATATGGCCTGGAAGTGGCTCCTGGTAGGTAGCCCAGATTTTGCAGCATCGTGTCGACGCTGGTAGTAAAGTAGGGTCGGAAAAAGAAGTCTTCCTTGATCATCCCTACAAAGTCGAACCCCCAAAGGTCCGTACTGAGGTGGCCCGTGGCCTTACAGATAGCCACATTCATCGGGATAGCCTCTAGGGTAATAATCCCGTCTCCTAGGGGCATCTTGATCTTGCGGTGTAAAGTAGAGGATACCACCTTAGTAGCGTGGATCCAAAGGCGCCCCAAAAGCATGTTAAAGGAAGATGTGACATCAACCACTTGAAATTCCAGTTCCTTCTCAACCGGGCCCGTGATGATGGTCAGTTTAATGGTCCCGGTTACCGACTTCGGGCTCCCGTCGAAGGCTTAGATAGTTTGAGCCGTCGGTATATGAGAAGTGTAGTTTGTAGTGCCTAATTTGTTGTGTTTTGGTCCCATTTTCCTTGTGGAACCGCTCCTTGGGAGCGGTTTATGGGTTACTTATGCTTCCTTTAGTTCGTTTTAGGTTCCCGAGACCATTCATGAAGAGTTGGAGCGATTCCGACTCAATACATACACTTTTCGGAGCCAACGAAGCGAAGGAACGATCACTCGATGCCTTGGATTCGACCCCGAGACCTTGCGACCCGATCCCGAGCGCCTTAGACTCGATCCCGAGACCCGAGAGTCGATGAGAAGCCCATGTGAAGCAAGGAGGAACCTTAAAGATCATATTGGAGGCCTACAAGACTCATCCCCGACGGAAAGGACCTCATCCCGTCCGGGATGAGGTGTACTAAAAGCAATGCTCCTGTTTTGGGTCCGTCCCGGGCGGGACCAATCCGTCCCGGGCGGGACCAATCCGTCCCGGTCGGGACCACTCCGTCCCGGACGGGACCACCTCGTCCCGGACGGGATGGCCCAGCTACAGGCCCGCGTCACTTCTTTTCATCTCCTTACTCATTGTAACCCTATATATACCCTTCCTCTTATATTCCTATGTTATGGAGACATTACCCACTAAACCCTAGACTACTTTAGACTAGATTAGCTTAGATTAGTGTAGATTAGTCTTTAGTTTATCGTTAATCTTAGTAATTAGTCTTGTATTAAGGGAATTCTTGAAGATTCAACCAAGATTGACAACCTTGGGAGATTGTTTTGGGTTTTTCTCATTAATACAAGTTTCAATCTTTCATCCTCTTGTTAGAAGGTATAATATTCCTTCTTCTTTAATCTTATCTTTGTTTATTCATTCAAGTTTTAATCTTTGTTCATTGTTTTGTTCATTGTTCATTGTTTTGTTCATTGTTCATTGTTCATTGTTTTCATTAGTTTCATTATGTATGTTTTGTTGTTTGTGTGGATTTCTCTTGTTTATGTTAATGTTTGTTTAGATATGTGTGAGTAGACTTTTTGTGGGGTTAGTAGGGTGATTAAGTGTTGATTATGGATGATTAGGTTTGATTGAGGGTAAAGGTGGATTCTTTGTTACTAGTCACATATTATGCACACCATGTGTTTGTTGAAATGCTTGTTAGAGTAGTAGTTGCAAATGCTCTTCTTGCTTGTCTTCCTCTTTTCATTGTGTGATAGATTTGTGGTTGAATCCTTGTGTATTGGGTAACATCTTGCATAAGTATTCGGGTTTTGTCTTTGACACGAGAGTGCGCACATAGGCTTTGACGCGAGAGCGCGGACCAACCTTAGTAACTAAGTGAACCTTGCACCATCGATCTCCTAACTATCCTACTACACTTATGAACCCGACCTAACCCTACTCTTTCCTTATTTGATTTATTCGTCATCTTAGTTAGTCATTGTTACTTAGTTGACCTAGTCTTGTATTTGGGTGACCTTAGTCTAGACGCCTCATACCGTCCCCGTGGATTCGACCCGACTTCCCCTTTCTACCCAGTTAGGATTAGTTGGTTTTTTTTATTGATCGGTGGGGATCCACGACAAATCTCTCCCATCAGTATATATTCAGCCTCGGTAATACCGAGAGCTTTAGCCGTCCTTAGGGGAAGGACATTAACTGCGGACCCGTCATCTTTCAGGGTCATCGGGAGATATTTCCCTCGGCATATCACCGTGATGTACAGGGCTAAGTTGTGGGAAGCCCCGAACGATGGTAGATCGGACTCAGAGAAGGTAATGAGCGAACCTTCTTCCTTGAACATGCCCTTGAGGTAGGGTATGACTGTGGCTACCATCTTAGCGGGGGTAGTGGTTGAGTCGATCTTGATTTGATCGAGAGCCTTAGTAAGTGCCTCCCGATGCTCTTGTGAGCTGACTAGTAGTTGCCATATAGTAAGGCCAACTCGGGTTTTCTTCAGCCGCTTGACTAGAGCCAGGTCAGTAGTTGGCTCTTCAGAGGTGACTCCCGTTCTGACTGGCTCAATGACGGCTACCGGGATGGGGGTGTCCCTAGAGCTAGTAGCTTGATAGGGACGACTAGATTTAGTGAGGTGGTTACTGGCTAAAACCTTCAACTTAGCCCTTCGGACTTCCTCACTGGTAATGGGGACAGCTTCCCCTTTGACGAGATACACCGTCTTCGTCGTCGAACCAAATCACGTTAACTTTCGGGATGAAAGGAGAGATAAGATGAGAATAGTCGATCACCTCCCTGGTAAAGATAATATGGGGACTGAAAGGATTACCCTTATTACTCGGTTTGTCCCCGGATAACGGAATCTTACCGCTCTCAATCAGGTCCTGAATAAGATGCTTCAACTTCCAACACTTTTCGGTATCGTGCCCATTGCCCCAGTGATATTGGCAATAGACTTAGGCATTGTAGCTCTTGGAGCGTCGGTCGACGGGAACTTCAGGAGTTGGGCCTATCGGTTGGATTAGGCCCTTGGAAGATAGCCTTTGTAAGGCATAAGTATATGTAGTACCTATATCAGTGAATACCCGAGGTGGGGTATTCTTCTTGGACGGGGCATCTAGTAGATTAACCTCGTCGAAAATGGAGCGAGTTGCAGTAGGGGCCTTAGTAGTGAAAGAGGCCCCTTGATAACCCTTGCTCGAGGCTTTAGTTAGGCCCTCTAGCCTCAAATCATCCTCAATACTCATACCCATTTCAGTAAGGGTGGTGAAGTTGGGTATGACTGCGTACCGGAGATGGACACGGTAGGAGGGGAGGAGGTTCTTGACAAAGGCCTCCACCAAGGTTTTCTCGCTGGGCTTATCAACCAGCTTGACAGTTTCGGTCCTCCAGCCTTGAAGGTATTTGGTAAAACCTTCCTTGGGCTCCTGGGCCATAACTTCCAGGGAGCGCATAGTGGTTTGGATCTCGGTGTTATCAACATAATTCTGAGAAAATCCCGTAGCCACGTCATCCCAAGTTGGGTATTTTTTCGGGTGTAGCCTGTAGTACCAAGGTCGTGGGTGTTTCTCAAGGGACGCAGCGAAAAGATTCTTGAACATACTAGAATCTACCTCTTTAATAGCCATAAACTCCTTGAAGGCTCGAATATGGAGTAACGGGTCTTCGGTCCCTTCGAACATTGGTAGGCCCATGAGGTTCAGATTGGCATGCAACTTATCGTTTATAGGAGAATAAATACGGAAGTTCTCAGTGTGGATGCTGTTATTCCCAGACTGGTGGACCTGTTTCTCTAGTCGGCGGATCGCGCTAACCAGTTCGGCAATGGGCCAGTGTTTTTGGTACCAGTGTTTGGAGTCCCTTGCTCCACAGCAGCCAGACGGGTACTAACGGACGCTTGATCGACCCTCATTGCCGTCAGTTGGGCCTCGATCTCGGTTCGCTTCCCGATCATGGTTTCCACCATGGTTTTCAGATTGTTCATAGCTTGCTCCATTCTGAGTCTGGTTGACGGTGGCCTATCTGTTAGAACACCATGTAATCAGAAACCTCGAACCCAGACCTTGGAATCAAATTATACCGAGCAAAGAAAGACTGAACAAGAGAAAAAGACTCGAGAAAGACAACTAAATGGGTGACTCGTGGGTGGTATAACTCCCTTAGGACTTGGCTTTGTGGGCCATGTCCTGTTCGAAGGAAGGTCCGCGTGAGATTTCCCAGACTTGGACTCGAGTGTCTAAACTACCTTCCTTTGTAGGGGTATGCCCTACGTAGGCTGGTCATGCCTTTGACAGATAAGGTGGACTGAGATAGGGAGGAAATCCGTGATGTAGGATCGACGGAGTTTCGACGTTGTAGACCCTCGACGACTTATTAGAAGACCCAACACACGGATAATGGTAGGTCCTAGAATAAGGAAGGTTTTGAAAGGGTTGACTTCCTAACACAAGGAAGGCTTTGGAAAATGTTGATCTTATAAATTCGAGGACGGTCCTGATTTTTTGAATTGGGCAGCACGCCGACATGACCGTTTTTTTCTGAAAAAAGTCAAAAAGTTTTGGATTTTGAAATGGGCAGCATGCCGGCTGAAATAGGCTACTTTTGAGTCAAATCATAAGTCTAAATTTCGGCAGCATCCCGGGTTTTTGAAAATTGGACATTTTGAAAAGATGCATTTTTGGAAATGATGGTTTTTGAAAACGACACAGAAACCAAGTAGCACATAGTCACGCAAGCATTATGACGACAACATGTATGCTCTACGCTAAGTCTCGATCGGTCTATATAGGGTTTATACCAGTGCGCATGGCCTTTCCGATAATCGGGACAGACTCCCTTACCAATTTGTATACGGACATGCAACGAAACCCATACGAATTAGCCATGAGCACCTTGACGTTACCAATTTGGAATACATCGCGGTATAGTGGGACGTCGGTCGCCAGTACCGGCCCGGGTAAAATTGGGGTTAAGCATGAACCGTAAAACTAACGAGTGTTTTGTACTAACCAAACAATTTCTCCTCGAGTCTCACCCTGAGGATCCCGATGACAAGTTGTACATCAGGTATCCCCAGCGGAGTCGCCAAATTATGGACATGACATAGGTCCACCTCGACGCGGCCACGCGCGGGTTTGGGTAGGCGAATAAATCTCGTGGTAAGATTGTTCTCGGGTCGAAATTTAAATCAAAGTTGGAGTCGCCACCGAACTTTATGGGATTTCGGGCCCGTTTGAACCCACTCTATACTTGGGCGTATCGTGTACGAAGCATGGCCCGCTTTAGTACTAGACACTACAAAAAGCAGGTCGAATTACGGTGGACTATTTGCGGCTGGCTAATATTACGACGTAGAGACAGAGTCTGCGTCGACATGCGCCGGATAGAACGACGCAGTATCAAATGCGTCGGCCTTCCTGACGCTATGTCGACGGTGTCACAGACGCGGTGGTAAGGAATTGACGCCGAAAAGTTTGCGTCGGATTGCGACGGAAACCCCATCGCAAATAAATATTTCCGTCGGATATACCACCGTATAGTCTGTCAACTGCCGACTCACAGAGAGCAAGAAGGTTAGTAATTCGACGACAATTTTTTTAAAACAAGCGACGAATATTACGACGTAAACTACATCACAAAAGAATATTTGCGACGGACTCTCCGTCGCAACCCTACAAAATACGATGTAATTACAGCCAGTAAGGCACTTCTCAACTGTTTAAAAAACATCGTCTCCGACGGATTTTGTGACAGAAAGTCCGTCGTAAACCCTCATTGCCACGAAATGTCCGGCGCACAACTTTTTAAAAAATAAAAAAAACCAAGATAACTCCCCTTCTAACCCGACACCACCCCATTCATTCATTCATTCGTTCGCCCAAAAACTCCCAAAACGCAAACCCTAATCTCCAATTCAATTAAACCCAACACCCCCTTCCGGTCACCGGCGAGACCACCAGCGACCTCGCTAGCGCTCCTGCTCCCTCTACGCTCCTCTTCCTTTATTCCTCCTCCCTCCTTCCTCTTCCCTCCGCGCGCGCTCGTCCTTCCCCCCCACCGGCGTCGATCTTCTTCATCGATTTCCGGCGAGTTTCCGTCACTCTATGTGTTATTATTTTGTTCTTGTTATTGTTGTTATAGTTTTTGTTATAGTGTTGTTATTATTGTTGGGTTAATTGTTGAGTACGTCCTAAATCATTGGGGTTCGTTCTAGAAAAATCAAAATAGAAAGCTTTTATGTGACTGGGTATCTGGTTTGATGTTTGCAGATGGTTATGCATCCGACTTGTCTAGGTGTGTAGACCACTCCAAAATAATATTGCATGGCATGAAAATTCACGACTGTCATGTGTTCATGGAGCGGTTGTTGCCAATAGCATTAAAGGAGCTTGTCCCTATCAATACATGGAATGCAATTACGGAGAATAGCCATTTTTTCCGCGACTTGTGTTCGTATACCATTTCGGTGGACTCCATGAACCGTCTGGAAAATAACATCGCTGAAATCATTTGCAAGTTGGAGAGACTATTTCCTTCGTCATTCTTCAATTCAATGGAACATTTACCAGTGCACCTGCCTTATGAAGCAAAGGTTGGGGGTCCCGTTCAATATCGTTGGATGTACCCATTTGAGAGGTACGATCACAACTCTCATGAATTATCAAACTTAAATAGTAGACATAATTACCCGAACTCATATTGTTTTGCAGGTTCTTAATCATTTGAAGAAAAAAAATTGGGAATAAAGCCGGGGTTGAAGGATCAATATGCAATGCGTACTTCTTAGAGGAGACGTCAAACTTCTGCTCCTTCTACTTTGAGGATAATGTCGACACTAAAACCAAGGATCTTGATGTAGCTGTGTCTGAAAATCAAGAAAGTAATAAGAATCTAGAACCTTTTCAGAATGACCTGGGCAATACCACAGGTAAATGCAAGGAGAGATGGCTAACTGAGCTTGAGTACAATCAAGCACACACCAACGTTGTTAGAAACTGTGGCGATATCATCAAGCCTTACGAGGAGTAAGTGATTGACAGTCCCTCAAATTGTCGAAATTTTATTTCTCAAGAATAATGCTATATAAGTAAAACTCGATACTAATTCAGTAAATTCGAGGCGCACATCATGAGGGAACACGCAGAAGTAAACACAAATGATGCCGTATGGAGCAAGTATGAGTCCCTGTTCTGCATTTGGCTGCGGGATCAAGTACGGTGAATTTTCTTTTTCCTGTACCAAAAGACTGACGTCTTCTTCCATTAATATTTATTTTTATTAATTTGTTCTATTAATATGTAAGCCTGAAGCGTTGGGAGATCCCCTCGTCAAAACTCTAGTGACTGTCCCTTCCTAGCTAGTGAGGACTTGGAAGCAATATTCAGTTAATTAATACAAGTTTCGAGTTTTCAAGGCGACCGTCGACGTTCAGAATTCAACAATAAGTAATGGCGTCTGCGTGAGTTCTATTGATGGGTCTGATTATTATGGGACCCTAGATGAGGTGATAGAACTGAACTACTTTGACAGCGACACTTGTTGTAAGGCCATATTATTCAAATATGATTGGATTGACAACTCTGCAGCTTCCGTCAATGTTCATAAGTTATACAAACTAGTGGATGTGGATCGGTCAAAAAAATTGTGAGGTCACAATCCTTTTGTGCTTGCAAACCAAGTGGATCAAGTATGCTACACCCCTTACCCAAATGGGAAAAGGAGTACGAACCGGTCGACAGTGTTTAAGATCAAAGCGAGGTCAATGGTTGACACTCCAATCAACGAAGAAATTGTGTACCAGGAAGACCTAGCTACTAATAGTCAACCAATCTCATCTTGTGTTATAATTGAAGACACTAATGTCGGTGGAGAAGAACCAGGAGTGAACGTTGGTGTCGATGATGAGGACTCAAAATTTGAGTATTGGATTGCCCCTGAAGGAGATGTCGAGGAAGAGGTTTTCGCGGAAGAAGCGTGCAAGGAAGAGGTTGATATTGACTCAGATGACGACGATGATGATGATGAGGGCTTCATTGAGGAGACACAAATGGAGAAGATGATACTGATGATGATGATGATTAGTTACGTAGTACATTTTGTTTTCTTCGTAGCAATCAATTTATGTAATCATGGAATTATTCAATTTAATTTTAATGTATGGATTCCAGTTGTAGACAATTTACACTACTTGTCCTTTTGTTTCACGTAGAACACTTGTAATGGCAGTTAACCAGGAACAGGTAGAGGAGATTAATGAAGAGATGGAGATCGAAGGAAACAACGTTGTTGGAAACGTTCGTGGAAACATTGGTGGAAACGTTCGTGGAAACGTTGGTGGAAACATTCGTGGAAACGTTGGTGGAAACGTAGACGCAGGCGAATCGCAGAAGATATACTTGTCGCGACTTGACGGAGGAGTATGGTAAGTGATTTTGGTAAATGAATAATAGTATCCAACTTTAAGATATATACATTTGCTAAGTTGTGACATTGTTAATACAGGTGGAAGGATAAGTCAATTTCCGACGCGTTACGAGAATCAGTGGTTGGCACTTACATGGCCACCACAGGCACCTACAGGAGTTGGACCGAGGCGCCCCAACGAAACAGGGACGCTATGTACGCCCACTTTGAGGTAAAGTATAGTTCCAACTCCCAAATGTATAGTTTTTACTATTTACTTTGTATTTTCTAACTAATTGATTTCTCTGTGTCAGGATAAAGTCATGATTGACGCCGGGTATGATCTACGGACTCATTACGAGAAGAGGATAAAAAAACGCGTGTCCGATATCTTCTACAATACGTTGAGAGTAAGTAACAGGCCTCTATGGATACCGGTAGGTTAGTGGACGGAGGTACATAGGAGGAGAACAGAACCAGAATTCAAGAAGAAGTTAAAAGTGAAGAATGCGAACCGTCGATGCGGAAATAAGGACGGTATCGCAAAACCGATGAGCTGCCTCGGTAGTCAGAGCGCAGCGGCAGCTTACAGAGCGATGACATGTCTTTTAAAGTTAAATTATTAAATAGTCATTTGTTTCGAATAAATTTATTCACTCAACTAATGACATTTTATTTTTCTAAGGGACCGGACGCTACCCCAATCCAGGTTTTGGGAAAAACTTAGAAGACCAAGAAGGGAACCTGGATTGAACCGAGGGCGGAGGTAGTGCATGTGAGTCCTCTTATCATATATATAATCGTATTATTACGTTATGGTTGTTATCTAAGTACATTTATGAACTTTGTTGTTTCCCTAATAATATATTTTCTTATTGTAGGAGAAGTATGACAAAGCGAAAGAGGCGGCGTTGGCATCAAATCCGGAGGAAGTTGATGAGCCTCAGCTGTACCACCAGGCCACAGGCGGGTACGACGCGGAGAAACGGGTTTATGGAATAGGCAACCAAGCTAGGGAGCTATTCCGCCCCTGCACCGGCAAGAGCAATGTCGCCGTCGAGGAGGACCCGTACATGCCTACTCTCGCCACACAGCAGCGTGTGAAGACCGACCATCTGACCAAGAAGCTGGAGACATTAGCGGAACGTCAGCAGCTGGCGGCGAAGAAAATTGAGGATCAGCAGAAGACGATAGAGCTGCTGCAGAAGAGGTTGGCCACGTCTGATGAAGGCTGTAACATGGGACAACATTCACATCGTCGGGATGACAATGCTGATGACGGTCATGGGTTCGGCTCTAGAACTGTTGAGCCATTATCTTAGGTAGATTTATGTTGTCTTGACAATCTTAACTTCCTACTCATCCAAGTACTAAACCAAACAAATTACTTTCTTCTTGTAATATAATTTTATTTCTCTGAAAATTACGTTGTTTGTCTCCTACGGGATGCGGAGTATGTTGTACGTTGCCTTGCACAAGATGTGCTTTTGTAATGTTGCTGGTTTGGTTGTTTGTGTGATGATATGCGACGTTTAGGGATGGCAACGGATCCGGGATCCGATCCGGATCCGCAAGATCCGATCCACATGGATCGAATATGGATCCTAAATTTTGAGGTCCGTTGGATATGGATCCGGATCCGCTATCTTTAAACGGATCCGGATCTGGATCTTAATAAATAAATCCGGATCCGGATTCGCAAATCCGTTTTATTAAAAAATTAACAATAATAAAAAACTTAGAACTTTAATTTGTGTTTTTTTGGTTATTTCTAAGACTCTTTTCTTTTTGTTTATTAATATTTGATTATGAATCTTTATATTCAATTTTATTTGTAAAATTATGAAAATTAATATGGTCGCAAATACGTACTAATTAAAAAATTTGTAGAATTTAAGTAAGAAATTGGATCCGCGGATCCGATCCAGATCCGGCGGATCCGGTCCAGATCCGGCGGATCCGTTCCAGATCCGGCGGATCCGTATCTGGATCTATGTTTTTGGGATCTGTCGGATCCGGACCGGATCCGGATCCGCTACTAGGAGTGCGGATCTGTATCTGGATCCATGCGAATCCGGTCCGGATCCGGTCCGTTGCCATCCCTAGCGACGTTGTTGTGTTTGTTTAAGCATATTTGGGGAAGTTGTGAAATAGGCGGCTACTGGAAAAATGCAGTGACAATTGCGTCGGAATGTCCGTCGCTGAAGGCAATAATCCGTCACAAATTTACGCTCTTTGCGATGAACTATCCGTCACACTGTCCGTCACATGGCTGTCAGCTGCGTGAAGTCCCGCGACACTTTGTCCGACGCAAAAAACTGCTATTGCGACAGATAGTCCGACGCACAACGCCTTTGACTTAGACTTTGACCGCCTGCTTGGGCGTCGGCGTATCCGACGTACAATCCAACGTAAATATTCGTGCGTCGGATTGTCCGCCACACTTTGATCCATTTGCGATGAATAATAGCGGCGGACGCTGTACGTTGGTATGTCGAATGCAAATAGTAGTTTGCATCAGAATTTAAGGTATTTGCGGCGGAATTGTCTGCCGAAATTCGACCTGCTTTTTTGTGGTGAGAGCTTATTAGGTTCGTCCATTTGTATTACAATACCGATGCCGAGTTATCGGGTATGGTTTATCGAATGACTCTCGTACGCCAACGGTTTCGGGCATCCGGAAATCAAGGTTCTGAGTAAGGGGTGAGGGTACGTGTTCGGAAGCCCACACCCAACCTCGCCTGCACATAGCGGCCTCTACTAAGATACCGATTGGTTTTTAATACGCGCGCTAGTAATTCGGTAAATGTTATGCAAACATTGTTTTACGATACATAAATATAATACGTGTTGCTACGTCATTGAATGCATCTCGGTTTATGTCGAAGTGGTTTAACATGTGTTAAGGTGTAGTTTGTAGTGCCTAATTTATTGTGTATTGGTCCCTTTTTCCTTGTGGAATCGCTCCTTGGGAGCGGTTTATGGGCTACTTATGCTTCCTCTAGTTCGTTTCAGGTTCCCGAGACCATTCATGAAGAATTGGAACGATTCTGACTCGTTTCATACACTTTTTGGAGCCAACGAAGTGAAGGAACGATCCCGAGACCTTGGGACCCGATCCCGAGCCCCGAGAATCGATGAGAAACCCATGAGAAGCAAGGAGGGACCTTAAAGATCATATTGGAGGCCTACAAGACCCATCCCCGTCGGGAAGGACCTCATCCCGTCCGGGATAAGGTGCACAAATGTGAAGGGTCCTATTTTGGGTCCGTCCCGGTCGGGATCAGCCCGTCCCGGTCGGGATCAGCCTGTCCCGGTCGGGACCAATCCGTCCCGGTCGGGATGGAGGGGTTGCTGCGCGTGACTCCTTTTTCTTCCTCCTTCATTCTTGTAACCTTATAAATACTTCCCTCTTGTATTGTTTAAACATCTTACATTACCCTAGACTCTCTTAGGCCTCACTTTAATATTAAAAACCCTAGATTAGTGTTCCTCTCATTAGTTTAATCTTCCTTTAATCTTTAGTTAATCTTTGTAATTAGTCTTGTAATTAAGGAGATTCTTGAAGATTATTCCAAGCTTGACAACCTTGGAGTTTTATTTGGGTTTCCTATTAATTCAAGTTGACATCTTTTTCATCCTTTGCTAGTTTGGTATAATCCTCTTCTCCCTTTTACTTTGGTTCTTTGTTTGTTTATCAAGTTTGAATCTTTACATATTGCTTATTGTCATTGTTTGTTCATCATGGATGTTTTGATTATTATGTTGTTTTCTCTTGTTCATGTTAGTTTTATCTTGATAATGAGTGAGTAGATTCCTTGTGGGGTTGGTAGGGGGATTAGGTGTGGATTATGGGTGATTAGGGGTAAAGGTGAATCTTTTGTTGCTAGTCACATATTGGCACTCTATGTGTTTGTTGAATTGCTTGTGTGTGTAGTAGTGGCCAATGCTTCCCATATTTGTCTTCATCTTCTCATTGTGTGACTAGTGTGTGATTGTGTCGGGTATAGTCTTAGACACGAGAGTGCGGACTTGGGTTTTGACGCGAGAGCGCGGACCGACCTTGACCTAGGTTTAGACACGAGAGCGTAAACCGACTCTAGCAACTAGGAGACACCTACACCCTTGATCACCCAATTACCCTACTACACTTAAGAACCCAACCTAACCCTACTCCCTTCCATATTTGATTCATCCTCCTAGTTAGTAATCGTTTCCCTTATTCATTTTTTAGTTTGTTTCTAGTTATTTCTTTTAGCCTTGTTATAGTTAGTTCGTTACTAGCCTAGTCCTTACCTCTTCTCCCATCATAGATTGTCAATTATCATTTCATTGTGTTTGTTTGTGACTTGGCCTTGTTTCTAGGTAGACCTAGTCTAGACACCTACAACCGTCTCCGTGGACACGACCCGACTTACCCTAGCTACCGTTCGGTATAGTTGGTATTACTTGTTCTTCATTCCGGTCGACTTCCTTGTGCTTGACATGCCGGAAGATGCTATCACTCCCATTATCCTTGGGCGCCCATTTCTACTTACCGCCGGTGCTACGATTGATGTGAAGAACGGTAGGATCACATTTGAGTTAGGCGAAGAAAAACTCATGTTTGAACTCCAAGACAACACCTCGCCTACTAATGATGAGTCTTGTAAGATGATCCACACCATGAAAGACATCAATCTGGGGGATGAGTCGGAAAAAAGATTGAAGAACGACTTCTATGAGCTTGAGGATGATGACTCCGAGCTTGAGGCGAATGAGTGCCCATACCATGAGTTTGAAGACAAGTGCCAAGACAAGAAGAAAGATGAGCCTCCCTTGGGGCCACATGAGGATAGATGGACGTTTGGGTATATACCGAAGGATCGAAAGTACAAGTTCAAGCCATTGAACTTAGTGGATCGTGATGCCCCGGAAACGTCGAGACAAGGTTGTGAAGAGCCTTGTAGTGTGGATGGTTACACCACAAGCTTGATTGAAGACTTTGCAAGAGCCTTCGATTTGTTTCTTCGAGCCCTTGATGGAGATGGAATTATCCTTAGTGTTGATGAAAAAAGAATTGAAGAATGCACCATCCTTGGTTTGACGGAGTTCCAAAAGAACCGTCCTTTTGTATATATCTCTTCCTTGTAATACTTTTAGGTTTTGTGAAATTCTTGTGATTTGGTATTTTGATGAGCGATGTGAGGGAGGGATTTTGATGAATGTTTTGAGCCCATTTGACAGGTGTGAAGTGAAGATTAATCCTAGAGAGGAGGGGTTATTGTTAGAGCTTGGATTGTGTGAAAGGGAGTCGGTTTTCGAAGCTTGGGACAAGCTTTTGAAGTTATTGAGGGTTAGAAGACTCTTCCCGACCGAGAAGAGTGCATCCCGACCGGGAAGGTGTCATCCCGATCGGGATGAGGGTGCCAAAAGTTGGGTCTTCTGGAGTGTCATCCCGACCGGGAAGGGAGCTTCCCGACCGGGACGGGCATGTCATCCCGACCGGGACCATCCATCCCGACCGGGATGGTCCCCTGCTCCTCCTTTGGCCTCTTCTTTGTCATGTGAGCCCACCCTACCCCTTTATACCCCCTCCCAACCTCCCTACCTACCCTTGCACCTATCATATGACCCCTACACTTCATATACACACATTCACCTCATTTTCTCTTCACTTTACACCGACTTTCACATCCAATCCCACCTCCTTATACCTTTGTACTTCAACCATGCGGCCTAATCAAGAATGAAGAGGAATAACGACGTCGAAGACTAGCTATGTGCCGTTATCGAACTTTGAGACGATGGAGTGAGTGAGTTGCTAACCGATCGGTACGGCAACTATCCTTTCTTTTCCATCTTTTATAGCTTGTCTTCCCTTGTTTGTTCCCTTCCCCTTATATACTTTTGTGTCATGGTGGCCCTCGGGGCCTTGGTATTTGTTGCTCCCGACTCTCGGTGACGTGACTACATCGAGAGTCATTTCAAAATCCAAATTTACAAGATTTTCGCCCTTTTTGGTAGGATTTAGTCGGATTTGGGCGGAATCCGGGCTAGGTGACTTGATTACACCTAGTCCTCCCCTCCCATTTCCTTTTATTTCCTTCTTTTTATTTATCCCCCTTCCATATTTTTTCTCGTCTCGGCCCATGGTGACTTGACTACACCCCGGCCGGACAAATTCTACCCTTTTCTTCACTTCATTTTTGTTTCTTAGCTTTATTTTCATAATTTCTTTTCTTTTCTTTTTCTTTGTCTCCGTACACTACGGTCGAGCATGAGGGTGGAGCTTTGTGAAGATTTGTGGTTGATTGGTTGCTTATTTGGAAATTCGGGGTGGTGTTTGTTCTCTTCATGTGTTTGTTTTGTTTTGTTTTGTCTCGTTGCCTTTTGTCTCTTTTTCTTTCGTTTTTTGTCGTGTCTTTGTTTTTGTGGTGTGTAGTTGTGTCTAGAGTGTAAAATGGTTTTCGAAAACCCGGTTTTGAGGCTAGTGTGCAAGTGTTTACTTTCCTTTTCTAGTAGTATGAATCGAGTCTTGGACAAAATACACGGGCGGAAATACAACCCGGCTAATACAAAATAACGAACAATATAAAAAAGAATAAACGAGATATAAAGAACGATAATAATAACTTGAAACGGACCCGTATATATAAATATAAACTAGACCGTAAGTTGTGCAAATGGACGAACTCCGATTAAATACACATTATATTGTGTATTAAGCGAAGGACGGAGATAGGGGACCTAGGCGTGATGCTAGCCCCATCCCGAATCTCGATGCCTTGTCCCGACTTATCACGTTGAGAAATTGGAGTCTAGATTAATCATGCGTCGGATACGACTAAGGAGCCGTCGACACAAGATTAATAGTGAGAGACCGTCAATCAAAGTCGTTAAAGTGAAGTGATATGCATGAGTTTTGAAAAGGGAGATCACGTGATTGACATTACACGCGACGACTAAGTCGTAAAAAAAAGACGAGGCTCGAATGATGCATTAAAGCTCTCTGTTTTCTGGGCTACAGGACCCACTCGATCGAGTCATGGCATGGACTCGATCGAGTGCACCTTTGGAGTAGCTACTGCCCAGTTTTTGGGGTGCTACTCGATCGAGTGGCCCATGCACTCGGTCGAGTGGCCCCTGTACAAGGCATAACTCGTTCCGGAAAAGGGTGGCCATTCCGATTTAATTGCTTTTAAATCGATGGTTGGCCGAGTTGGATAAAAATATTGCATGATTTAAATCCAACTCGACTTCCGGTGCTATGATCGTGTAATATACGATTATAATACCGTCATCGAAAATTTGTGAAAAATGTCATTATGGGATTAAAAGAATTTGACTAGTGACGAAACTGTAGTCTTCCGCGTCACGACATCGACACTAATCCTAACGGATTATGTGATGTCGGTTTTCGCATCAACGGATTTTCCACTAATCTTAGAAATGGAGTCGAACGCGTTTAACTATGATCAACCATGATCACGTTATGCCCTTGAGTACATTGGGGCGGCGCTCCTCGAAAGGGTGCCACCTCCGTCGTTGCTCGTAAAGGGATTAAACAAACTTTGGATGGTCGTCATAGTCAAACGTGTTAAGATCCGAATTTTGATACTATTATATATATACGCGGTATGTAATGTGTTAGGAACGAAAGGATAAAAAGTTAGTAAATGGTGAAAATGTTAGTGTTAGTGTTAGTATACTAGTATAATTATAATATAAAGTACGAATATATAAATAAAATGAATCGAGATAGTAAAGATCGAGATGGGGTTTATGACACCCTCAACATACGTGCTTAGGATGGCCTCGGCAATGGACTCGTAATAGCGACGGGAACGCGGGAGTATCAAGGATGTAGTTGAGTTATGGTGTGTGTGTGTGTATGGATGGTTTAGTCGGTTTTTTTCGAGGGACAAATGACTCAGTTTTTGTGTGTAGTATTGCTTAGGATTGTAGTGTATGTAGTGTAGTGTAGAGTGCTACGGTAGAAATGTAGGGTAAAATGTGGGGTAGAATTGCATGTGTCAAAGCTGAAAAATGAGAAGGGTTTGAGGGGTATTTATAGAGTTCACCCTCGACCTAGGGTCACTCGATCGAGTGGCCCTAGTGCACTCGATCGAGTGCCTTTGAAAATGGGTCTGTTCCGGAATTTGAGGCTCCACTCGACCGAGTGGGTCAATCCACTCGATCGAGTGGATAAGGGTGGCGAGCCATTTTAGGAAATGGTTGACCCTTTTGATTTGTTTAAGGATTGTGTTCAGACGCAAGCTTCTAGAAACGAACTTGGTCGATTTTTGTGTCGGATTCGTCCTTGATCGGGTTTTGACCTGGTCGCCAAAAGACGGGTTTTATTTTTGGTGTCGCTTTTGGCCCAAATTAGTCTCATTTTACTCGGAACGACCCACCGGGTCTGAATTTGAGGTTGGTTTTGAGAGATTTGTACTCCGCTAAATGTCCACGTCGGATATTATTGATTCCAAGCCCATATTCGAGTGTACTAAGTCACGTTTGCGTCCGATCATCATCGGGTGTTTTGTCGGGAACTGCTATAGACACTAGCAGGCAAAATGCGGGTGTCTACAGAGGCCCCACTCTGACTGAGGCTTGGACAAGGCGAAAGTCAGAGTAGCTACCAGGCCAATCGCAGATTACGACCTGGCAGCCTTCCGGTCGGGTCGTTTATAGTCCAGTAGACTTGCGTGAAGGGCTCGCCAGCCATAAGCAGAGGGTCATACCTGTCCTGATGATGATAGCTCCGTGGGGAGTGGGACTTGCCTTTGAAGTCTTAGGTGTACCTGTGTGCTGATACATCACATCTTGGATGTTGCATTCCGGGAGAAACATTGACTCACGTTGGGGAGTAAAGTAATTGCGCGGAGACTTGCTTCTGAAGTCTGGGGTGTACCTGTATGCTGACACATAACAAATTGCATGTAACACATAGGCAAAACACCGACTCGTGCTGGGGGAGTAAAATATTTTTTTGAAAAGCGGAATTTTGAAATATTTTTAGAAATTTTTAGGAATGCTCGGGCCGACTCGGTTCCTATTCTGGGTTCTGAACTGCAATCAGTCCTGAGTAGGGCCCAAATCTGCTGAGGAGGCATGGTAGTTAGGGTTTATTTAGACTTCAGTTAGGTTTCCTTATTATAAATATAGGAATCCCTGCTTCAGTTCACTGCATCCCACATCACAAACCTCTTCTTCTCCTCAAAATCCTTTAGACTTTCAAGAAGATTCAAATTTCTGTCACGGGTATTGATCACCTGACTCCGCTGCTTTTTGATTGGTCCCAACACTTTCGGGACGAGGAAAAGGTTCATCTGACTCAGATGGGAATCGTCAATTTACTCCCATTTCAACGTCTGATAATCGACTCGCATTTTCTGGATGCTAGTTTAACGTTTTGGGATACTACCCATCACGTTTTCGCGTTCCCACGAGGCGAAATATGCCCTCTACCTGAGGAAATTACAGCTATAGGTGGTTGGAGCCCTGTCGCTCATCCTGCTATCCCTCCGTTCTACCCTGATCCAAGGAGGAGGCTGAGGGATTTCTTGGGTTTGTCTCATGCTGAGACAGATCGAATGGTACGGGGAAATTCTGTCTCCCTTTTCGACCTGGCTGACAAGTTCATGAACAATCGAGACGTGAGGATTACCGTTGCTCGTAGGCGTAGGGCTTTCACCTTTTGTATGTTGCACCGCTACGTTTTCGAAGGGATGATGGAGGCTGACTCGTGCTTGGGTCAGATCAGGCTGATTAGTGTGGTTGACCAGATGGAGACTGGTCATAGCCCTGCTTGGCTAGCCACCGGGGAGATCATTATGGGTCTCGATGCTAGGAGGCTTAACTTTGATCAACAGCTGACGGGGAGCGTCCGTATCTTGCAGGTATACATCTCACGTTTTTCTTGTTTTTTGTATATTTTTTTTCTTTTCACGCGAATTTTCTGATGTCTGTAAGTCACTCGATCGAGTGGACCTGTCACTCGATCGAGTGACGTCTTCGGAGTGCTTTTGCCCATTTTCAGAGGGCTTACTCGATCGAGTCAACTACGATATTCGATCGAGTGACACTCTTGGCGAGATTCTGTCTGCTTTCAGAGGGCTTACTCGATCGAGTCAGTCGTCGTACTCGGTCGAGTGGGCTGTAGCGAACCTTCATGTTGCTTACGAAACTTGTGTATCCCTTTTCAGATATGGCTGTCTGAGCGTCTGTCGATCATTGAGTCCCCTCCGAGTATTCCCAACTACCGTAGCAGCCAAATTAGCTCGAGGAGGCATCGGATAAGCTCGAGTCACCATATAAACCGAGTTTACTGGGATGAGGAACTGGTGTTTCATGGTGGTCCCTTAATCAGGTGGACCGTCGCCTGGTGGTTTCTTTCCAAACTGACGGGTTTGGCCAAGAGGGACCAAGCCCGTTACTTGGTGATTCTGTCTCTTGACTGGACAGTTCACATCTACTCGGACCGCCTCCTGAGGCAGTTCGGTTTGTCTCAGCGTATTCCTGAAACTGAGGCAATCATTAGCGTCTCGCTCCAACTGACGGACGCTATGTGTGACACCTGGCTGCAGAGATGGTTCACCCGTCCTACATGGACTATACCCAACCCTTGCCAATCCGCTTGGGTCTCACGCGCATATGGGAAGTGGACTTCCGAGGAGTCCGAGGAAGCTCGTAAGGCTTTGAAGGTTGATGAGGCCTTCGAATTGATTCGCCGGGAGACGGCGAAAGACAACAGGGGTTTCTTCGAGGAGGGAGACACTCCTGCTACTTTAGTCCGATTAGAATCGGGTTTTAAGTCACATACTAAGACTCGGATGCTGGTGCTAGCAGCACTCGGGGGCAGCCAAGCCCCCAGACTGACTTAGAGAGACGACTTGGGCCAAGATTGGCGGTTAGACACCGACTAGGCCCACGTGATCGGCTTCCTGAGCCTGTGAGGGCCCGACTTGGGCCCATTGATGTGATTGAGGACTCAAGCTCAGAGAGGCGAGTCCGGGCTAAATAGGTTCCCGTGGTGATTCGGGAGCGCTCTCCTCCGCGTCGTCGTCAGTGGACGGCCAAGGAGGCTAAGAACAAGGGAAAGGGCAAGATGCCTTGAACGCCAAGTCCCTAGCTTTTTTACTATTTAAATATTATTACTATTTTTGTTGTGTGTTTTTTGTTTTTGTTTTTTTGAATTCCTGCATTTGTAATTTCCCGAGTTTATCGGGGTTTTTATTAATTAATAAAAGAAGTTTATTACTAAACCGTTCCTGTCTTTCATGATTGCACTGGTTGTGCCCTTTTGAGGGGCTGCCTACGTATCCGCGATTAACGGAATCAAACCAAACGTAGTTCAAGCTTAGTAAATTTGCAATCTCGAATTACACCAAGACTATTGGTTCAAGGTGCTTGTGACAGTAGAATAAATAATTCTAGCTTATTGACTTGCTTTTTGTAAAAAAAATGATTTTGATAAAATTTGCTAATGACATTGAGAAGTGGCTAAGAGTAGTAACGCTTCAGCTTGTCCAGGTTGGTTGGGTTGACGAACTCATTCCCGTCCAGGTCCGTTAGTGTTACTGCTCCTCCCGATAGGGTCTTCTTTACCAAGTATGGCCCAGTCCAATTAGGTTTGAATTTTCCCCTTGGGTCAATTGGTAATAAAGCTCGAACCGATTTAAGGACCAGATCCCCTTCTTTAATGTTCCTGGGCCTTACCCTTTTGTTGAAGGCCGTTGGATCCTTTTCTGGTAGATTTGGATATTGTTGAGGGCACGAGATCGTCGTTCGTCGAGTAGAACCAACGAGTCATACCGTGCTCGAACCCAGTCAGCTTCGGGTACTTGACTTTCTAACAGGATTCGGAGGGACGGTACCTCCAGCTCGACTGGTTGGACTGCTTCCATCCCATAGGTTAAATAATACGGTGTCGCACCGGTTGCGGTGCGGATTGACGTCCGGTATCCCCACAGGGCAAAAGGTATTTTGTCGGGCCAGTCCCGGTAATTATCAACCATCTTTTTGAGTATGGTGACAATTGTTTTATTGGCCGTCTCTACTGCTCCATTCGTCTGGGGACGGTAAGGCGAAGACGTATGCCTTTGAATTTTATATTTGGTCAGTAGGGCCGCCGTTTCGGCTTGAAAATGAATCCCATGATCACTGATAAACTCGTGCGGGATCCCGTACCGGCATATTATCTTGTTTTGAATAAACTTGGCAACATGCTTAGCATTGAGAATGCGATATGACTCAGCTTCGACCCATTTGGTGAAATAGTCGATAGCTACTAAGATGAAACAGTGTCCTCCGGTACTAGAGGGATTTATTTTCCCGATTATGTCGATACCCCATGTCGAGAATGGCCAGGGTGACGTCATGGTATAAAGCAGAGATGACGGCATATGCTGCACATTGGCGAAGATTTGGCAGTTATGACAATGTTTGACATATAACTGGCAGTCGGCCTCCATAGTATTCCAGTAATACTCGAGCCTCATGATTTTTCGGGCCAGCATCTGGGCATTCATGTGTGGGCCACATTCGCCATCATGCACTTCATCCATGACCTTTTCGGCTTTATATTTGTCAACACAAAGGAGAAGAGCCCCCTGTGTCGTCTTTTTGTACAGTTGCCCGTCATCGGTACGGATGAACTGGGTGGCTAGCCTTCGTAACGCTTTCTTGGCCCGGCCTTTGGTCCCGGGAGGATATTCCCCGTTCGTTAGGTATGTCAACACAGCCTGATACCATCGTTCAGGATCAGTTATTTCAATGTCTTCAATGTCGTGGATGTACGCCGGCTCGGACCGCCTTTCGACACAAATTGGCATGCTGGTCACGTGGTCGGGAATGTTCAGCAAAGATGCCAATTTCGAGAGTGCATCTGCAAACTGATTTTCTTCCCGAGGCAAGTATATGTACTCCACCTTTTGGAATTGTTTCTCGAGATCCCTTACACGTGCCTGGTAGGCCACGAGGTTAGCGTTCCGAGTCTTCCATTTTTGAAGTGCTTGGTTAATGACCAAGGATGAATCACCGTGTACCCAGAGATTTGTGATCCCTAGATCGGCGGCGGCTTGTAGCCCGTAAATGCATGCTTCGTATTCGGCTGCATTATTGGTAACATCAAAGTCCAGTTTGATGGACACGGGAGTATGCTCCCCTTTTGGTGAAATTAGGAGGATCCCGACTCCGAACCCTCGAAAATTGGACGCTCCGTTGAAGTATAAATCCCATGTTTCGGTATCGGTATGGAAGATATCTTTATCTGGGAAGGACCAGGTATCGGTGTGTCCTTCTTCGGTTACGGGATTGTCAGCCAGGAATTCAGCTACCACCCGGCCTTTAATAGCTTTTAACGGCACAAATTTTAGATCGAACTCTGCTAGCATTAGAGTCCATCTAGAAATTCGGCCATTGAGAACGGGCTTTTCGAAAAGGTATTTGATCGGGTCCATCTTGGATAGCACATGGACCTCGTAGCTGAGCATATAATGTCTGAGCTTCTTAGTGGCCCAAACCAGAGCCAAGCATGTCTTTTCGAGCATGGTATATTTGCACTCATACTCTAAATTTTTTTGCTGATGTAATAAATGGCTCGCTCTTCGGAGTCAACTGTCTGGGCCAGCATAGCCCCCATGGCTGTCTCGGTCGTTGTTAGGTATAACGATAGAGGCAGCCGGGTTGAGGTGGCATTAAGACTGGCGGAGCAGACAGGATTTCCTTGATTTTGTCGAAAGCAGCCTGGCACTTGTCATCCCGTAGCACTCGTTCCCCTATTTTCAGTTTCTTGAAAATCGGTTCACACACCATGGTTAGCTTGGAGATGAATCGACTGATATACTGGACTTTCCCGAGGAATCTCCTTATTTCTTTTTCGGTTTTAGGAGGTTGCATCCCGGTAATGGCTTTAATTTTAGCTGGGTCGACCTCGATGCCTCGTTGGCTAACGATATGGCCCAGTAATTTGCCTGATGTTACCCCGAAACTGCACTTTTGAGGGTTTAGCCTCATGTTGTATTTGCGCAATCGGGTGAAAAACTTTCTTAGGGCGGTGATGTGACCGTCCCGTTCTTTGGATTTGACGATCATGTCATCTACATAAACCTCTACCTCTTTATGCATCATGTCATGTAATAAGGTGGTAGCGGTCCGCTGGTACGTGGCCCCGGCATTAATGAGACCAAATGGCATGACGGTATAGCAGTAAGTACCCCAAGGTGTGGTGAAGGTAGTCTTACTCATATCTTCTTCCGCCATCTTTATCTGATTGTACCCGACATACCCATCCATAAATGACAGAAGGGCATGATCGGCCGTTTTATCCACTAGTATGTCGATGTGTGGTAACGGAAAATCATCTTTCGGGCTTGCCTTGTTCAGATCCCGAAAATCTACGCATACCCGCACCTTACCATCCTTTTTAGGAACCGGCACGATGTTGGCAACCCAGTCCGGATATTCGGACACTTGTATGAAGCCGGCTTTGAACTGTTTGTCGACTTCTTCTTTTACCTTGAGAGACCACTCAGGCCTCATTCGGCGGAGCTTCTGCTTGACCGGTTTGCACCCGTCTTTAATCGGTATGTGGTGCTCGGCTATTTCCCGGTCTATCCCCGGCATGTCCCTGTAGGACCATGCGAAGACATCTTTGAATTCTCGGAGGAGGGTCGTGAATTGTTGTTTCTCCTCGGGATCTAAAGATAAACCTATCTTAAGCATCTGAGGCTCTAAGGTTGTTCCCAAATTAATGGATTCGGTCTCTTCGATTACCGGATTCCGGGATTCCCTTTGCTCCAGTTGCTAGATCAGATGTGGAGATAAGGGTACCTGTTCGTCGGGTTTCTCAATGTCATTGCATAAAATATTTTTGAAAGCAGAATTTAATAGAGACAAGTCGTAAGCAGAACGGTTGTTATTATTGATTAAAATTTTTGAAAACAACTCGAAAAGAGCAGCCATCTGATCATTGTTCAGTTGCGGAATTGGTAAGGCACGCGGGACAGACCCCGAAGTGCCAGCATCAGGAATGACAAGTGGGAGGGGGGTTACAGGAGTGACTCTAGCACCAGACTCCCTAGACTCGACCTCAGACTCTGACTCAGACTCAGGCATGTCTCCCTCTCCAGTGACTAGCTTGTAGATGTTTCCTTGACTGTCAATCCACTTGACAGTCTTCCTCCAGGCCCTGTTTCCTGTCTCGGATCCAACGTCCGAGATCAGCTTGGTCGGGTCAAACCTGTTGTTGCGGAGAATCAGGTTGACCATGTCTTCCTTTGGAGTCGGGGCTATGGTGTCTTCCCCGAAAATTAGCCCCCAGCGCGGGCTCAGCATCGTAGACTCCATCAGACTGGATGAGGGCGAACACGTCATCCGGGATGTAGTTGCAGTCCCGGGCCGATTGGGTCCCGAGGTGCGCAGCATTGGGTTGGTATAGACCAACCTGAATAGCCCCAAACACCGGTGTGACAAAGTAGTCAGACAACCGTGGGCTGTAAGGGCTCAAGTGGATACCCTTAATGATGTTGCAGGCCTTTTCGATTCCTGCTCGGACAACGTTGCCCGGGGTGGCGGCATAGCCAAGGCCAAAGTGAGAGTCTTCGTCCTTAAAGACCTCAATGATCTTCCCAGCTGGAAGATCGGGTCAAGAAGTAGCCCCCGGTAAGTACCCTAGGTTTTGTAGCATCGTGTCGATGCTAGTTGTGAAGTAGGGCCTAAAAAGGTACTCTTCCTCGATCATCCCCACAAAGTCGAACCCCCAGAGGTCCGCCTGGCCCGTGGCGTTGCAGCTATCCATAGTCATTGGGGTCGCCTCTAAAGTAATAACGTTGTCGAGCAAAGGTATCTTGATCTTTCGGTGGAGGGTGGAGGATACCGCTTTGACCGCGTGAATCCACGGCCTTCCTAGGAGCAAATTGAAGGATGAGGTGACATCGATCACCTGGAATTCAAGCTCCTTTTCAATTGGGCCCGTCATAATGGTCAGCTTTATGGCCCCAGCTAACAACTTTGGACTCCCATCGAAGGCTTGTATGGTCTGAGCCGTCGGAACATAATCGGCCTCGGTAATGCCGAGGGCTTTGGCGGTCCTCAAAGGAAGGACGTTCACAGCGGACCCGTCATCGACTAGGGTCATTGGGAGGTATTTCCCTTTGCAGATCACCGTAATATAGAGGGCCAGATTATGGGAGGCCCTGAACGGCGGTAGGTCGACCTCAGAGAAAGTGATTGTTGGGCCTCCTTCCTTCGTTTTGCCCTTCAAGTGGGGCAGGACCGTGGCTACCATTTCACCCGGGGTAGCCAAAGAGTCGATCTTAACTTGATCGAGAGCCTTAGTGAGTGCTTCTCGATGTTCTTGTGAGCTAACTAGGAGTTGCCATATGGTGAGGTTAACTCGGGCCTTCTTTAGTTGCTTCACGAGGGCCGTTTCAGCAGTCGGCTCCTCAGAGGCGACGTCCATCCTGAGTGGTTCGGTGACGGTTGTCGGGATAGGGATGTCCCTATAGCTAGTGGCTTGATAGGGACGACCAAGGTAGTTACTGGCTAAGACTAGGGATTTAGCCTCACGAATCTGCTCAGGAGTGATGGGGACGGTTTCCTCTTTAGTGAGGTAGACATCATCCTCATCGTCCAACCAGATCCCGTTCACTTGCGGGATAAATGGAGAGATAAGGTGAGAGCAATCAATCACCTACTGATAAGTGTTGTTTTTAGTGCCTATTTCGTAGTATTTTGGTCCCATTTCCTTGCGGAATCGCTCCTTGGGAGCGGTTCATGGGCTACTTATGCTTCCTCTAGCTCGTTTTAGGTTCCCGAGACCATTTGTGAAGAGTTGGAGTGATTCCGACTCAATACATACACTTTTCGGAGCCAACGAAGCGGAGGAACGATCACTCGATGCCTTGGATTCGACCCCGAGACCTTGGGAACCAATCTCGAGCCTCCGAGACCCAATCCCGAGTCCCGAGAACCGATGAGAAGTTCATATGAAGCAAGGAGGAACCAAAAGGATCATATTGGAAGCCTACAAGACTCATTCCCGACGAGTATGCACCTCATCCCGTCCGGGATGAAGTGCGCTTTTGAAGGGGTCACTGCCAGGCCGTCCCGGTCGGGACCAACCCGTCCCGGTCGGGATGACAGGCCGTCCCGGTCGGGACCAAATAGCTGTAGCCGCACCTCTTCTTTCCTTCCTCCTTCATTCTTGTACCCCTATAAATACTTCCCTCTTGTATTGTTTATGGATCTTACCTTAACCTAGACTATCTTAAGCCTCTCTACATCATATAAACCCTAGATTTAGTTTCTCTCATTAGTTTAATCATCCTTTAATCTTTAGTTAATCTTAGTTAATTAGTCTTGTAATTAGTTCTTGTATTAAGAAGATACTTGAAGACTCCTCCAAGCTTGACATCCTTGGAGATTATTTGGGTTTCCAATTTATGCAAGTTATCATCTTTTCTTCATCCTATTGTTGGTATAATCTTCCTTTCTCTTGTTTATTGTTATTATTTCAAGTTTGAATCTTTACTTAGTGTTCTTGTTATTGTTCTTGTTTTCTTTCATTATGGATGTTTGGATTGTGATGCTGTTTTATCTTCTCATTGTTGTAGTTAGTTTGATTATGAGTGAGTAGATTCCTTGTGGGTTAGTAGGGGGATTAAGGGTAGATTATGGGTGATTGGGGTTTGATTAGGAGACACCTACACCCTTGATTACCCAAGTCACCCTACTACACTTATGAACCCGACCTAACCCACTTCTTCTTCATATTTGATTCATCTTGTTAGTTAGCATCATTTCTTTAGTTTGCTAGTTGGTTTGTGTTTAGTTATTCTATTTTAGCCTTGTTTAGCCTAGTTCATTGTTAGTCCACTTCCTACTTCTCCTCTCATCATAATTCACCAATTAGTAGCTCTTTGTGTTTGTTTGGTAGCGTAGTCTCGTTCTAGGCCGACTTAGTCTAACCCTTGTGTTCCGGTCACGGAAACAATTAACCCGGCTCTGGATCCGGGTTGTATAATTGGGTTATCGGTGAACAATTGATCGACTGATTTCCTTAAACCTCTCCTTTGTCTCACTCCCTTGATCGGACCTTCCCGGCGAAGTTGGCCTGCTCCCTGCACAATGAACGCACAGGGCCTCGGAGGTTGTCCGAGGAAACCCTCTCCGATGCCTAAGTCAGTCCGTGAAATGCCTTGACGAACCTAGCTCGTGAGGAACTAGGTGGCGTTTTTTGGGAGTAAAAGTCTAGAGAGAGAAAATCCAACCCCTCTCATGTGGGAAATGGGAAAGTATTTATACCTTCCCACAAGAGAGAGGAAAAGAGAAAAGAAGAGAGGGAAATGGGTGGATGCTTGTGCGACACGTGGAATCACCTTGTCCACCCACTTCCCCTTACCTTTAGGCAAAATGACGGATGGGTCCCCGGTTCTCCTTTGGTCTTGCTTGGGTAGGGCACCCTGGAAGCAGGCAAGGGGCCTGGTTTCCCTGTTCGGCAGGCGGTAAGGCCAGGCCAAGCAGCTAAATGATTAAGGCCATTCACTTGGGGTTTTCAATGATATTGCTGGGAGGTCTGCTGGGCAGGCCATCTCTTATTCATGGATTGGGCGCCCTGGGGCCTGACTGGCAGGCGACCCGAGGCTGGCTACCGACCCCCATCAATTGGCCCTCGCCGGCTGAGGGGGAGCGGGGCTCCTGCTCGGCAGGCGACATCTTGTTTTTGAGACGGCGGGAGGTTGACTCCCTGAACACTCTTGCATTAAATGCGTCGCGTGTTCCCGAGGAAACGAGTTTTAATTTTTCTGGGTATGCAGAGAGTTTAAACGTCTTCTTTCATGATTATCCCTCTTTGCAAAGTGGATTTTCGAACAGTGCGCCAGTTTGATGATTGGCTCTCCTCTTTGCAGAAGTGGTTGGAGCACCATTAATTCCCTGCTTCTGCTTTTTGTATAAATTGTATCTTCCTCCATCATTTTTTCGACCCATTTCCAACTTTCCTTCCTTTCTTTGTCTTAATCATGGTTTGGATCAAAAAATCTGTGACTCGCCGCGGAGTTCGCTACGTTACTTTCATTTTTAGAGGATTTTGGAGGCTTCAGTATGCTCGAGCTGCTTATCGAGCTGTCCGCCGTAGCCGCCGTTCACGGCTTCATTCTCGCCGGAAGGGCAAGAAGGCTCCTACTAGGGTGAACAAGCGTCTCAAGAGGTCCTCACCCCCTGCTGCGCCTAGGTTCAGGCGTTGCCCCCAGGGAGGGGGCTGCTTTGACAGGGGATGCCACGAGTGCTTTCCGTGGCTGCACCCTGAGCAATTTGATCCCAACTTCTCTGATACTGACTCCTCCTTGGCGTCAGGCCCCTCCTCGCCTGTGAAGAAGACAGGTTGTCGCACCTGCGACGAATCCCAGGCCGTTCCCTTTGGCAGGGACTGGGAGGATAGCAGCCGAGATTCCGACGACAGTGAGGGTCTTGGTTGTTTGAGTGACAGGGATGAGGATGGGATCCCTTATGATCCTTTCAAAGACTCCCCAGACTGGGACTGGGGTTCGGACTTTGGGGGCCCAGGCAGCCCTGGGGACCCTTCCCCTGACTTGGATGATGATTAGGCATGCGTGGCAGGGCGTTCGCTTGTTGGGCCGGAATTTCTGAGCCCTTGTATATTTTCTTTCCTTGTTGGGCACTGAATGTAATTTTCCCTTTTAAGGTTTAATGAAATGAAATTCAGGCAATGTGTTTGTGCGTCGTGTTTTTAATGTTTGTTTATTACTTTTTGTTTGAAGTGAAGTGGGGACGTCATAGGGTGATCAATCCCTTGACACTTTTTGGTCCTTTCGAGGTTATTCTTGGGAAACCACACAGGGCTGACTTCTGAGGAAGTGACGCGTGGGCAGTGGTCTTTGGGTGGACTCCTGAGATTTTGGCGACTCTTTGTATGCCCTTCTCCTTATAAAAGCAATCAGTTGCACATTCTTCTTCTTTTTTCTTCTTCAATCTTTCTTTTCTTGAAATCTTCCTACTCTCTCTTTCTGCAAAAACCCTTGGGTGTTGACGAATCGTACCCCTACTTTGTACCCCCATTTCCCTGGGAGATTCCTTCTTCGGGCTTTTACCGCACTGGCAGGCAATCTTAGGTCAGACTTTTGTCTTCCATTTCCTGCTTTTTCTTTTTGATTTCCTGTTTTCCGCTTCCATTAGAGTAAAATGTCTAGAACCCGTGAGCGGATTCTACCCTTTACTGACCCATCAAAGAGGGGGGAAGGGGTGAATTTTGCCTCCTCCTCTAGGGAGGTTGGTTTTGAGGAAGAACATTCGGCGGACAGCGGGGGTGGTAACTCTCCTGACCCCCCTTCGTTTGACGCCATTGACTCGGACGACGAGGCGTTGGAAATTGACCCTTCTAGAACCTCTGGCCCCCTTGTTCGTCGGGAAAGGGGTAGGTTTTAATATTTAGATAAAGTCAAATACCGCATCCCTTTGAGTACTTTCCCTGACCCGAAAAATCGGGAGACGATCCTTGCAAAGAACGCCGCCGGTGTGATTGAGCGGTTTTACAACTTCGGGGAGGGGTACACAGTTGTTGTCCCCGGCGAAAAGGATACCGTATGCAACCCTCCCGACGGGTGCATAGCGGTTTACCACAAATGTCTGGAGTTCGGCCTTCGCTTTCCCCTCCATCCTTCCCTGGAAGAGATATTCAGGCGTATGAACGTCGCCATCGCCCAGCTGACAGCCACGACTGTCAGGGCGTTGATTTCATATGTCTGGACTTGTCTGTTCCACCGCACCGAGCCTTCCATTGACGCCCTGCGGTTTATGGTGGGCTTACAAATGGTTTCTTCTGGGAGTGCGGGCTCCCCTGGTTATTGGTCCCTTTTGGGGCAGAAGGGACATTCTTTGGTGTGGCCTACCATGGATAGTTTGAGAGACTGGAAGAACAACTTCCTTTATGTACACAGCATCCATGGGTGGAAGATTCCCCGTCATTTCAGGAATCATGTCCACACCAGGCTAGAGACCCCTGAGGAGTATCACCCTGGCGTGGGCGGAAGAGCCTTGGAGGTGAAGCTGGGCGAGAAAGACAAGGAATTGACGGGCTATTTTGCTGCCCATACTGATAAGTATGGGGTGTATGGCCCTACATTATGGCTCCCTCATGCGGAGCTTATTGCGTCTGATAAATACTTGACCCGGTTGGGCATGAACCCGGGTATAGATGAAGGTAGTTCAGGAGTGTTGATGATTCTTTCTTACTCTTTTTTCTTTTAAAGTGCCCTGACAGTTTGTATGTTTGCCTTGCAGATCTTGCTACCTTCGTCTGGAGAAAAGGGGAGGTGAGGTGCCTGGGCCTGACCGAGACTCTCACTGTTGTCCAAAGTCGCCCTTCTCTTCCCCCTGATTTTAAGAGAGGTGAGAAGAATCTGATGAAGCACTTGAAGGGTCTGTCGTTCAGTAGACCAAGGCTTCCTCCCCCTCCTAGAGCAACGCCTGCAAAAACGGCGGTTTCTGAGGCCACTCCCTCTCCAGTTGCGAAGGTGATTGCCTGTGAGGCTACCCCTTCTCCTGTTGGCAGGCAAGGGGGCCTTTCAGCAGGGGTTCAGATTCCCTCGGGGCCGCGGGCTGCAGGCTCCGATGAGACTGGGGAGAGTACTCCCAGGGGGCTGATTAGAAAGAGGAGCAGGGAGGCTCCAAATGCTGACCAAGTGGTGGACCTGGAGACTACCACGCCTGAACCTAAACGTTTTGCTCAGGGGGTTCCTGCTACCGTCTTTTCTGAGGAGAACACTGAATTCCATTACACCGCCGGCGATAGTCAAGATGTTTCCGCCTTACTTTCCGACTCCGGGGCAGTTCTAGCGGACCATCTTCTCAAGACCGTCAATTCTGCCACCAACCAAGTGACCCAGTACATCCAGCGTACTGCCAAAATCATCCAAGCTTCTGCAGAGCTGGCGGCCCTTAGCCGCCTGAGTGATGAGGAACTGTCTAACTCTGACCGCCTTTCTGCAGTCGAGAGGGACGTTGCTCTCATTGCCAGTCTGAAGGATCAGTTGGCGAAAAAGGAGGCCGAGCTGGAAGAGGCCAAGGGTCAGGCGATCCACTGGAAGTCTGAGAATGAGAAGGCTATCAGGGAGGTGTCTCGCCTGGGGGAGGAGTCAAAGAGAGCTCAGCAGGCCTTCGCGGAGTTGGAGCAGGCCAGGAAAGATTTGGCTGAGCTGGATCACGCCAAGAAGAGCGTCGTCGACCTAGGGGAGCGCCTTTCCAAGGCAAACTCAGATCTGCAGGCGGCTCTTGGCGATTTGGCGGCGAAGACCAAGGAATGGGAGAAGGAGAGGGACGAAATACTCCAGGAGGTGGATATGGCTGTGTCGGCGGGCTTTGTGAATGACGCCAACTCTTGTTTGGGGGTAGTTATGGAGGCTGTCAGGGAGATGTTCCCTGGTTTTGATGAAGATGCTTTTCGAGCCCTCTATACTGCCAAGGACGAAGCTCAAATGCGCAGACTGTCTAAAGGAGCTGCTACTTCCGGCCCAGACGCTCCCCCTGCCTAACATGAAGGGCAGTCTTCCTCAGAGGGCTCTTGCTCGTCTCCTGCTGCGCCTGTGCCAACGCTTTAACTTCCTTACTGCTTTGCGCGCCGAGCCCTTTGGTGGCCGGCTGCCGTGTTTAATTGTAATCACTTGTTTTAAAAACTCTTATCCTGTGTTCCTTTGACACTATTCCTTTTTATGCAAATTTTTCTGTTTGCTTTGTCTGTTTTTGTTCGGTTTTTCATGAGTTTGATGCGCAGCCTGTCCCTGCCTGCCTAGAGGTAAGCAGGGGGGTTCCTCAAACGTTTTTTATACAAGGTTGGGGGGCCTGCCCCCAGTCCTTGTTGACCCGGCCTGTCCCTGGCCTTTATTCAAAGTCCAGGGGGCCTGCCCCCTGCCTGCCCAGAGGTAAGCAGGGTGGCTTTTATGTTTTTTATACAAGGTTGGGGGGCCTGCCCCCAGTCCTTGTTGATCTGGCCTGTCCCTGGCTTCTATTCAAAGTCCAGGGGGCCTGCCTCCTGCCTGCCCAGAGGCAAGCAGGGGGGCTTTTGCGTTTTTTATACAAGGTTGGGAGGCCTGCCCCCAGTCCTTGTTGATCTGGCCTGTCCCTGGCTTCTATTCAAAGTCCAGGGGGCCTGCCTCCTGCCTGCCCAGAGGCAAGCAGGGGGGGCTCTTGCGTTTTTTTTATACAAGGTTGGGGGGCCTGCCCCCAGTCCTTGTTGATCTGGCCTGTCCCTGGCCTTTATTCAAAGTCCAGGGGGCCTGTTCCCTGCCTGCCCAGAGGTAAGCAGGGAGGCTTTTGCGTTTTTTATACAAGGTTGGGGGGGCTGCTCCCAGTCCTTGTTGATCTGGCCTGTTCCTGGCTTTTATTCAAAGTCCAGGGGGCCTGCTCCCTGCCTGCCCAGAGGTAAGTAGGGAGGCTTTTGCGTTTTTTATACAAGGTTGGGGGGCCTGCCCCCAGTCCTTGTTGATCCGGCCTGTCCCTGGCTTTTGTTCAAAGTCCAGGGGGCCTGCCCCCTATGGGCCTGCCCCCTGCCTACCCAGTAGGTAAGCAGGGAGGCTTGGATTTTTTGTTGAGGGGTTCATTTTTCCTGATTTTGGCAACAGGGGGGCCTCCCCCTATTGCTCCCTGCTCGTTTGTGTGTGAATGCGCAAGTTTGAACGGACAACGAGTATAAATCTGGATCTTTCTCATTTCTTTATAAAACTTGTGACATTTTGGGTGGTCGGAGCCGTCGACATTCTTTGACCGTCCTCCGCCATTTGTTTTTAGCAAAAATAAAAACTATATTCGAATTTTGTTCAGACGTAATATTTTTTCAGGGTGTCCGCATTCCAGTGAGCATGCAATTCTTGCCCTTCAAGGTTGGCGATTTTGTATGTGCCTGGTCCCAGGATTTGAGTCACTTGGTATGGACCTTCCCAGTTGGCAGTTAGCTTTCCATGCTCCTTTGATTTTCCAACCGCCTGCGTTTTTCTCAGAACCAGTTCACCCATCTGGAAGTTCCTCTGGCGGACTTTGGTGTTGAAGGCTTTCCTCATTCGTTGCTGGTAGGCAACGATGTTGGTACTGGCTTCCTCCCTTAACTCATTGACCAGGTCCAAGGCCTCGACCATTGCAGCTTCGTTTTCAGCCCGGTCGTACTGCAGGGAGCGTAGAGAAGGGATTCTTGCCTCAATTGGTAATAACGCCTCTGCTCCATATACCAGACCAAACGGGGTCTGGCCTGTAGATTCTTTTCTGGTGGTCCGGATTGACCAGAGTATACTGGGGAGCTCGTCAGCCCACCTACCCTTGAGGTCATCCACCATTTTCTTCAGGCCATTTAAGATTTGTTTGTTGGCTGCTTCTGCCTGTCCGTTGGTTTGAGGGTGACAGACGGCCGAGTAGGCGACTGCGACGTTGTGGCTTTCTAGCCAGATTCTCAAAGGATCATTGTCAAATTGTCTGCCATGGTCAAATACCAACATTTTTGGTAGGCCGAACCTGGTGATAATATTTCGCCAGACCACTTTTCTGACCGCCGGCTCAGTAATGTTGGGCACTGCTTCGGCTTCTACCCATTTGGTGAAGTAGTCTATGGCGACAATCAAGAATTTCCTGCCCCCTGTGGCCACCGTGAAGGGTCCTAGTATGTCCATCCCCCATTGAGCGAAGGGGATGGGGGATAGGATTGGCCTGAGCTCCTGCGCCGGGGCATGGATTGACGGGGCGAAGAGTTGGCATTTTCTGCATTTCTGGGTCAGGCTCTTGGCATCTGCCAGCATAGTAGGCCAGTAGTAGCCTGCCCTTAGGGCTTTGTGGGCCAGTGATCTCCCTCCGATATGATGTCCACAAATCCCCGAGTGGATATCTTCCAACACTTCAGCAGCTTGGTCTGCCCGTAGGCATTTAAGCAGAGGATAGGTAAAAGATTTCTTATAGAGTTCTTCACCAATGAATATGAACCAGGCTGCTTTAGCCTGTATCTTTCTCTTTTGTACTGCGTCTGATGGTAGGATACCATGTTTCTTGAACTGGATGAAGGGAGTCATCCAACTTTCCGGCCCTTCCTCCACGGTGCTAATCGCCTGGCAGGGGCTGGTAGACTTCTCATGTAAGACGTCAACCCATACTGACCTCCGTATGTCCTGTAGACTGGAACTTGCCAGTTTTGACAGGGCATCTGCTCGACTGTTCTGGGAACGGGGGATCTGTTTGATCTCATATGATTTCAGGCCTGATAACTCTCCTTTCACCTTCTCTAGGTATGTGGCCATTGCTTGGTCCCTGGCTTCATATTCACCATTGATTTGGTTGGCGATGAGCTGGGAGTCTGTTGCCAGGACAATCCGTTCTGCCCCTGCGGCCTTGGCTAGCCTGACGCCTGCGAGTACTGCTTCGTACTATGCTTCGTTGTTCGATGCCGGGAAGACAAACCTGAGTGCATGCTCAAAGTCAGCCCCTCCTGGGCTGGTCAGTACGACGCCTGCGCCTGCGCCATTGGCTGTCGAGGATCCATCAGTATGCACGACCCACTCCTCGGCAGGGGTCTCTTCTTCCCCTGAATGGGAGCATTCAGCCAGAAAATCTGCTAAGGCTTGGGCTTTGATGGCTGTTCTTGGCTGGTAAGATATCCCTAGCCCACTCAGCTCGATCGCCCATTTCAGTAATCTCCCTGATTTCTCAAACTTTTCCAACACTTTCTCCAACGGTTGGTCGGTGAGGACCACGACCGGATGCGCATCAAAGTAAGGTCTGAGTTTTCTGGCAGCAATAATGACTGCATAGGCGGCTTTTTCGACCATCGGGTAATTTTTCTCGGCTGCCCCCAGCGCATGACTTACAAAGTATATAGGTTGCTGGGTGCCCGCCTCTTCCCGTAAAATGACCGCGCTGACAGTTATATTAGTTACAGCGATGTAGAGAAAAAGTTTTTCCCCTGCTACTGGTCTTGCCAGGGTGGGGAGCTTCTTAAGATGGTCCTTCAATTGCTCGAAGGCTTCTTTCTGCTCGTTTTCCCACTTGAACTGTTTGTTTCCTTTCAGTATCTTGAAGAACGGAGTAGACTTGTCTGCTGATCGGGCGACGAATCGCGCCAAGGCGGCCATGCGGCCCGTCAGGCGCTGGATTTCTCTAATGGTCTTGGGCTCAGGAAGGTCTAAAACTGCCTGAATTTTCTCAGGGTTGGCGTCTATCCCCCGAGAGCTGACCAAGAATCCCAGGAATTTACCGGAACGGACCCCAAATGTACACTTTTTTGGGTTGAGTTTCATTTTGTAGGCGCGCAGGGAACAGAAGGTCTCCCGCAGGTCTATCAGGTGCTCCCTGTCTTCTTTGCTTTTCACGATGGCGTCATCGACGTAGGCCTCAATGTTTCTGCCTTTTTGACCTTCAAACACTTTATCAACTAAACGTTGGTATGTGGCCCCTGCATTTTTAAGCCCGAATAGCATCATCTTGTACGTGTAGGTGCCTGAACTGGTGATGAACGCACACTTCACTCTGTCCGGCTGCCATAAGTATACTTGATGATACCCTGAAAAGGCGTCTAGGAAGCTCAGCATGGTATAACCACTGGTGGCGTCCACCAGTTGGTCGATTCTGGGGAGCGGATAACAGTCTTTTGGGCAGGCCTTGTTGTGGTTTGTAAAGTCTACGCACATTCTCCATGCGCCCGACGATTTTTTGACCATGACTACATTCGCCAGCCATTCTGGGTAGTCACAGACCTCAATAAAATCTGCTTTCAAAAGCTTGTCAATTTCTTCCTTGATTGCCGCGTCCTTCTCTGCGGACATATTTCGCTTTTTCTGCTTTACAGGGCGAGCGTCCGTGCTTACGTTCAGCCTGTGAACGATGCACGATGGATCAACCCCGGGCATCTCATCTGCCGAGTAGGCGAATACGTCCTTGTTTTCTTTCAGCAGCTTGATTAGTTCAGCCTGGTAGGACTCCTCCAGGTCAGCTCCTATTAGGACCTGCCTCCCCGGCTCTAAGTCTACCAGCATGCTTTCGCCCCCTGGCTCCAGGTGGTTGGACGCCTGATTCTCGGCTGGAATTTCGCCCTCCCTGCTGGGGGAACTGTCAGCCTTTCTCTTTCCTTTTCTCTCTTTTTCGTGTGTTTGCAGGGCCACGGAGTAACATTGTCTGGCTGACTCTTGGTCCCCGCGCACTTTTCCTTCTAGCCCAAAATCGGTGACATATGCTATAGTGAGGGCCCTGATGGAGATGGCCGCCTCGATTTCGTCCAGGGTGGCTCTGCCAATTAGGGCGTTGTAGGCGGATCTTGCATCCACAACAACAAATGTTGCCCTGACGTTTCTGGCGGTAGAGCCTTCCCCAAAGGTTACGGGTAGGTCTATGACTCCCATGGGCAGCACGCCTGCTCCACTGAACCCGTATAACGATCCGGGGGCAGGTCGTAGGTGCCTTTTTTCCAGGCCCATTTTCTCGAAGGCGTCCTTGTACAGCAGATTCGTGTATGCGCCAGTGTCTACCATGCACCTCCGCACAATGTGGTTGCTGATCTCCAGGGACAGCACCAAAGGATCACTGTGCGGGTACACCACACGCCCTGCATCTTCAGGGGTGATGCTTAATGTTACTCCTCTTGGACTTCCTGCTTTCTCAGCATAACAGATCTGGTTCTTTAGTTCACGCATTTGTCTTTTTTGACCTCTTCGACTGAGCTGGCCCTCAGTACCCCCTGATATTACGTGGATCACCATGCGATTCTGCCCTGACCCTTCGGGTTTTTCAGACACTTCTTTCTGAGACTTATTCTTGGCTGCGTAGTTGGCCAACCATCCGTTCCTGATTAACTTCTCGATTTCGTCTTTCAGGTGGCGACATTCCTCGGTGGTGTGGCCTATGCAGTCGTGGAAGGTGCAGAATTTCTTGGGGTCTCCCTTTGGGCTGCGAGGTTTGTTCGGGCGATTCCACTTAGCGGTTTCCTTTTCTAGTTCGAAGATCTCCGCCCTGGATTTGTTTAGGGCAGTGTAACTGTCAAACCTGGGCTGGTAGACAGTGCACTCCTTCTTGGGTGTGTCTCCCTCTTCTCTCTGCTTGCCTGGTTCATTTCTGCCACGCCCACCCTGCAGTCCCCCTTGCGGCCTTGTTTGGCCTGCAGGGGTATCCGTCAGGCCGTGGAACTCCTCCTGCAGAATAAACCCTTCAGCAATTTTCCTGGCCATGGCCAAGGTTTCTGGCTGGGCCCTGATCATCTGATTTTTCATTCCTCCTGGAAGCAGGGAGATTGTCAGGGCGTAGGCGGCGGTGGAATCATCGATCTCCCTGACCTGCTGGTAGGATAGATCAAACCTTCTCAGGTATTCCCTTACACTTTCACCCTTTTTTCTGTTTTAGGGTCATAAGATCGAAACGAGTGAGGCGTCTTCTTTTATTCCCAGCATATTGTTCGAGGAAGATCTCGGCCAACTCTATGAAGAACTTGGTTGACCCCTGGCGGAGGTCCCTGAACCATCCTTGTGCAAGCCCTACCAGGGTGGTTGGGAAAACTTTGCACCAGATGGCATCATCTACGTCGTACATGCCCATGTGGCTCTCAAATGCCGCCAGGTGGTCTTCTGGGTCTGTTGTCCCATCAAACTTAATGGTGGGCATTTTAATTTTTGGAATGGGGTATTCTTGTACCTCAGGATGAAGTGGGGTTTTTGTGGGCCTGCCTACCAACCGTGACCTGCTTTCCCCAGATTGGTTACCATGAGTATCCCATTGTCTATGGGCCGGTTTCCTCATACTGGGGGAGCGGTGCCTTGGAGGCGGCCTGCTCGCTGCTTCATCTTCCGTCTCAGGGGAGATTTGCCTGGGCCTCTTCCTCTGAGAGTGGCAGAGGTTCTTACCCTGGCGATATTTAGATTCGAGCGGTTGCCCCAAGTTGAGCCTTGACTGCAGGCTTTGGGATAAACCAGGGGCTGACTGCTCTTTGACCGCCGGTGTTAACCTGGAGAAAACCCCGCCTGGCTTTTCTCCCAGGCGCTTTGACATGGGCTCCCTGGGCCTCATTCTCTCCTGCAATTCCCGGGACAAGCCTCTATGTTCTCCAGACGCGGATTCTGTCGTGTGAATGGAGAACGCCTGCTGGACAGGTGGTTCTGGGCTGCCTGTTGTAATGCGCTTTTGCACATGCGCGTATGCTTGTGCCGTCCTTCTTGCTTTTCTCTGAGCATTTCTGGCGGCGGTCCGCTTCGTGCCTCCAGCTCCATCCCTGCTCATTGAGGGTGGCTGCCTGGGAGCCGATGCGACCCTGCCTACCAGGTCCTCAGGAGTGAATTCCTGGTTTAGCATTGCAGAGAAAAAGGCGGTTGTCTGCGCCATCTGAGCTGGGGTCAGATTCAGAGCGTGTCCAGGGTGTGTCCCCAACTCAGGTATTACAGCAGCGTTTGATCCGCCGAGGAGGCTAGTTCCCCCCACCCCCAGGATAGTGGCAGGAGGGACCCTCTCCGACTGCGGCATACCATACAGGGGGGTCACCGGTGGGACCGTCGAACCCGCCCCTGCACTGGCATCGGTAATTTCTGGCATGATTGTTTTAGTCTTTTGTGGTTTAGGAATGGTTGATTTTGTGGGTAACTCGTGAGCACAACCGTTATCTTCCCCACAGACGGCGCCAAATTGTTCCGGTCACGGAAACAATTAACCCGGCTCTGGATCCGGGTTGTATAATTGGGTTATCGGTGAACAATTGATCGACTGATTTCCTTAAACCTCTCCTTTGTCTCACTCCCTTGATCGGAACTTCCCGGCGAAGTTGGCCTGCTCCCTGCACAATGAACGCACAGGGCCTCGGAGGTTGTCCGAGGAAACCCTCTCTGATGCCTAAGTCGGTCCGTGAAATGCCTTGACGAACCTAGCTCGTGAGGAACTAGGTGGCGTTTTTTGGGAGTAAGAGTCTAGAGAGAGAAAATCCAACCCCTCTCATGTGGGAAATGGGAAAGTATTTATACCTTCCCACAAGAGAGAGGAAAAGAGAAAAGAAGAGAGGGAAATGGGTGGATGCTTGTGCGACACGTGGAATCACCTTGTCCACCCACTTCCCCTTACCTTTAGGCAAAATGACGGATGGGTCCCCGGTTCTCCTTTGGTCTTGCTTGGATAGGGCACCCTGGAAGCAGGCAAGGGGCCTGGTTGCCCTGTTCGGCAGGCGGTAAGGCCAGGCCAAGCAGCTAAATGATTAAGGCCATTCACTTGGGGTTTTCAATGACATTGCTGGGAGGTCTGCTGGGCAGGCCATCTCTTATTCATGGATTGGGCGCCCTGGGGCCTAACTGGCAGGCGACCCGAGGCTGGCTACCGACCCCCATCACCTTGCAACACCGTCTCCGTGGACACGACCCGACTCTAACTACCGTTAGGTTAGCCGGTTATATTTATTTGGCGGCGGGATCCACGACAATTCCCACCATCACCTCCCCGGCAAAGATGGCATGGGAGCTGAAAGGGTTCTCTTTGTTACTCGCCTTATCTCCAGGCAGCGGGATTTTACCGCTTTCAATCAAGTCCAGGATCAAGTGCTTCAGCTTCCAGCACTTTTCGGTGTCATGCCCATTGCCTCGATGGTACTGGCAATAAGCTTGGACATTGTAGTTCTTGGAGCGTCGCTCGACCGGAACTTCAGGAGTTGGGCCTATCGGTTGGATCAGGCCCTTCGAGGATAGCCTTTGTAAGGCATAGGCATAGGTGGTACCTATATCAGTGAAAACCCGAGGTGGGATGTTCTTCTTGGAGGGGGAATTCAGTAGATTAACCGCGTCGAAAATGCTGCGGCCTGCAGCCTGGGGCTTGGCAGTGGAAGTGGAAGCCCCTTGGTATCCTTTGCAAGAGGCCTTAGTAAGGCCCTCTAGTCTCAGGTCGTCTTCAATTCTCATACCCATTTCAGTAAGGGTGGTGAAATTGGGTATGACATCATACCGAAGATGGACCCGGTAGGAGGGGAAGAGGTTTTTGACGAAAGCTTCCACCAAAGTCTTTTCACTGGGCTTATCGACCAGCTTCACACTCTCGGCCCTCCAGCGTTGAAGGTACTTAGTAAAACCCTCTTTTGGCTCTTGGGCCATGACCTCCAAAGACCGCATTGTGGTTTGGATCTCGGTGTTGTCAGCATAGTTCCGGGCAAACGTAGCCACATCATCCCAGGTAGGGTATTTTTTCGATTCTAGCCTGTAGTACCAGGACCGTGGGTGCTTTTCGAGGGATGCAGCAAAAAGATTCTTGAACATCGAAGAATCTTCCCCTTTGATAGCCATGAATTCTTTGAAGGCCCGTACATGTAGAAACGGGTCTTCGGTTCCTTCGAACATGGGCAAGCCCGTGAGATTCAGGTTCGCGGGCAGCTTGTCACTCACCGGGGAGTACTCGCGGCTATTCTCCCGATGGATATTGTTACTCCCAGCTAAGTGAACTTGTTCCTCCAGTCGGCGCACGCGCTAACTAGTTCGGCTAGAGGTCCGGTAGCCTCTGAATTAGGAGCCCTTTGCTCCACTGCAGCCATGCGAGCAACGATAGCCACTTGACCAGCCCTCATTTCTGTCAGTTGGGCATCAATGTCAGTTTGTTTGGCGGCCATGGCATCCACGGAGGCCTTGAGGTTGTTCAAAGCTGTTTCCATTTTGCGGTTGTGTCTGGTGGACGGTGGCCTGTCTGTAAGAACACCGCGTAATCAGAAACCGAACCCAGATCTCGGAATCAAAAAGAAAAAGTACATCCCGAGCGACACTAGGAAATAAGACTAAAGACTCGAGAAAGACACCTAGACGGATGACTCGTGGGTGGTATAACTTCCATAGGACTTTGACTTTGTGGGCCTAATCCTGTTCGAAGGAAGGTCCACATGAGACTTTTCCCCAGACTTTTGACTCGAGTGTACGGACGGACTTTCCTTTGTAGGGGTATGCCCTACGCGGGTCGGTCATGCCTTAACTGATAAAGCGGACTCGGGAAAAGGGGGAAACTCGTGATGTAAGATCGACAGAGTTTCGACGCTATAAACCTTCGACATACTATGCAAAGACCCGACACACGGATAAACGGTAGGTCCTATAATAAGGAAGATTTTTTTGGAAAGTCGGATGTTTGAAATTTTAAATTTTGAATATAAAATGAGCGAATTTCCGAAGGTTTGAAAACCGAAAACGGAATTTTGAAAGACGAGATTAGAATTTTAAAAATTCCGAAAATCGAGGTAGTGTTGGAAATTTGACGGTAAAAAACGGACAGCATGCCGGCTAAAGAAAAGGATACTTTGAGTCAAATCGTTAATCCTAAATTTCGTCTGCATTACGAATTTTTGAAAATTGGATATTTTGAAAAGACGGGTCCCGAAATGGACAACATTTCGGGTTTTTTCAAAATTTGGTATTTTTGGAAAGATGCATTTTTGAAATGAAGGTTTTTTGAAAAATGACACGGAAACCAAGTAGCACGTAGTCAAACAAGCATTATAACGACGCTTATGTATGCTTTACACTAAGTCTCGGTCGGTGAAAATAGGGTCTATACCAACAACGATGACATTCTCGTAAATCAGGACGGACTCCCAAAGTCGCGTTGGTCTTAGGACATGCCGCAAAACCCATACGAGTTCCGCCATCGAAGTCTTTAGCGCACCCATGTAGGAATGCACATGGTATAGTGGGACGTCGGTCACAAGTAACCGGCCCGGGCAAAAATTGGTTATGCATGAATCATTAAACTAATGCGCGCACACTAGTATACGAACGATTTCTCTTCGAGTCTCACCCTAGGAACCCCGATGACATGTGGTACATCAGGTATCCCCAGCGGAGTCGCCAAATTGTGGACGTGACGTAGGTCCACCTCGACGCGGCCACGCGCGGGTTTGGGTAGGCGAATGAATCTCGTGGTGAGATTGTTCTCGGGTTCGAAATTTAAGTCAAAGTTGGAGTCGCCACCGAATTTTGTGGTTATTCGGAACCGTTCGAGCCCACTCTATCTCGTCATGGGCTATACACAAAGTACGGCCCATTTCGATTTCAGAGTTTATGGGGCTCGTCCCTTTGCATTACAATACGGATACCGTTTACACCGGCTTTCGTGTATAGAATGACTCTCGTTCGCCAACAGTTTTGGGCATCCGGAAACCGAGGTTCTGAGTAAGGGGTGAGGGTACGTGTTGGGAATCCACTAAGGACACCCAACCCCGCCCGCACTTAGCGGCCTCTACTAAGACATCGTTCGTGTTCGTGTACGTGCGCTAGTAAAACGACTAAATGATATGCAAACATCGTTTTTGGCTAAGCATATGAATTATTGGTTAGCTACGTCATTTAATGCATCTAGATTCACGTCATAGTGATTTAGCATGTGAGGTTCATTTATAAAGCGATAAGCATCAAAATAAATAAAACTCGTAAATATGTACAAAATACACGGGCGGAAATACAGCCCGGCCAAAACAAAATAACGAACAATATAAAAAAGAATAAACGAGATATAAAGAACGATAATAATAACTTGAGACGGACCCGTATATATAAATATAAACTAGACCGTAAGTTGTGCAAATAGACGAACTCCGATTAAATACACATTATATTGTGTATTAAGCGAAGGACGGAGATAGGGGACCTAGGCGTGATGCTTGCCCCATCCCGAATCTCGATGCCTTGTCCCGACTTATCACGTTGAGAAATTGGAGTCTAGATTAATCATGCGTCGGATACGACTAAGGAGCCGTCGACACAAGATTAATAGTGAGAGACCGTCAATCAAAGTCGTTAAAGTGAAGTGATATGCATGAGTTTTGAAAAGGGAGATCACGTGATTGACTTTACACGCGACGACTAAGTCGTAAAAAAAGGACAAGGCTCGAATGATGCATTAAAGCTCTCGGTTTTCTGGGCTACAGGACCCACTCGATCGAGTCATGGCATGGACTCGATCGAGTGCACCATTGGAGTAGCTACTGCCCAGTTTTTGGGGTGCTACTCGATCGAGTGGCCCATGCACTCGGTCGAGTGGCCCCTGTACGAGGCATAACTCGTTTTGGAAAAGGGTGGCCATTCCGATTTAATTGCTTTTAAATCGATGGTTGGCCGAGTTGGATAAAAATATTGCATGATTTAAATCCAACTCGACTTCCGGTGCTATGATCGTGTAATATACGATTATAATACCGTCATCGGAAATTTGTGAAAAATGTCATTATGGGATTAAAAGAATTTGACTAGTGACGAAACTGTAGTCCTCCGCGTCACGACATCAATACTAATCCTAACGGATTATGTGATGTCGGTTTTCGCATCAACGGATTTCCCACTAATCTTAGAAATGGAGTCGAACGCGTTCAACTATGATCAACCACGATAACGTTATGTCCTTGAGTACATTGGGGCGGCGCTCCTCGAAAGGGTGCCACCTCCGTCGTTGCTCGTAAAGGGATTAAACGAACATTGGATGGTCGTCATAGTCAAACGTGTTAAGATCCGAATTTTGATACTATTATATATATACGCGGTATGTAATGTGTTAGGAACGAAAGGATAAAAAGTTAGTAAATGATGAAAATGTTAGTGTTAGTATACTAGAATAATTATAATATAAAGTACGAAAATATAAATAAAATGAATCGAGATAGTAAAGATCGAGATGGGGTTTATGACACCCTCAACATACATGCTTAGGATGGCCTCGGCAATGGACTCGTAATAGCGACGGGAACGCGGGAGTATCGAGGATGTAGTTGAGTTATGGTGTGTGTGTGTATGGATGGTTTTGTCGGTTTTTTTCGAGGGACAAATGACTCGGTTTTTGTGTGTAGTATTGCTTAGGATTGCAGTGTAGTGTAGTGTAGAGTGCTACGGTAGAAATGTAGGGTAAAATGTGGGGTAGAATTGCATGTGTCAAAGCTGAAAAATGAGGAGGGTTTGAGGGGTATTTATAGAGTTCACCCTCGACCTAGAGTCACTCGATCGAGTGGCCCTAGTGCACTCGATCGAGTGCCTTTGAAAACGGGTCTGTTCCGGAATTTGAGCCTCCACTCGACCGAGTGGGTCAATCCACTCGATCGAGTGGATAAGGGTGGCGAGCCATTTTAGGAAATGGTTGACCCTTTTGATTTGTTTAAGGATTGTGTTCAGACGCAAGCTTCTAGAAACGAACTTGGTCGATTTTTGTGTTGGATTCGTCCTTGACCGGGTTTTGACCCGGTCGCCAAAAGACGGGTTTTATTTTTGGTGTCGGTTTTGGCCCAAATTAGTCTCATTTTACTCGGAACGACCCACCGGGCCTGAATTTGAGGTTGGTTTGGAGAGATTTGTACTCCGCTAAATGTCCACGTCGAATATTATTGATTCCGAGCCCATATTCAAGTGTACTAAGTCACGTTTGCGTCCGATCATCATCGGGTGTTTTGTCGGGAACTGCTATAGACACTAGCAGGCAAAATGCGGGTGTCTACAGAGTTTTTTGGGCATGTATCTCGGTGGGGCAAGCAAAGCTCACAATGACTGAACTTCTTCTTTTGGTAAGTGCAATGTCATTCACTCCTAAAGCTCCTTGTCCATTGCTCGTCTCCATTTTAAGATCCGACGGGACAGCGTTGGCTCTCCAGAAGGTGGTTCCATGTCCGTTTCCACGCCCACGATCACTCTACCTTGTCCTCTTCCTAGGGCTATGTGTGTTGGAACACTTTGTTTTGTCTAGCAATTGTCCTCGTTGTGTTCCCATTTTCTACATCGATCTTCTTCATTCCCTGCCTCTTTCTTTAATTTTTGCTAATTACGACGCCCGCTGCGTCCTGCTGATGGTCCATGTCTTATAGCAAAGGAGACCTCCTATGTTATTTTCTCCTTCATTCTCACAATTGCCTGTTCTTCTGTTAATAAAATCCCATATACCTGACTTAACGAAGGAATCGTGTCCTCCATAAGTATATTAGATCAGAGAGTTCCATATATTTTATCATTCAAACCCATTAAGAATTTATGTACCTTCTCCTCTTCTCGTTCTATATGAATTGAAGCTCGGTTGCCACTCCATAAGTGCACTTGGACACACGAGAAAAATTTGTCAATTCCTCCCAAATTGTCTTCAATTCGGCGCAATATTCCACAATAGAAAGCTAATCTTGATTCAAGTCATTGAACTCCGACTTGATTTGATGGACACGCGGTGCATTTTCTGATGCATAACGCTCCTTCAATTCGTCCCATATCTCTTTCACAATGCGGAAAACACAATACTCGGTTGTAATTGTTTAGTTTATGACGTTCCGTAGCCATGTCTTGATAATAACATTGCATTGCCTCCAAGCAACGTGTTCAATTCTCTCTTATTTCTCTTCTGTCTTTAGCTCTTCGATCGAGCGGTCAACAAATGCAAGTTTGTTCTTTGAGTCGAGCCCCATCTTGACGTCAGCACAGTTGTCGTTTTTTTTGCCGTCGAACACTGTTTGAGTGATCATTATTTGGGTTGTCGGATGGGTGCAAGAATAATGGCGAGAATGGTAATATCGTCATTGTTTTCTTCTCATTTTCTCCTGGAATGATGGCACAAATTGTCTTATTCCCGCTCTAATACCATGTAAAATTATTTGAGAAGATTTTCGATATATTCCTTGTGCACACAATATACAACGTACATCCCGAGTATATATACAAGCTAGCAATTCTATTAAATAAGGAAAAGATCAAAGTAAATAAGAATATTTACAATATTACAATATGGTCACAATATCAAATAATATCATAATATTTTCACCATTACTCATGTGAACTTACCCGATGCCCCACCAGACCCACATACTCACAATTCTCACTTGAACTCCACCCTCTACCTGATACGATATGAAACGGTCACTAAAGACTTTGTTTTGAAGGATCCCGACCACGAACCGTCGACAGATAAAATGTGACACGTTTACAATTTACCATCTACAACTTTATTATTTTAGTTAATAAAATAGGTGTAGTAAATTAATACCTATGTAGTTTATGACTTTATTTATGTTTCTCTCTGCTTCACCATCTACGTAACCAAAAAACTTCATGCCAATAATTTTATCTAAAATAGAATACTAATTGAGAAAAGAAAGTTTATCTACTTTTAAGAAAATCTTACCATGTCATATTTTCACCCAATTAGAATATTTGTTTCTTAATGATTAATTTTATAACAAAAAATATCAAATTCAAAAAACATTTGGGAAATGTTTTTTTTTCATAGTTGCTAAATCATAACCAGCTTTTACTACTTCATACCTAATTTTTCATTTTTTTCCTTCCTTACCCTTTCTCATACAAAAAGCTCTCTTTTTCATCCTCCTTAAACCTTATCAATTTCATCTTTTCTCATTTCTCAAAACCTTAGTAAATTGTTCGAGAACCTCACCATCCTGAATCACAATTCGCACGCAGAACAAGTAATTTTGTTTTTATTAATAACTAGTCGCCATACTCGTGCACCGCACGAGACTATATTTTTTTATACCATTTGTAAACCGCAGCGCAATTCCGTATTTATTTTATTATGTATACATTTTTTTTGATTTCATGTCTTTGTAATTTTATTTACTCCCAAAAACATTCGTAAATTGTGAATAGGACGGAGCTTAAAAAGATTGAACGATCCAAGTTACGGAAATATATATGACGTGTATGTTAAATGAATGGCAGGGAAAAAAATGTGGACTGAAAGTGCCAAAACATACATAAATCAAATCTTAACAAAAATGTTCAGATCACCACAAGTGTAGCAAGGTGAATTAGACTGGAAGTGTGTTTGTAAGAACGTAAGTGAGTGATTATTGGCGACAATGATATAACGCTATAGGATGTAATACGTAACAGAGTAACTAATAATTCTTTTTTTTTAAACTTTTATTGGAGAATGTAATCATCTTCAATTATGAATTTGATCTTTTTTAGTTTTTTCTCTCGCATCTTTACTTGGGTTTTTTCAAATATTGGCCAATTTTCTTTCATGGTTTCTATTGTTACGGTTACTTCTTTCACTACCACTTTAGACCTATAACAGATTTTGGATGTGTTAATTTTGTACTTAAAATATAAGCAATGAGCCAATGTATAAATTACGGAGTGCTTGTAGTTGATGTACATAATAATTGTTCACTTACCCCATGTCTAGCTTTCTCATCTTCTTTTTAATTGGTGTGTTTACCGCGAGCTCTAATTCTGTTCGAGTGGTACACTGAGGTTCATATTGAGGTTTGGTTGTAGGTCTAATCAGGTCGGTTTGGTTGTACACTTGAGTGACATATTGAGGTTCACGCTCTATAATAATTTTTGTATCCATTATATTGTTGTGGGTGATAATACAAATATGAAATATGAAAGGGGAAGATGAATGTAAGGAGAACGAAGCGAGGTGGGAGCTGATGAGTTTTTCCGCTTTTCTCTCTTCTTTTTTAATTGATTGAGTTTTTTTTAGTTAAAAATTATGTTAATTGATTATCTCTGTTTTTAACAGACTCCCTCGTTTCTTAATTTTGTTTGTCGGTTGGTTTAGTTGTAAGAATTATGGGTCTAATACAATATATGTGGACAACATTATTTGGATCTATTGTATTTATTAGCTATCATTAAAGTTGAGCCCAAATACGTGCGTCATAATACAAATGATACGGGCTTATTTACGTCTTATAAAGTATGGGTCGGATACTATAATAGTGCAGAGACCCATTGGGGCTTTATGTGATACATGATGGGCGTATCCACTAAAGGCGACTGATAAGGCATCAGGGTTTAACCACCCCTCCTTATACAGAATCAGAGTTATGGTCCCTGACAGCACACTTTGACCTAATCTCACATATATACCATTAGTATGGAGAAACCCAAAAGGTGAGTGTGTCTGTTAGAAGACCTAATCTATCAGTATTATCAGGTACGCTTCCGCTACAGCTAATTACAGTTTATTACCGATTTATTTAGTATGAAGTTTCTGTCTTGGGTCAGATTAAATCTAACATTAGTTGCTTTGCCCAATCAGAGCAGAACACATGACTTTATTATAAGTATAGTAAGATAAATGATGGATGAGGATGATTTTTTTGGGTTTTAATAAATTATATATACATAGATATAGATATAGATAAGACAGTACTACATCTCTCTCTCTCTCTCTCTACATTTTTTTCTCCATTGTAGTATTTTTTGGTTTCTCAACTTTTGTACGTGAAATTATACAAATAGTGGGATGTATGATATTTTATTGTTCGACCTTTTGCTAGTTTCTCCTTTATTTTCTCTCGTCTACGTTGTTGAGTTTGTTGCTCTTGTCCTTTGTTGTGCTTGTTTCTAATTCTCATGTTTCACATCTATTATTGTTTTTGTTAGTCTTGTTCTATTATTTTCCATTATTAATTGTGTATTAAATTATGTTTGAAGTTTATGACGATGATTTCCTTACATTTCTTTTCTCTTTCTCTTTTCCTTATTATTTGATGTGTCTTGTGTTATCTCTACTTCTATTATAGGTTGGCATGACGATTGTTTTATAATTCGCTCTACACATTGTTTTTGTTAATAGTTTATAATTATAATTGTTGTTGTAATCGTCATATCATTATTTTTAGTCGGTAATTTCTGATAATATTGACAATCATTTTACTATATAATTTGTTATGGTTAATTGGTCGATGGAAGATTAACAAATCTTATCATTTAATAACAACTTAAAATAAAGTAATAATTAAAATAACAGTAGCCATATTTTCCTAGGGTGACCATAACTTATGAAAATATAGTTGGAAATTAAATCAAGAATTTTTCTATCCAATACCACTTATATATACCAGCAATACATCGCTCATTCAAAGTTTATCTAAATTTATCATATACATTTAGTAACATTTACTAACATTGGCATCTCTGATTAGTTGATACTAAATTTTCATTTGCTAAAATTATACTGATATATTATCTAATTCAATTATCTTTTTATTTGATGTTGGAACGCCAAATAAAATGACAAATTCATAGAGAGAGAGAATGAAAGCTATAAAAAAAATTACCATTAAATATATGAAAATTTGGCAATATATTCCAATGTCCTTGAACTTTATGTCAGGACGGAAAAGTTAAAGGAAAATGATAGTTGAAGGGGATGTAGTGTCATACAAAATTAAAATATGGATGACTTCAAACAAATTTTGATTGAAATTTTATTTTGTAGATGAGATTCAATTATGTTTTGACATCTTTATACTTCTCATTAGAATCTGAAATGTGAGTTTAGCTAAATTATGGATGAGCGATAATGATTTGTTAAAGTGGATTTATATATACAATGGTTCTGTCTCGTGAACCTTGCATGGATACTTATTTCTTAGTTAGGTCTATCTTATTTTGTTTGACATAACAATATCGGATATTAATTTTAGAAGAACAAAAAAGTTTTATCATTAGTTGGAAATGATTACTTTTAAATAAGTTTTATAATTAACGTCCTATGATATAAAAAACTGTATCACAGAAGATAAATCATATTCTCTCCGAGACTGACTTATGTTCCCTCTTTCCTTTTTGGGCTAAGTCATTATTTATTTTCTCTTCCCTTTTCAAGCCATGAATATGTGGCTCATATTCACCCATTCATTTATCTCGCTTTCTCATTCATTTTTTAACCAAATATTTTCACACCATTTTTCCCCCAAAACCCCTAAGGAAACATAAGTTAGACTCGGAGGGAGTATATATAGTAAAATGATTGTCAATATTACCAAAAATTGACGACTAAAAATATTGATAATGACAACTACAACAACGACAACATTATAATAAAGATTAGTTATAATACTAATTCTAATTTTGAATAAAATACATAATTTTTTTTTAATAAAATACATAAATCTAATTTTTAATATCAACCATTTGCATTAATAATACACATTCAATACACAAATTAAATATTTTTTTTAAAAGAAGAAATTAACCAATGAGAAGAGTGTGACATGGCTTCCTCAAATACTCTCAAAATGAAATGAAGCAGTGTGATAATTTTGTTAGAGTTTTAATAGTATACTCCCTCCTATTCTGAGTATTCCTCCCACTTTTCTTTTTGAGCTTAGTTGGGTTTTCTTCCCACTTTCTTTTTTTGGAAATAATTTTAATCATTCTTTGTTCTTCCTTCAATTCTTTATTCTTTTCCTCCACACCTAAACTCAACACCTTTTCACTTTATACCCCACCTTTTACACTTCATACCCCACTTTCTATTCATCTCTCTTACTTTATCTCCACCCTTTATTATTATTTTACTCCCTCCTTGATTTCCCCCCAAAAAAAATTGTGGAGGAATACTCTGAATAGGAGGGAGTACTTGTTTTCGTGCCCGTGAAATTCACGGGGCTAACAATGATATATTTGTGCGACCTTCTGTTATCGCAGTACCTTCTTTGTGAGCGTTTGTTGCTAACGTAGAGATCAATCGGCAAAAGAGTGAAAATTCTTAATGATTGGTCTTGTTACGTGAAGTTGGGTAAACCCCAACTATAAGCGTAAGGTAGAGAACAAAACAGTACTTAAATAATAATCCTTTATTGTAATATGACACGTTTAACTAACAGTAATACGTAAATAATTTTTTAACCAATGCTTGTAGGTTACTTAATTGTTCTCCTCTTAAGTGTGGTGTGGTGTTATTGGTCTCAATCGCTTTCCAGCCTTGCTAATCCCCTTCATGTTTGTTTCTTTCGCTTTAGGTTCATCTCTGCAGTACATTGTAGACAGATTATGGTCAATTTGCATAATGAAGCAAAAATGTAATGATTATATGTAAATGTAATTTGTTTTGTATTTACTGTTTTGGATGCTTTGAATTTTCTGTTTTATGTGGAGTATTAATGATAAGTGTAGTTTGTAGTGCCTATTTTGCTATGTTTTGGTCCCATTTTCCTTGTGGAATCGCTCCTTGGGAGCGATTTATGGGCTACTTATGCTTCTTCTAGTTCGCTTTAGGTTCCCGAGACCATACATGAAGAATTGGAACGATTCCGACTCGTTTCATACACTTTTGGAGCCAACGAACAAGAGAAGGAACGATCACTTGGTGCCTTGGATTCGATCCCGAGACCTTGGGACCCATTCCCGAGCCCCGAGAATCGATGAGAAGCCCATAAGAAGCAAGGAGAGACCGAAAAGTTCTTATTGGAGGCCTACAAGACCCTTCCCGGGCGGGATAGTGGCTTTCCCGACCGGGAAGGGGTGTACAAAGCGAGAGGTTGCTGTTTTGAGCCGTCTCGGCCGAGACCAGCCTTGTCTCGGTCGGGACCAGCCCTTCCCGGCCGAGATGGGGCCGTCTCGGTCGAGACGGGGGTGCTGCAGCCCGTGTTCACTTCCTTTCTAATCCTTTCATTCTTGGAACCCTATATATACCCCCTCTTGTAATCTTGTGTTATGTTCTTCATTACCCATAAACCCTAGACTACTTTAGCATAGTTTAGTATAGATTTGTGTAGATTAGTCGGTAATTAGTACTTAATCTTAGTTTAGCTCTTGTATTAAGGGAATTCTTGAAGAATCCAACCAAGATTGACAACCTTGGGTGATGTATTTGGGTTTTCTCTTTTATGCAAGTTTTTCCTTCTTCCATTCATCTTCTAGTATGGTATAATTTCTTTTCCCTTCTCTTTATCTTGTTTATTCATTCAAGTTTTAATCTTTGTTCATTGGTTTGTTCATTGTTCATAGTGTTCACTAGTTTCATTATGTATGTTTTGTTGTTTGTGTGGTTTTCTCTTGTTTATGTTAATGTTTGTTTAGATATGTGTGAGTAGACTCTTTGTAGGGTTAGTAGGGTGATTAAGTGTTGATTATGGATGATTAAGGTTTGATTGAGGGTAAAGGTTGATCCTTTTGTCACTAGTCACATGTTGAGCACTCCATGTGTTTGTTGAATTGCTTGTTTGAGTAGAATTGGCCATTCCTCTCATGCTAGTCTTCTTCTTCTCATTTTGTGGTCGACTCGTGATTGAATTCTTGTGTTTTCGGGTTTAGTCTTTGACACGAGAGTGCGGACTTGGGTTTAGAAGTGAGAGCGCGGACCGACCTTGCATAAGAATTCGGGTTTTGTCTTTGACACGAGAGTGCGGACATAGGCCTTGACGCGAGAGCGCGGACCATCCTTAGTAACTAGGTGAACCTTGCACCATCGATCTCCTAACTATCCTACTACACTTATGAACCCGACCTAACCCTATTCTTTCCTTATTCTTTGTTCTTAGCTTAGTCTGAGTCTTAGTTTACCCCCCTTTCCTATCGTCCTAGGTTAGGTTAGTCCCGAGACCTAGTCTTGTATTTGGGTGACCTTAGTCTAGACACCTCTTTACCGTCCCCGTGGATTCGACCCGACTTCCCCTATCTACCCAGTTAGGATTAGTTGGTTTTTTATTGATCGGTGGGGATCCACGACAAATCCCACCTTCAATTTGGCACCGTTGCCGGGGACGGTGCATTGTTTAGACTTAATTTGCTTATAGCTAGACTTAGTTACCCTTCTTTGTGTTCTTCTATCATCTCTTGTGCATATTTTCTAGGTTTCTCTTGTTTTCTTAGCCTTCTTTTCTCTTTGTTTTTCGTCGTGCTCGTTTATTGTCTTTGCCTAGTGCCCGAAAAGCACTAGGTGGTCTTACGTTTGCTCAAGTGTGTAGTGTATGCCTAGGGGGAGAGGCGAGTTCTTTCTCTTCAATCCAGAGCCGGAAAGACTCTTTAGAGCCTTACGCCAACGGACGATTGGCCGGGTTAGAATCTCTCAACCAAGTACTAGCAATACCATTGAAGAGCAAGCTCAAGGGTCCGACTTTGACGAAGCATCTCGAGAGACGGCCGAAGGGATCTTCATAAACCCCTTTGGTTCATCTATCCATTTTTCTTCACCTAGTTCCCCGTCTAGTTCTACATCAACACAGTCTACACCATCTTCTCCCGCATATCCAATCACGCCGAAGTTTTCATCTCACTCTACATTTACGGAAGATGTCTTGCCGGGACCGAATACTCTACCGGCCGCTTATGCTGGAAATTTTGTGGCCAAGACCCAATTCATCCAACTTGTGGAGAGAAATCAATTTAGTGGTTTGCCCACCGAAGACCCGCACCAACACATGGAGACTTTCTCCGATTATTGTGACGCTATTTCTCAAACCGGGGTTACTCAAGATCAAATACGTTGGGTATTATTTCCATTCTCACTAATTAGAAAAGCGAAGCAATGGATCAAGAGTCTCGATAGGGCAACCATGGGCATCGATACTTGGAAGAAACTTGCATTGGCATTCTACCAAAAGTTCTACCCTCTGGAGAAGACTAATTTGCTAAGGGCCTCCATCACCGGTTTCCAACAACGGGATGAGGAAACCCTTTATGAAGCTTGGGAGAGGTTTAAATCTTTGGTTAGATCGTGCCCGCACCATGGACTTGCACAATGGTTCTTAGTCCAACAATTTTGGAACGGTCTTTATGAGGACTCAAGACCTATTCTTAACATGGGCTCCAATGGTAGGTTCACCGAGGTCGATGATGACCAAACATGGGCAAGGATCGAGGAGATGGCGGTTCATAATTCTCAATACTCAAGGCCTAGGAAGGCAAATCGAGGAGGTAGGCACGAGGTTGATGCTATTACTCAATTAAGCATTGACCTTGGAGCTCAATTGAAGACCCACATGGAGAACATTGACAAGAAGCTCCAAGGCCACCTCAATTAAGTTCAAAGCATTAGTTCCTCCAACCAACACTCGATTCAAGAAGTGAATGCCTTGGGATTTGCACCTCCTTTGCCTTATTATGGGACGTGTGATACTTGTGGAATCGTTGGTCATGATCCTATGCATTGTCAAGGAAGCGTTTAGCAAGTGAAAGCCTTTCAAGCGTTCAAGCAAGGTGCCTCTTATTCTAATCAATACCAAGCTTTCAATTAAGTCCCTCAACAACAAGCTCTACAACTTCGTCCCTATGTTCCTCCTCCCTTAAGGGACAACAACCAAGGTTATCAAGGCAACTCAAGGCCCTTCAACAATTTCAAGCAAAATAACCAAGGTACCTTCCACAACAATAATCAAGGGTTCCAACAAGGGAACTTCAATCAAGGCCTTAATCAAGGCAATTCTCATGGGTTCCAAGGGAACCGTCAACAACAAGCAACTCAAACTCAACAACAACAAAGCAAGCCTAGGAGCCGATCTCCTACTCATGACTATGGCATTCCTCTAGCCATCACCGATACTCCACATAATCCACAATCTCTACCTCGAGATTTCAACATTCAAAAATCTATGACGGATATGCATAAAAACCAAATGGAGATGGCAAGAAACCAACAAGAGTTCTATGCTTTTATTCAAAGGGATAACATGGCGAGAGATGCTCATACGACGATGCTTGAGACCCAAATATCTCAACTTGCTTCGGGAAGCTCCTCAAGACAAAAGGGGTAACTACCTCCTCAAGGTGAAACACCAAAGTTTGAGCATGTAAATGCTATTACCACGAGGAGTGGTTCATCCTATTGTAGACACCCGTATTTTGACCGCCAGGTGTCTATGGTAGTTTCCAAAAATCACCCGATGATGATCGGACGCTAACATGTTTCTACGCGCTCGGATACGGGCTCAAATCCATTAATCGCTGGCTAACACACTTACGGAGTACAAATCTCACCAAGCGGACCTCAAATCCAGGCCCAGTGGATCATTCCGAGTCAAACAAGACTAATTCGGGCCAAAACCGACACCGGAATTAAAACCGGCTTTTCACGATTGGGTCGACCCCGGTCAAAGTCGTTTCCGAGACACACAAAAACAACCCATCAATCATCAAAAGTCCAAGTCAAACACAAAACCCATCAAGGTCAAGGTCCAAACAAGACCCGCGCGACCCATCTAGGCCACTCGATCGAGTGACCCATCCACTCGATCGAGTGGGCCTGCTTTGAGCCCGGCGGCTGACATAACGGGCCACTCGACCGAGTTGGCTACCTACTCGGTCGAGTGCCCTAGCCCGGGTGCCCTAATCTCTTCTATATAAACACCCTCCCATGCACACCATCAACACAACTTTCACAACCTCAAAAACCCTAGTACACCCTAGTACACTCTAGGACATCTACACATCACAAAAAAACCCTAAACCTAGTTTTAGGAATTCAACCCGAGCCACCACAACTTAGCCTCCATACACCTCGAAGACTCCCGTGCCATAGCCACGTTTACGAGCCTTAATCCGAGACAGAAACATGTAGGTTGAGGGTGACAAACCTCCTTCTTCTTTCTCTTCTCTTTTCTTCGTCTTTCTATTATTATTATTATTATTATTATTATTATTATTATTATTATTATTATTATTATTATTACGTTTTATTATTATTACGTATTATTATTATTATTATTATTATTATCATTACTACTACGTATTATTATTATTATTATTATTATTATTATTATTATTATTATTATTATTACGTATTATTATTATTATTATTATTATTATTACGTATTATTATTAATATTACGGTTATTTTTATTATTTATCTTATCGCGCATTCATCTTTTTTTTCAAGTAATTATTTCATAAGGGTCGAAACCCGTTGACACGGATCCGACATCACAATCCCTAGGGATTTATTTCGATGTCGGAAAAGTCGAGGGAATCAAGTTTTTTTATTATTCAAGTAAAGCGTCGATTTTAGATTCGATACCAATTCCATAATTGGATATCGAATCTAACAATCAAGTCATATGAATTAATTAACGTGATTTATTCATATCACGATAATTAATTCAAAGCGACTAAAATTAATCCATCTTTTTTATTTTTCACTCTAAATATCCCATATCGATTCAATAATCGAATATGGGATAGGATGAGTATTCAATTTTAGAATCGGGTATAAATTCAACAATATTTATATTCGGTTGAGCAAAATTCGCGATTTATAAAACCAAGTCGAACATAAATTATGCAATATTTATGTCCGATTCGGTAAAACCGTCAAATTATCATAAACCAAAAGCAATTTCAAAATCAATAATTAAATTGCAAACGAATAAAGTTCGTACAGGTGCCACTCGACCGAGTGCCTTAGTCACTCGATCGAGTGACACCCTAAAATCGAGACAGAATGCTAAATATGACCACCACCCGATCGAGTCTCACAGTGACTCGGTCGAGTGGCCATGTACTCGACCGAGTTAGTCGATAACTCGACCGAGTACGGTCTTTGACGCAAAGCAGAATCATTTTTTTTGGTTCCACTCGATCGAGTCCATCGACCACTCGATCGAGTGGCCTCATAACGACTCAAACACGAGTCGTACATTATTCTATTTTTCAAACTCGATAGTATTTTACGACTTAGGTCAACACGTGCATAATTAATCACGTGTATACTATCTTTTCAAATCATGCATCCTCATATTTGCATCTTTTCAATTCAATTCAATTTTGCACAAACCGTTATTATTCGTTATATTATTATATCATTACTAACGCGTTTGTTGTTTCTCTTGTTAATTTAATTTTGTTCGTTTATTGTACTAAATGAACCCGCATGCTAAAATACAACTTTGACGTTAATCTTAGCTGCATTAAATTGACTTAGAAACCCGTTTCAATTCAATTCGCATGTTTAGGGAAAATACTGTTTGCATATCATTTTCCCGTTTTACTAGCGCGCGTATTGTAAGTCATTCGAATTCTTAGTAGAGGCCGCTAATGTGCGGGCGGGGTTGGGTGTCCTTCGTGGGCTTCCCAACACGTACCCTCACCCCTTACTCAGAACCTCGGTTTCCGGATGCCCGAAACCGTTGGCGCACGAGAGTCATTCAATATACGATTAACCGCTCAAGTCGGCATCTATATCGATATGCAAAGGGACGAGCCCAATAAACTCTGACATCGGAAATGGGCCGTATTTTGTATACGGCCCACTACGACATAGAGTGGGCTCGAACGGTTCCGAATAACCACAAAATTCGGTGGCGACTCCACATAGACCTAAATTTCAATTCGATCCATTCTCATATGGAGATTCATTCGCCTACCCAAACCCGCGCGTGGCCGCGTCGGGGTGGACCTATGTCATGTCCACAATTTGGCGACTCCGCTGGGGATTAACTGATGCGTGACTTACCATCGGCATCCTCAGGGTGAGACTCGAATAGAAATCGTTTGACAAATACAATGCGCGTGTTAGTTTTACGGTTCATGCATAACCCATATTTTCCCGGGCCGGTACTGGTGACCGACGTCCCACTATACCATTGATGTATTCCAACATGGATATGTCAAAAGGTGTCCATAGTCGATTCGAGTGGGTTTCGCGGCATGTTCTAAGCTCAATTCGACTTAGAGAGTCCGTCCCGATCAACGTCTAGACTATGTACACTGGTATAGACCCTTTCAGACCGACCGAGACTTAGTATAGAGCATACATGGCGTCATTATAATGCTTGTGTGACTACGTGCTACTTGGTTTCCGAGTCATTTTCAAAAATATCAACTTTTCAAAAATTACATCCTCCTTTTCAAGATATTCAATTTTCAAAACCCGGGACACATACCGAATTTAGGACTTATGATTTTACTCAAAATAGCCTATTTTCTAGCCGGTATGCTGCCCAAATCAAAACTCGAACTTTCAAAACTCATGGCCCAATGACTTTTCGTCCTCTTTTTCGGAAATTTGGGCCATTCACCGAGTCCACTCGGTCCTTTTTCAAAAATCATCAATTTTCAAAACCTTCCACTTCTAGAACTTCCCGTATTTAGCAGTGTCGGGTCGAGTCTTAAGTTGTCAAGGACTTTAGCGTCGAAACTCCGTCGATCTTACATCACGAGTTTCTTCCCTTTCCCGGTCCGCCTTATTAGACTAAGGCAAGGCCCACCCACGTAGGTCAAACCCCTACAAAGGAGGGCCCGTCAACACAATCGAGTCCAAAGTCTGGGGATGTCTCACGTGGACCTTCCTTCGAGCAGGACTAGGCCCACCCGCCGAATCCTGAAGGCCCATAATTCACAAGTCACCCGTCCAAGTGTTTTTTCCGAGTCAACCTTTTACAAGGCATAGCCTTATAACAAAAGGTTCACGGTCCTTACGTCTAAGGGTCACTCGTCCGACACTTGAGTCTTAACAAAATTATCGATCCCACTCCGGGCTACCCTTTAGCAGGGCGATCGATCACGGTTGCTCTAAGGGTCATGTCTTACACGTGTCTCACGTACTCCACTTTCGAGTCACTTAGGTGTCACACCATCTGAGTCGTGTCTAGGTCTTTAGTTTCACATTGGGGGCTATTCTCCGACGGAGTGATTAATCACAGTCACTCCGAGAATCGTACCCTACACATTTGTCCTAGGAGGGTCTAACCCGAGTCAAACATGGTCGCCCCATTTTCGGACTCACCCTTCTGCAGCTCGAGTCTAGTTTGCGGTCGTTACCTCGTCTAGGTCAACATTCAGGTATCCCGGTCCAAGAGTCTTTGTCGACCCGTCGCCCCGGGCCGTGTCTAGTTTGACTCTCTCTCTTGCGCAAAGCCGAGTTTAGGCGAGTCGCGGCACCCGTCGTTCACTCCAATCAAAGACCTTACCAAAAAAAAACAACCAACCGAGAATCCGAGTCCGGATTTGATTCGAGTCTAAGTTTGAGTCCGAGTCTAGGATACCCTACATCCTCATTTCCAAATCAGAGTCAGCGTATTTTGCATTCTGTCCTCTTTTCAAATTCAAATAAAATCAGCTTTCAATATTCTTTCTCATATACACTTTCCTTATGTGTTTCCGAGAACATGATGAACACCATCATACACTGTGAGCACATGCACGTGACTATTATAGGCACATCTATAATGACTGCAGGAAACCGAGCCCGTGTTTTCCTTTTACCTATTCCATGTCTGGTATAGAAAAGCCACATAACTACCCTTAGCAGGAGCATATCGAATCCTATGACAAATCTGGGTAGTCTTCTAGTTTGGGTCTAAGACGGGAGGCAAGCCCATTTCCCACAACAAATACCTATCCGATAAGCTCAACCGATCCCTACCTTTGGTGTTAGTCTGACCAACAAAAAACTGGACAAAAAAAAAATCAAAAAAACCCATGACCGGGGCTGAGAGGTCAACCAACATTCAAAAAAATCCATGACCGGGGCTGAGAGGTCAACCAAAATCAAAAAAACCCATGACCGGGGCTGAGAGGTCAACCAACATTCAAAAAAACCCATGACCGGGGCTGAGAGGTCAACCAAAATCAAAAAAACCCATGACCGGGGCTGAGAGGTCAACCAACATTCAAAAAAACCCATGACCGGGGCTGAGAGGTCAACCAACATTCAAAAAACCCACGACCGGGGCTAAGAGGTCAACCCAAAAAAAAAAAAAAAAAAAACAAAAGAAGGCCATCAAAAAAAAAGAAAGGGCCAAAACAAAAAGAAGACCATCAAAAAAAAGAAAACTTGACACAAAAAAAAATCGAAAGTACATGAGGAAAAAAAGCAAAAGGCCAAAAAAAAAAAAGCAGGTCATCATCAAAAAAAAAATTCAGAATACCCATGACCGTGGTCAACGGTCAATTCAAGGGAAAGCCCCACGACCAGGGTACGGTCAAAACTATCAAAACCCATGACCGCGGCTAAGAGGTCAATTAAAAATCAAATACCCATGACCGTGGTCAACGGTCAACTCAAGTGAAAATCCTTTGACCGTGGTACGGTCAAATTCAAAATTATCAATACCATCCGATAGGGGAGTAACAATCAAGCTGGTCAGCTAACACCACACTCAGCCTTCCCACATTACAACCCTCAAGACCTCCTCAAGACCTAGGCCAGAGACAACCCGGAATTTTGAGGATTCAAGCTCCATAGGATACCCCTAAACATTAGGGCCAGACATGGAAACCAGATCCCGCATTATCAAACCAGCCCTCGAAGCCTTAGCTCCACAGAACCGAGCTCCAGATTTCGAGTCATCAAAACCAGATCCCACATTATCAAACCAGCCCTCGAAGCCTTAGCTCCACAGAACCGAGCTCCAGATTTCGAGTCATCAAAGCCATTTACTTCCTAGCACCACATTTCCAAAAACATCAAATTCCCCGAGAGCAGAACTCGTTAAAAATCCCGAGAACAAAACTCGTTAAAATTCCCCGAGAGCAGAACTCGTTAAAAATCCCGAGAACAAAACTCGTTAAAATCCCATCCAAACCAGTTACCAACTCCAAACACGGGAACTCAACTTGCAGTCGGCATAGAACATGCCCAAATAGTTCACACCACCTCTGGGGGCTACCCCGGAGAACGCTCACAGTCACAGGATTAATATCCTAACCATTCAAGCCCTTTGATCAAGACATCACTGGGAATGCACCTAGCCTACACTGTCATTATGGCTAGTTACACACAAAGTCCTATTAGACTAGGCACCATATATATCTTTCAATCCACTGAACTACGGCATGGTTTGATTTCACCACACGTGAATACGTAGGCAGCCTTTCAACAGAGGCACAACCACCCACATTGACACACATTCAAAAAACGCCATTATTCCGGTCACGACACCATCATGTTCTCAACAGCTAACTTTGTTGTCATGGGGGCTTCTCCTAGGCAGAAGTTCTCCATCCACTCACAAAATCCAGATAAATCCAACAAAAAATCTAGCCTTCTTTCTGTAGTGTGTCCTAGTACTCGGCTCAGTCGAAGACAAGAACCTGTCAGGATTCGAGGCGATACCCACTTTGGAAATGTATCCTAAAACAGGAAATCCAGAAGGGCACCAGGCTAAAACAGTCTCATTACGGACTACTGCCAGTCCCCTATAGCATATCTATCCCATTTCGATATACGACCGTGTTGCCACTCGCCTAGGTTACGGGATAACGCAACTTGAGAGTCTTGTTAGGCGGCCCACTACTCTACCGAGTCACGGTCCAACCCTTAGAGAGTCCAGTCCGTGTCAGTCAACTCGTCCTGTCCAGAGTCAAGTCTGTCGGTAGGTCCCTCTCTTCAAACTCCATTTTGAGATTTGCAAAATTTAGCCATTTGAAAAAAGATCCTTTTCGACAAGGTCAGATTTCAGTCTATTTAAACTGCGAATTTCTTTTCTACCCCTTTCCATTTTGAAAACCTAGCTCGTGATTGCTTTCAGGATTTCAAAAATTCAACTTTTAAAAATCATCATCCCCAGCACGAGTCATTTTACTACCTACGTGTTGCATGCATTTTTATGTAACTTATACAGGTATGACTCAAGCAAAGACATGCAAGTCATTAAATCTCCCCAGCAGCATTTTCCGGGATAGCACGGGATGAGCCAACACACAGGCACACCCAGGGCTTACGCGACAAGCCCAAATTCCCCACGGAGTACAATCATCAAGCTCAGGTATGATTTTTGTCTTGTGGCTGGCGAGCCCTTCACGCGAGTCTAACGGACTATAAACGACCCGACGGAAGTCTACCAGGTCTTAACAGGCTTGGTAGCTACTCTGACTTTCGCCTTGTCCAAGCCTCAGTCAGAGTGGGGGCTCTGTAGACACCCGTATTTTGACCGCCAGGTGTCTATGGTAGTTTCCAAAAATCACCCGATGATGATCGGACGCTAACATGTTTCTACGCGCTCGGATACGGGCTCAAATCCATTAATCGCTGGCTAACACACTTACGGAGTACAAATCTCACCAAGCGGACCTCAAATCCAGGCCCAGTGGATCATTCCGAGTCAAACAAGACTAATTCGGGCCAAAACCGACACCGGAATTAAAACCGGCTTTTCACGATTGGGTCGACCCCGGTCAAAGTCGTTTCCGAGACACACAAAAACAACCCATCAATCATCAAAAGTCCAAGTCAAACACAAAACCCATCAAGGTCAAGGTCCAAACAAGACCCGCGCGACCCATCTAGGCCACTCGATCGAGTGACCCATCCACTCGATCGAGTGGGCCTGCTTTGAGCCCGGCGGCTGACATAACGGGCCACTCGACCGAGTTGGCTACCTACTCGGTCGAGTGCCCTAGCCCGGGTGCCCTAATCTCTTCTATATAAACACCCTCCCATGCACACCATCAACACAACTTTCACAACCTCAAAAACCCTAGTACACCCTAGTACACTCTAGGACATCTACACATCACAAAAAAACCCTAAACCTAGTTTTAGGAATTCAACCCGAGCCACCACAACTTAGCCTCCATACACCTCGAAGACTCCCGTGCCATAGCCACGTTTACGAGCCTTAATCCGAGACAGAAACATGTAGGTTGAGGGTGACAAACCTCCTTCTTCTTTCTCTTCTCTTTTCTTCGTCTTTCTATTATTATTATTATTATTATTATTATTATTATTATTATTATTATTATTATTATTATTATTATTATTATTACGTTTTATTATTATTACGTATTATTATTATTATTATTATTATCATTACTACTACGTATTATTATTATTATTATTATTATTATTATTATTATTATTATTATTACGTATTATTATTATTATTATTATTATTACGTATTATTATTAATATTACGGTTATTTTTATTATTTATCTTATCGCGCATTCATCTTTTTTTTCAAGTAATTATTTCATAAGGGTCGAAACCCGTTGACACGGATCCGACATCACAATCCCTAGGGATTTATTTCGATGTCGGAAAAGTCGAGGGAATCAAGTTTTTTTATTATTCAAGTAAAGCGTCGATTTTAGATTCGATACCAATTCCATAATTGGATATCGAATCTAACAATCAAGTCATATGAATTAATTAACGTGATTTATTCATATCACGATAATTAATTCAAAGCGACTAAAATTAATCCATCTTTTTTATTTTTCACTCTAAATATCCCATATCGATTCAATAATCGAATATGGGATAGGATGAGTATTCAATTTTAGAATCGGGTATAAATTCAACAATATTTATATTCGGTTGAGCAAAATTCGCGATTTATAAAACCAAGTCGAACATAAATTATGCAATATTTATGTCCGATTCGGTAAAACCGTCAAATTATCATAAACCAAAAGCAATTTCAAAATCAATAATTAAATTGCAAACGAATAAAGTTCGTACAGGTGCCACTCGACCGAGTGCCTTAGTCACTCGATCGAGTGACACCCTAAAATCGAGACAGAATGCTAAATATGACCACCACCCGATCGAGTCTCACAGTGACTCGGTCGAGTGGCCATGTACTCGACCGAGTTAGTCGATAACTCGACCGAGTACGGTCTTTGACGCAAAGCAGAATCATTTTTTTTGGTTCCACTCGATCGAGTCCATCGACCACTCGATCGAGTGGCCTCATAACGACTCAAACACGAGTCGTACATTATTCTATTTTTCAAACTCGATAGTATTTTACGACTTAGGTCAACACGTGCATAATTAATCACGTGTATACTATCTTTTCAAATCATGCATCCTCATATTTGCATCTTTTCAATTCAATTCAATTTTGCACAAACCGTTATTATTCGTTATATTATTATATCATTACTAACGCGTTTGTTGTTTCTCTTGTTAATTTAATTTTGTTCGCTTATTGTACTAAATGAACCCGCATGCTAAAATACAACTTTGACGTTAATCTTAGCTGCATTAAATTGACTTAGAAACCCGTTTCAATTCAATTCGCATGTTTAGGGAAAATACTGTTTGCATATCATTTTCCCGTTTTACTAGCGCGCGTATTGTAAGTCATTCGAATTCTTAGTAGAGGCCGCTAATGTGCGGGCGGGGTTGGGTGTCCTTCGTGGGCTTCCCAACACGTACCCTCACCCCTTACTCAGAACCTCGGTTTCCGGATGCCCGAAACCGTTGGCGCACGAGAGTCATTCAATATACGATTAACCGCTCAAGTCGGCATCTATATCGATATGCAAAGGGACGAGCCCAATAAACTCTGACATCAGAAATGGGCCGTATTTTGTATACGGCCCACTACGACATAGAGTGGGCTCGAACGGTTCCGAATAACCACAAAATTCGGTGGCGACTCCACATAGACCTAAATTTCAATTCGATCCATTCTCATATGGAGATTCATTCGCCTACCCAAACCCGCGCGTGGCCGCTTCGGGGTGGACCTATGTCATGTCCACACCTATGATACCCCCTTACCCTCTAATGAGCAAGAACACATGCAAGAAGATGTATCTCCGATTCAAGAAAACTCAAGCATGGAAGATCCAATGGAGGAGCAAGTCTTATGGGAGATTGAGAAACCCCAAGAGGATAAGCTTCCCCCACTTCAAGGAAAAGACAAGGGTAAAAGGAAAGTGTCGTTTGAAGAGTCCACCCCTATTGAGCAAAACAAGATTCAAATCAAGTTGCCTTTCCCAACAAGGCAAATGAAGACTAAGGTGGATGTCCAATTTGACAAATTCCTAGACATTGTGAAGAAATTGGATGTTAATGTCCCATTCACCGAGTTACTTACCCAAATCCCGGCATATGGAAGATTCATGCGAGAAATCCTAGCTAGGAAGAGATCCATCGACAAGGAAGAGACTATTGCGTTCACAAGGGTGGTGAGCGAGCTTATTCAGGGTTCCACGCTTCCGAAGTTGAAAGATCCGGGTAATTTCTCGATCCCATGCACCATAGGCAATTACATGATCGAGAGAGCGCTATGTGATTTGGGTGCGAGTGTGAGCATCATTCCTTATTCCATTTGTTGCCGACTCGGGATGAAGGAGCTAAAGCGCACTTCCGTTACACTCCAAATGGCCGATAGTTCATTCAACCGACCATTGGGGATGCTAGAGGATGTGCCGGTGAGAATCGGGAAGTTCTTCATTCCGGTCGACTTCATTGTGCTTGACATGCCGAAGAATGCTATCACTCCTATTATCCTTGGGCGCCCATTCCTACACACCGTCGGTGCTATGATCGATGTGAAGAACGGTAGGATCACCTTCGAGTTAGGCGAAGAAAAGATCGTGTTTGACCTCCAAGGAAACACTTCGCCCACTAACGATGAGTCATAAAATATGATCCACGACACGGAAGACATCGATCTAGGGGTTGAGTTGGGACAAAGCTTGAAGAGCAATTCATATGAGCTTGAGAATGATGACTCCGAGATTGAAGAAGATGAGTGCCCATATCATGGGTTTGATGACAAGTTGAAAGGCAAGAAGCAAGATGAGCCTCCCTTGGGGCCGCATGAGGACAAGTGGACGTTTGGGTATATCCCGAAGGATCAAAAGTATAAGTTCAAGCCATTGAACTTAAAAGATCGGGACGCCCCGGGAACGTCGAGACAAGGTCATGGAGAGCCTTGGTATTTGGATGCTTATATTACTAGCTTGATTGAAGACTTTGCTAGGGCCTTCGACTTGTTTCTTCGTGCCCTCGATGGAGATGGAATGGGTTGTAGTATTGTTGAAAAAGATTGAGGAATGCACCATCCTCGGTTTGACGGAGTTCCAAAAGAACCGTCTCATTGTATATATCTCTTTCTCTTGTAGTTCCTTTTAGTTCTTGTGAAATTCTTGTGATTTGGTATTTTGATGAGCGATGTGAGGGAGGGAACTTGATGTTGTATTTGAGTTTATTGTGATAGGTGTGAAGTGAAAGTGTCTCCTAGGAAGGAAAGGTTAATGTTAGAGCTTGGATCGTGTGAAGGGGAGTCGGTTTTTGAAGCCCGGAACGAGCTTTTGGAGTTATAAAAGACAGGAGGACTCTTCCCGGCCGAGAAGAGTGCATCCCGACCGGGAAGGATGACCCATCCCGACCGGGAAGGATGACCCATCCCGACCGGGAAGGATGTCATCCCGTCCGGGATGGGTGTGACAAAAGTTGGGGCTACTGATGTGTCATCCCGACCGGGACGAAGGCTTCACGACCGGGACGGGCAGGTCATCCGGACCGGGACGGACACCCTGTTCCTCCTTTGGCCTTTTCTTCGTCGTTTGAGCCCACCCTACCACATTATACCCCCTCCCAACCTCCCTACATGTCCTTACTCTCCTTATATGACCCCTACACCTCACATACACATTTTCACCTCACTTTCTCTTCACTTTACACCGACTTTCACATAAAAACCCACCTCATTATACCTTTGTGCTCCAACCATGGATCCGTATCGCGATTGGAGAGGAATAGAAACGACGACGACTAGCTACATGCCGATATTGACTTATGAGACGATGGAGCGAGTGAGTTGCTAACCGCATGGTACGGCAACTATCCTTTCTTTTCCGTCTTTTATAGCTTGTCTTCTTTTGTCAGTTCCCCTTCCCCTTATACACTTTTGTGTCATGGTGGCCCTCGGGGCCTTGGTATTTGTTGCTCCCGACTCTCGATGACGTGACTACATAGAGAGTCATTTCAAAATCCAAATTTTACAAGATTTTCACCCTTTTTGGTAGAAGTTAGTCGGATTTGGGCAGAATCCGGGCTAGGTGACTTGATTCCACCTAGTCCTCCCCTCCCATTTTCCTTTTATTTCTTTCTTTTTATTTCTTCCCCCTCTCCATATCTTTTCTCGTCTCGGCCCACGGTGACTTGACTACACCCCGGCCGGACACTTTCTACCCTTTTCTCCACTTTTTGATTTTTAGCTTTATTTTCGTAGTTTCTTTTCTTTTGTGCTCCCATGCACTACGGTCGAGCATGAGGACATTGCTCGGCTTAAGTGTGGGGGAGCGATATTCTATCGTAGTTAGTTTTATTTTCGTAGTTTTTCGAAAAATCTTTTAAAAAATCCTAAAATTTGAAATTTTTTCACAAAAATCAAAAAGATTTTCCTTTTGTGTGTTTTCCTTTTTGTGTCATTGTATCGTATATGTGTTTTGTTGTCCGTGTTTTGCCTCCCTTTTTCCTCTTAAGTCGCCCAATCGCCGCTAACTTTGGAAGGCTTTCAAGACATCCGGTAACACCTTTTATCCCTTTTTTCTCTTTACCTCTTGTGATGTTCGGAGGAGATTTGTGATGATGTGTGCTCGGGAGGAGCTTTGTAAAGTTTGGTGTTGGTTGGTTGCTTATTTGGAAGTTAGGGGTGGTGCTTGTTCCCTTTGTTTGTTTGTTTTGTTTTGTTTTGTGGCCTTTTTTTCTCTTTTTCTTTCGTTTTCGTCATGTCTTCGTTTTGTGTTGTGTTAGTTGTGTCTTGTGTGTTTAAAAAGGTTTTCGAAAACCCGGTTTAGAGGCTAGTGTGCGAGTGTTTACTTTTCCTTCCTAGTGGTATAAATCGAGTCTTGGACTTTAGTCTAGTAGAATGACCCTAAATCAATGATTTCGTTGGTCCTTTACCTTGAGTCCACCAAGCTTACTAGGGATTTACTACGGGATTTGCATTTGACCATTTTGACCACCCACGGTGTGAAAAGGCCTTGGTTGCCGAGTCCCGTCCCTTAGGTGACCTTGTTTGACATTGCTCGACTAGTCCAAGTTCTTACCTTTTTGTGGGTTTGAAGGGAAGGGCCCGTCCCGACTTACCCATTCACCTACCTCCTACACATATCCAGCAAATAAAATTGCAATTTGTTGAAGTCTCTCTTTCTTAATTGCCAAGAAATGCCTACAATTCAAATCAAGCCAAAAGGGCAAAGAAAAGAAAAAGAAAGAAAAAGAAAGAAAGAAAAGAATGAAGAAAAAGAAAAGGCACAAAAAGCCAAAAAGAAAATAGAAAAGAAGAAAAAGAAATGGCATGGCAACACACAAAGCATATATGCAAAAGAAAAGAGAAAGTGCCAAAAGAAAATCGTCTCACAAAAAGATCTTAACCCCACAAAAATAAGCCTTTTTTCCGACTCTTGCCGTGAAGAGCCTACCAAAGGACCGAGTCCCTAGGAAGGATGATAGCGGCAATGGTCAGCATTCCCTCACTTTGCAAATATTTCCACCTTTTTGCTTGGACTAGTTAGGCGGTTTTAGACATGGGATGACTCTCTTGGCTCATCGCTAAAGGGGGCGGGTCTTCACTTACCTACAGGGTCGACTAACACCGTGGTTCATCACTTTCCATCCCGCCGATCGTCCCGTAGTACGTTCTTAGAAAGTTAGGAGGACCTAGGTAAATTACCAACGTTTTTGTTGCTTTATCGTTATACTATTAGGGTTTAGTTCATCTTGGTTTGTATTGCTAGCTTGGGAACGTTGTCACTTGCCTCGAGTCCTAAACCGGTGCTTCTTTCACCGCTTGTTTGAGGGAAGCGGTATTTGTTTTCTTTTGGGTGCAACAGATTATTTGTTTGTTTGTGTATTTGTTTGTTTATGTGCTTTGTGTCCGGTTGCATCCACAGTTTTGTCGCAAGACCCCACTTGCCTTGCGGAGTGCACTTTTCCTCTAAGTGCACTCGCGTGAGTTGAAAGGGCGTAGGGTGCGCTAATACCCGCTCGGCTAGTTTATTAGTTAGTATGTGCTTACTCGAGGGCGAGTAAGGGTTAAGTGTGGGGGAGTTGATAAGTGTAGTTTGTAGTGCCTATTTTGCTATGTTTTGGTCCCATTTTCCTTGTGGAATCGCTCCTTGGGAGCGATTTATGGGCTACTTATGCTTCTTCTAGTTCGTTTTAGGTTCCCGAGACCATACATGAAGAATTGGAACGATTCCGACTCGTTTCATACACTTTTGGAGCCAACGAAGAGAAGGAACGATCACTTGGTGCCTTGGATTGGATCCCGAGACCTTGGGACCCATTCCCGAGCCCCGAGAATCGATGAGAAGCCCATAAGAAGCAAGGAGAGACCGAAAAGTTCTTATTGGAGGCCTACAAGACCCTTCCCGGGCGGGATAGTGGCTTTCCCGACCGGGAAGGGGTGTACAAAGCGAGAGGTTGCTGTTTTGAGCCGTCTCGGCCGAGACCAGCCTTGTCTCGGTCGGGACCAGCCCTTCCCGGCCGAGATGGGGCCGTCTCGGTCGTGACGGGGGTGCTGCAACCCGTGTTCACTTCCTTTCTTCTCCTTTCATTCTTGGAACCCTATATATACCCCCTCTTGTAATCTTGTGTTATGTTCTTCATTACCCATAAACCCTAGACTACTTTAGCATAGTTTAGTATAGATTTGTGTAGATTAGTCGGTAATTAGTACTTAATCTTAGTTTAGCTCTTGTATTAAGGGAATTCTTGAAGAATCCAACCAAGATTGACAACCTTGGGTGATGTATTTGGGTTTTCTCTTTTATGCAAGTTTTTCCTTCTTCCATTCATCTTCTAATATGGTATAATTTCTTTTCCCTTCTCTTTATCTTGTTTATTCATTCAAGTTTTAATCTTTGTTCATTGTTTTGTTCATTGTTCATAGTGTTCACTAGTTTCATTATGTATGTTTTGTTGTTTGTGTGATTTTCTCTTGTTTATGTTAATGTTTGTTTAGATATGTGTGAGTAGACTTTTTGTAGGGTTAGTAGGGTGATTAAGTGTTCATTATGGATGATTAGGGTTTGATTGAGGGTAAAGGTTGATCCTTTTGTTACTAGTCACATGTTGAGCACTCCATGAGTTTGTTGAATTGCTTGTTTGAGTAGAATTGGCCATTCCTCTCATGCTAGTCTTCTTTTTCTCATTTTGTGGTTGACTTGTGATTGAATTCTTGTGTTATTAGGTTTAGTCTTTGACACGAGAGTGCGGACTTGGGTTTAGAAGCGAGAGCGCGGACCGACCTTGCATAAGAATTCGGGTTTTGTCTTTGACACGAGAGTGCGGACATAGGCCTTGACGCGAGAGCGCGGACCATCCTTAGTAACTAGGTGAACCTTGCACCATCGATCTCCTAACTATCCTACTACACTTATGAACCCGACCTAACCCTATTCTTTCCTTATTCTTTGTTCTTAGCTTAGTCCGAGTCTTAGTTTACCCCCCCTCCTATCGTCCTAGGTTAGCTTAGTCCCGAGACCTAGTCTTGTATTTGGGTGACCTTAGTCTAGACACCTCTTTACCGTCCCCGTGGATTCGACCCGACTTGCCCTATCTACCCAGTTAGGATTAGTTGGTTTTTTATTGATCGGTGGGGATCCACGACAAATCCCACCATCAATTAAGGAGCATCTCGTCTTCTGCCGAGTCTACAGTAGTATTTTTTTTTTCTCGTTTCCGTCTACGCGCTGCAGGTTATTTTTGTTTCTGTTGTGAATATCATTGACATTGTCAACAATTATTTTAAAACCAACAAATTTATCGTGTATACCTTGTCTAGGTCTTTGGTGAGTGTCGATTCATGCATTTCAGGCAAAAATCTCTTTTGGACCTTTAATTCTCTTTCATTCCTGAATTTATTTATCCCTATCTTTACTTAGAAAGTGTATGTCTTCCCAATACATTGTTGTAGAATGTCAAATATTTTCCTTTTTCCGTCGTCCTACAATACATTTTGATCTCCCTTAATATTGCATTTAATATTATTAATATTAATTCTAAAGTCATTACCTTCTCATATAAGTTCCACAGTTGAGTTATTGGCTTCCCTATGACCTTTTCTGCCTCCTTGTGGAAAATGACCAAAGGCGCGGATGGGTCTTCATCCGTTATCGTGGTCATTAGTCTATACCAGCAAATAGAATTTTTTTTAACGTTTTTGTTTCAAGCAAGCTTTAATCCAATTATTATTTATCTTTGGGTCGGGTAGGGAATCATCTGGACATAATTATCACACGTTTTATCTTTTCGGATGCCTGTCTTGCATGTCGGACATGATTGATATTTCCAATCGACGTCCGTGTGGACTTCCACTAACGTGCCTTCGCATTTAAATGCTTCTTTCTGTTTGAGGTGTGGGAAAAAAATGGTGGGCATATAAATGTTTGCTTCTATTTCCAATCATCTGGTCATATGTTATTGCATTTTGTAGGTTTGTTGAAATCCATTGCATGTTTGTTGGTGTGAGAAAAATATTGTTTTACCTCATCTGTTATTTCCATCTCAAGTAGTTCCTGGATGGTTTTTATGTTCTTCGACAGCTCTTCAAACGTATCTTCTGGGTTGGCTGATAACGTGACATGAATAATTGGAGGTTCCCTATATATTTGTAACATGTAAAAAAATTTTGGCGATAAATTTACAAAGTACTGTAACATAGTTGTTTCACGTTTACTGTGGGAACCTTTTTTTGTAGAATTAGCGCCTCTGCAATGTCCAGATTGACGTATATTTTTGTGCTGTATGTAGATTGTAGCTGGTAAGCCCCTGCAAACACAATATTTTTTTTGGGTTAGAGGGTTGCATATATAGTTTATTTAATGTTGTCCTTCATAGCGGTTAGTTTTTTGGTTCTTAGTTGTTACCATCATACTGCGTTACTCTCGTTGACGTTATCACGATCGTGTGCCATCTCCTCATCCACGAGCGTCGCTGCATCTCCCCATAAAGTCGCACGTACCTTTTGATCCCTGAGCAGTGCAGAAATAGGGAATTCACACTTCATCTTGGCAACATCTTGTCAATTTGTATTAAGTCAAAATTTTATAATAGCTTGCCTTTCGTTCATGATCTCTTTATGTCTTAACTGTGTGAAGCCGTTATAGTCCGCACTTCTTTCATTGTCTCTATGTTTGTCAATAATCCCACAACATCTGCACCAAAAATACAATATGTTATTTTTTTTGGTAGCTTATGATTTGTCATAAATTAATATTATCCTCAATCAAGAGATATTAATCCGTCTAATAAAGTCTGGTCTTGTGCTAAACAATCCTAAATTAGGTAACACATAATATATGTGAATATTTTGGAGAGAAAAGATGAATGTAGACGTATTTTAATAGAATTTTGTACCTATCAAATAATTGTTCTTGTTGTAACATACGCTCATGAAGACTCTCTATTGGGAAGAACTCAAACTTGTGCAATGGAATAGTCTGACTTACTGTTTCATCTTCAACATTTGATGTAAAAGGGGTGAACTTGATGATATTGTCATTAGTTTTTACAGGCTTGTATGATCGATTGTTTTTTATAACATCGAAGTGTTGCAGTGCATATACTCTGCCTTCCTTCAATTCCTCTTTGTAGGAGCTAACAAACTTCTTTGGTATTGTTGTGTGGATGTGGTGTCCCTGTTAAACATCTTGTTAGAATATTGTAGGTTATAGTTTTAGAAAGCGTTGTTTTCTCAGTTACCTCTTTATCTAACAAAATCAAGTCCATTGATAATGGTTGCGTCGTCTTGTTTGGATTCACCTCCCATATTCTTGTTGCTCTTGCAGTAATTTTGTACCTTGATTTTGAGGGGAGTAAGCTGACTATGGTTGTCATAATTGGTGCCATTTTTGTTTTGGTTCTTCTCCTTTTTTTGTCTTATGCCAATGGGAATAAGAATATGTAAGTGATTGGTTAAGATGGTGAATACAAAGTAGGAGACATGAATGCATAAGTTGAAACAATAGAATACCGTATTTCTGTAGTCTTGTTTGGGTCTAATTTCTTTAGTTTTTTTTAATGCTTTCTGAGTTGTCATTTCTATCTATCTATCCATCTATTTATATGATATGATGGTTATGAAGGTTTATTGCAGGAATGTTGACATTTTTAGGGTTTTAATCTAATAATAATCTCAATCTCAATTAATTTGTGAACATTTATTTTGTGTTTATTGCTGAGTTTTCATTTTCGTAACTGCTGGTGTTGTGTATTTGTAACTGTTATTTCCAGAGTTAATGCAAATCCACGTCACCATTTTTCAGCATTTATTTGTTATCATTTCAAAAGATACAAAACTCTGAATTATAATTTGATTTGATTTGAGGGCTATAAATATGATGATTATGAAGGTTTGTTGTAGGACTGTTGTCATTTCTAATTTTCTAGGATTTTAGTCTAATAATCTCAATCTCAATTAATTTGTGACATTTAGTGTCATTACATTTGTTTTTATGAGTCTTTATTTTGTGTTTATGGTTGAGCTTTGATTTTCGTAACTGATGTGTGTGTATCTGTAACTGTTATTTCATTTTTCAGCAATTATTTGTTATCATTTAAAAAAATATCAAACTCTTAATTATAATTTGAGGGTTGTAACGTTTCGTTAACTTTTCTATTCTTCTATTTGAAATCTATCTATTCTTGTCTTGTATTTGAAATTTGAAATGAGATGAGATTATTTTTTCAAATCAGACTCTTAATTAATTATTTAATTAATTATGTGTACCTATTCTATTCTTCTATTCGAAATTTGAAATGAGATTAGATTATTTTTTCAAGTCAAACTCTTAATTAATCTATATATTAAATTAATTAATAACTTTACTGAATTGAATATAGTAGTATATATATTCCTTAAATTGTTTACTTTGACCTTATATTTTGCACTCTGATTTCATTGTAGTTGTGCCTGAGTTTCTACATATAAGTTTACATTTGTAAATGACTCACTCTTAACTGAATGGGGACATAGTGGAGGTCATGTATCCTCACACAAGTTTCTGGGATGGTTACTACAGTGGTTCTATTGTGTACTGTGATGGTAACGGGTGTTTGTATGTGCAGTTTAACAATTTAACTGATTCGAGTGAGGTAAGCCCTTTAAGTGATGTTGTTGTCGTTGACTTGGTTCGCCCTTGTCCGCCATTTATTGACAGCTCTGGTTTTTTTATAGATGATCTCGTGGAGTTGTATGTGTTCCATGGGTGGTATGTCGGAAGAGTCATGCATGTGTATAGTCATCCTGACAACTATTGTGTTCATCTCGAGATGAATGATCAAGTCTTAATAGGGGAGATATCTCTAATGCGTCTTTGTCAAGTTGGGAGAATGGTAGATGGGTCATCTTGATTGATTAGTTTAACCTAAGTTTCAGTATGTAGTGTATTACATTTGAAATACAGGTTGATTGCTCGTCGTAGGTTGGTTTTTTCTTATTAATAAAAACATCATCATGTTTACTTTGAAGCTACCAGTTTTAAACAACTTATAATTAGTGACATTATAATTACTTTGAAGCTGCCAGTTTTAATTTTAATAACTAGAAGAAGTTAAGTAAACAGTGAGGCGTAGAGTTTACCTGTGCGGTTGGTTAGGTCTTGCATCGTCATCGAGCATAGGAAGTTGGTGTATTATGGCTGACTGCACACATAACAGATTTTCAGAATCCAAGTTTTAAATGCGCTGTCCTAGTTACCTTTCAATTCAAATCGTGTTACCTCAAATGTGTTGCTACATTCATTACTTTGAAAGTGTAAGCATAAAATGTACTCTGATGGTAGAGTAAAACAAAGGTAAGATGGGAATCCGCAATACTTCAAAATAAAAATTCAACTGGAATGTCAATATAGATAGCATAAGTATAAAACATGGGGTATTTGAAGCTAACCTCCTACCTATCTTTGAAATCTATTACAAAAAAAACATAAAAATCGACGTATATAAAGAAGGCTTGAAATTAAACTGACACAAGTCTGCAAAAATTTGTCTATACACGAAATTTTTAGTCTTCTTCTTGCATTCATCGTTATCATTCTCACTTGGTATGTAAATTCATAAGCCTTTATGTGATGTGACTCTTGAAATAGCAACATATAACTGACCATGAGTAAAAACAGGTTGGGGTAAGTATATCCCTACCTTAGCAAATGTTTGGCCTTGGCTCTTGTTTATTGTCATTGAGAAACTTTGACAGGGAATTGGCGTCTCTTCAGTATGAAAGGCCATTTTGTCTCCGTTGTTGTCATCTCAATTCTTGGTATTGATACAATCGTACCGATGTTGGTGCCGGTGATGATCTTTGCTTCAATAATACGTGAACATATTTTCGTAACTATTAGTCTTATCCCGTTACACATTCCTTAAGCTTGATTAATGTTTCTTATCAATATAATCGGGCATCCTTCCTTTAGACGTATTTTATGATTGGGCAAACCCTAAAACTTGAGTGAGTTCAGGAACTCAGTTAGATATAAGCTGTCCATATTACTTGCATGCCAAGTAAACGGACAAATCTTATCAACGCTTTTTGATACATGTTCTTCTCCCGGTATGAGGCTTAACATGTAATTGTTGACCTCTTCAGCTGTGTCATTCCTTGATGTTAATATAGCACGATCTTGTAAATACGTAAGGTCTGTGAAATTATCCAATAGTTGAGGGTAGACTTCGTGGACAATTGAAGCGATGGGGTCTCCAGCCTGATGAACTAAAAGGTCCTCCGGTATACTTATCCATGAACTGTCATCCTCATCTTCCTTGGATGTGGTAGTTATCTTCCCATATCCCATGTCAAGTACCCAACTCCTGAATTCAAATAGTTCTGCAGCTTCTTCTTCACTTTTTCCTTGCATTAGGCGCATGTTTTTCGGAAGTTTCATGACAGTGCAATGTGGCCATATTTGATTTGATCTACTAATAGAAGCGTCAACTACATATGCTCTCCCTTTCTTAGGAACTACGGGTAAAATTTGTCTAAAGTCCCCACCTAGCACGACAGTTTTCCCACCAAATACATTATGCATCGCCATGTCACATCAAGCTGAATAATGTCCCTAAATGCTCTGTCGATAGCCTCAAAAGTGTGTCTATGCACCATCGGTGCCTCATGCCATATGATTAGACTTGCTTTCCTGATTAAATGTGCCAAGTCTCTGACCCCTGATCAATCTTGCAGCTTGTGTTGTCACTTAAAAGCAACGGTATCGCAAACCGTGAATGGGCAGTTCTGCCTGAAATCAACAACAAAGCGGCTACGTCAGAGGATGCCACAGCGAGGACTATATGGCCATCAGATCTAAGCCTGGAAATCAATGTTTTCCAAAGTTATGTTTTACCAGTTTCGCCACTAGCGTAAACAAAGTAAACACCTCCCTCTTTGAGATGCACTGCTTTCAGCACCGAATCGTACACATGTCTCTGGTCAATGTTCAGACCTGATTGTAGTAGGTCAGCTTGTTCACGTAGTATTTCTTTGTCGTAATCTTGTTCTTCAAGTATTAGGCGGTTAGATGAGTCTCGCATTAAGACATCATCAGGTAAAGGGAAGTCATCGTATTGTCTAAGGCTTCGACCACTACTATTTAGGATCAACTCTATCTCATAAAGCGCATAGTTTTTGACTTGTTCGACACTTAAACTTAAATATCCGATGCCGAACCTTCTGCGTTGGCGATGCAATATGTCGTCAGATAAGTTTTCCCAATGTGCATCCCACAGGGCTTTTGCGTCTCACACTTCACAAAACAGAAACATGGTGACAAAAAGTTCGCGAAGTTGTCGAGGTGTTGACCAAGTTTCGGCTTCATTCAACACCACATGCCATTCATCGTCTCCATCAAGTAAACCTATAGCTTTGCAAGCACCTTTGAACGTCGGATATATGACACCATCCACTGTTCTAATGTCCGCATAACATTTAGCTCCCTTGACTATATTCAACAACAACCTCAAATAATACGATTCTCCTGCGGTGGGTGGGGCGAAATATATTCTACCAAGCTTCAGTCCTTTGTTCCTTTTTGTCCACTTCTTAGACCCGACATTCCATACCCATTTTAGTGGGAAATCAGCATACGTTAATTCATGCGCCTCTTTGTGTTGTTTATTTGTCTCCATCCACATCGTAAAGGTGGTTTTTGCTTCACCGACCCTTTCAAGTACCTCTTCTGGTTTCTGTTCGTCTTCAAAAATGATTTTTTGTTCATATTCCAAGTGAAAACATAGTCTCTGGACTGGCGGCTACTTAAACTGAATCTCGAATGTGAACATACGCCAAGAAGCTTCAGAGGCTGATATGTACCTACAACGAAGATATATCTTAATCTCATCAACTGGCTTGTTAGACGTCTCTCCAGTATCTTGGTCTCCTCTTATCTCTTCTAATTTTGCGAGTGCCATGTCAGGTCCCTTGGACATATACTTGAAGAGGTACTTGATTGATCTATGTTTATAACACCGTTCTACATTTATGTGTCCTTGATATTTGACCAATAGATCTATATTATGAGGCACAATAAATCTATTGTCGATGGTGTGGCCGTACTTTTCCAATGTTTTACCATCGTTCCGCCGTCGATACTCTGGGTACCCATCTTCACTAACTGATGTTTGGCTGCAGAACTTCCCTGGATAATATTTAGAGCATTTCCCATCAATCATACATGGGGATTGAGAGTTCATTTCACCATAGGGACGTGGACCATGAATTACATAACCGTGGCATACCCAAGCGGATCTTCTTTTTCATCAAGAATCTCAGCACTAATAATATTGTCAATGTCGGCAGGTTCGGTGGGCTTGTCATTTGGATGTAGGAAAAGGCAAATATGCACATGTGATAACCCTCTTTTTTGGAACTCGACAATGTATAAAATTGCAAGAAAATGCATCGATTAACAATTACCTTCTTGTGAGACCGTCACTCCCTGAAATAGTGTGAGACATATCAACTATACCATTAACCAACAAAAAAAAACTAACAAAAAATGTAAAAAATAAGAAGTAACTACCCTCATGCGAGACCGTTTAATATTATGACACAAATTCTTGAGATTAACCTATACTACGTATATGGTGAGAAAAAGCGTGAGCGGCTGCCTGTTTCAAGTAAAAGCAAGGCATTGTTGCGGGAATGAATTTTGGAAACTCACTGGAAGATGGCGTAAACAATTGAAAAAAAGTTGAATATAAAATGGAATGGGTCATTTTGAACAGTTATAAACTTTTCACACTTTTATGAAAGGTAGAATATATATATATATATATTTGTTTGTAATTCGTGGGGCTGTCACACAATTTCTTGCAATTAACCTTTATATATGTATAAATATAAATATAAGTAATGGTTTGTTTATAAATCATGTGGTTGTCACACAAGTTCCTGCGATTAACCTTTACTACATATATACTACTACGTACATAAATATAATATATATATATATATCTAAATATAAGCAGTAATGTGGTCACAAATCGTGGGGTTACATGCAAGTGTTTTGCCAAAGAAATTGTGCTTGGTAATCTCTTCAATTAGCTGATCAAGTTTGATTTTTAAAGCTCTGGCAACTACGTGAGGGCGGTCCTCGGGACGTTGACCTGAAACGGCTTGAAGAAATTCTTTAATCTCTTTCCATTGTAGGTTACAGGTGAAAGATATAAACAAATCAGGTGGACCTGCCTAACGACATATAGCGAGCACGTCTTGGTAGTTCTAAAACCCAAATCTAAAACAGTTGGGGAATGCTGGGGGTAAGATGATTCGATGCCCACTTGATGCTCCCAGTGTTTCTCCAGCTGTCACTGCATTAGTAAGACCATGAAGAGAGTATTTGCGCATATCTGTCTAGTTATTACAAACATAGTCCAGCTGCTTTTGTTCGACGGACGTGAATGAATCAACAATAAACTATTGTCTCAGTTTCCCACAAAGAATGCTCCAACCGTCGATGATTCGTCCTTCTTTTCGCCTCTCCTAAAAACGTGAAGTGCAATACTCTCTCATTGTGACAAAAGTTCTTTTCTTTCGTGTCGTTGTCGTAGTGTCGTTGTGCTTAATGTCAGGTTTTTACCCATCTTGACCATAGGGGAACATTATTGGATATTGCATCGCCATGAAACTTGGATGCAACTCGGAATTTTTTTTCAATCCCTTCGCACGGTCATGGATGATAACATCCCTTGGATGTGTATCAATTTTCCATCGCCTACAATAAGAGCTGCAACCTCATCCACGGTCGGCAAATTAAATTGTCTCCCATCTTTTTTGCGGCCTCTGTGTAGGCGGATGCGAACTGGTTGGAGGCTCGTTTCGTCAATACTTTCTCTTGCCATTTTGCACATCTTTAACAGCACATTGTGTTCATATGGCATGTCTGAAAGTCCTTTGACAATTTCAGGGTCTAGGCTGTCGCTGGCGCCAGGTCCCAAAGAATTCATTCTTCGTGCAACCTCCTGTTCAGTTTCGAAGAAATATAGTTGCATGAATCTGGGCTGTTTTCCCTCTGGTGGTTGAAAAGAGACGATATTGTGGTGATTTTGGCCGCCAAATCTAAAGCAGTATGGGCCGGAACCTTTGTTGATGGCGTTATCCACTTTGCCTGGCAGTGATGTCAATGCGTAGCCGGAGTTGTACGTACTTATCTGCTTTCGAAATTTCCTTGACCGAGAGCCCCCATTCGGGTCTAACAACCCCTTTAGGTAGTCTGGTGGGTCCTGTAGGAAAGGTAGCTTCACTTTGCCTTTCTGGCAGCAGATACTAAATTTAGGTTGTCCGTGTTTGGTACGCTTACCAACCGACTCCTAAATCCACACAACCGCACCGCAAAATTCACATGTCTCGGTAGGGCTGCCAAAGCACCAAGGTTAAAAAAAACTCCTGTGAAAAAACATGGCAATAAGTTGCAAGCGAGGGACAATGTATGTTGGGGCTTTAACTGTATGAGAGCATACTTTTAGTGTTGCTGGTGGAGCCTGTGTCTCGTATATTTTGTGTTTGGGTTGGAGATTGGGTTGCTGCAGATACAGGAGTGAAAGAGAGGTTAGGTGATAAATGACATTGTTAACTGTTCTAAGCACAACAATAGAGCAGCGGGATGTACCAATAGTTTCTGTGCATTGGAGGTTGCTACGTTTGGTCCTTAGAGGTGACGACCTACTGCTGGACGCATCGCCAACAGGTTGAGCGTTGCCTTTTTTAACGGTGGACCGCCTCTTCGGGGCACCGGTAACAGCTGTCTGGTTTTTGTTCTTCCGGCCCGGTCGACTCGCGGTGTTCCCTGCTAAATGGGGGGCTGCAACTTGTGGATGGACTGAACAGTAGGTTCTTGTATATACGTAGTTACTAAAGGGAGCAAGGCGGCCGAATGGAATTAATAATTGTTTCTATCTAAGAGCAGCAGTTATGTAGGGCGGTAGAGCATACCAATAATGTTGTGGGTAGAGCCAAGTTCAAGGGGTTGTTTGCAAATCGGTCGGCGACTGGATTCTCCAACTTCAGACGTGCTTTCTTCATTTTTAGCGCAAGACTGGGTTGTGGATTGAGCAGTAACATTTGCTGCCTTTTTTTTCTTCCGGGTCGGTTCCCCAGTGGATTTTTCTTTTCCTTTTCGCCCCCCTTCCTACCGACTTGGAGGCGGTGGAAGTCCGGATTTTCTCATTTGGTCCAAAATATTTCTTCTTGAGTGCCTATTTATCTTTGTTAGATGAGCGTATAAGCGACGAATGTGAGGATTCAACCCCAACTGTAGTTGTGGCTGCATTGAAGGCTGTGGTTGCGGCGGGGTAATCATAGGCTGGGCAACCCTTTGCCTGGAGGCTGCGTCGCCTCTCATGCTTGCAAGAATGCACTTTCTTGTAAATCTATTCATATGCGTCTGTTTTCTATCAAGTCCAACGGCGTTTATTGGTTCTTTCGCCGCCTGTATATTGTGCATTTCACGGGCCAGTGTTGGATTCCAAACTGGAAAGGCAAGACCTGGTATTGGGTGTGTAAATAATAAATAGGATTAAGAAGATAGAGACTATAAATCATCTGTGTTATAGTATTAATCGGCTCCGCTGAGGTCAGTTGTAATAGGCCACCATTTTGCTACAGGGCTCCGGAGATAGATATTTCAGAACTCGAGACTTTGTTCTCAGCTTGTACTGATGCTAGTGCTGAAGGCAAAGTAGGTGTTTGACGCGGCCCCAACATAAATAAGCCAGAGAAAGTGCAGCTGGTAGTGATGTTCAACTATATGCTCTTATCTTATACTCGTATGGAGTATCAGGTGGTTATCTAATACTAACTGATTTTCCTTTCTCCTCTTGCAGGTTGATTTACGGAGAGCACATAACTGTGAAATAATGCTTACGAAAATAAACATGGAAAGAGTATATCCTTGTTTGGTCATTAAAAAATGAAAATACTATGCTAGATCAACAAATATACTTCCATGATTGTTGTGCCAATAATTAATCGGAAATGCTCTGCTAGGTCAGGGCATACATATAAATAATTCGAATTACCAAGAATATACCATACATAAACTCTACAGGAACGAAGCATGAACTGACAAATTTCCGTGAAGGTAATAGAAGCACCTTGATTTCAGTAATGTAACCTGCTCCGCTAAGGTTTGTGCAGGAGCGGTTATGGACGCGCACATACTTATACACTCCCCTGTATTGCGTACATTTAGCTTATACTAATTGTAAAGCTCCATCGACCTTTCTCTACTTCAACATCAACATTCAATATCATACAGGAATAACCTCAATTTCATCGATAAAAAAAAACCAAATAGCGTAAATCTTACCGATGAAGAAGGATACAATTGGAAGCAACTCTAGGAGCAAATCGACGGTGAAGCTGCAGAGGGACAAAAAGAGGAAGGCAAGTGAAGGTATCATTTTCTCATTTGTATGAACTTGGAAAGTATAAATACACTCAAATGACTTCTGAGTTTCGGATGCCATTGTAACCGCGAGAACTTTAATGGAGGATTAAATGAGCTGTAATGAAGGGTGATTCTATTTCAAGCTGAAGGAAGACAGGAGTAGATTATTAAGCAGGTGAGCAAATAGGTAGATTAGGATGACTTTGATTTAGCGTGCCACGTGTCGGCTTCTATGGACTTGCTATCCTAATTAACTAAGAAACGATGACTTTTTATTGTTTTATATACATATAGATTTTATTTTGGTATTTCTAATTAAACCCTAATTATATGCATCTATATCTTTTGAATTACGAACATAATTAGCATTTGAAACAATTATGATTGTTGATTTTATTAATAAGTATACTTTTAATATAATCATTGAATCTTATATTATTGATTAAATATTTTTCCTAATTAAACCCTACTTCGACGTCGATAGCATCAAATCGGTCGGCCGTGTGACGGTGTATTGTACGTTCCTCACACCACAATTTTTTTTAAATAATTAATTATATTTAACGTATATTTTGTTTAAGGTACTTAACTTTCAATTGGGTGTGCGTGGGGTAGGCACCGAGGGTAAGGGATAGGGGGAAGTGATTACGTAGATTTTTTTAAGTTGATTTTGGGGATCGACTGATCTAATTGAAAGGGCGATTGATGCTTAATAATTGAGTAAAAATGACTTGAGTAAGAGAGAAAAAAAGATTGTGATGGTAATTGATGAAGAAAATTATGAGGATGGTAATTTGGGAAAAGTGGGTATGATTTAGCAAAAAAGTAGGTATTATTTAGCATGTCCTTTTTTGAAATTTATTAAGTGTGACATAAGTGGTATCAAATACATCATTTTTATGGTGTATGTTTTGTTAGTTATTTGATAATTTTTTTATAGTCGACAAAAATATATAATTAAAGTTATATATATTTCAACAATTTACTCTGTAATATTTAAAATACAAAATATTCAAAATCGAATTTAAATGTAGCTTTATCCAATTTACCTAAAATATCTCCGTGATTTTTACGGGTAAAAAAACTAGTATAGTTATAAATATTCAAATTTGAGTCTTCTTTTCTATGAGATTGAAATAATAAGTTGTTTATGCACATCCTTTAACAGGTGTTTGCCCTATTTATTTCTGAACTTTTCCATATGACATAGCATCTTGGATTAGGGGATAGTTTCTACTTTCTATAGTTATAATTTACTTCACCTCATCTTTCAAGGTTTAGAGAGTAGCCTATGATGGCATAGGGTATTATTATTCGTCACTTTTGTTTTTTCATTTTCCGTAAACGAAACCCCACATTATATGATTGAGAAACAAAAACAAATTCACAGCCATAGAAATTCTCCAAAAGATTGAGGGGTGTGAAAATGCTAGGGAGAGTCTTGGGAAAATAGAAGTTGTAAAAAAGGATCAAATAAAGCCTCTTATTCTTCTTTTTTTAACGCCCAACTCTTCCGTCTTTATTTCATAATAAAACTCTTATCTGGTACGTTGAAAGTTATCTCCGTATTGACTATCCTTCAATTCTATGGGTCACTATTGTTCAATTCTCTACCTCGCTCTTCTCAATCTTTGTATACATTTCCCCTAGTTATTGTAGTCATTCAAATACTATTCAGACTAATAACAGTTGGAGTTATGGAGTTTCAAGAAAGAAAGAGTCTCCTGGTTGTTGCTGCTCTGATGAACATAGTCCCACAGGTATATATTTTTCAAATATTTTTGAAATTTTTTCTCGGATAAATAAGATACTCCCTCTGTTTTTAAAAGATTTCAACGCTTCAATATAATACCCACATACGTTGCACAAACGGGACAATCATTTAAAACCGGATGGAGTATTATTATAAAGAAAATTAAGAGTCATATTTTAATGATTTGTAGGGTTATTCAGCGGGGCATTCCATGAAACCTCTAGCCGCCTAACATTTTTTAGAGATCCCATGCACATATTCCTCTCGGGATGTGTGTATGTAGCGGCAGATGCATGTCTTACATCTCCGTTGGGGTGGCTAGAGGCATCTTTTCTGCCAGGACTGAAGATAAAAGGAGAGACAATTTCTGCAGCTTGTTTTAGAATAGCATTCTGCAAACTAGGCGGAAGTTTTATTTTTTACATTTTCTTGCTTTTGATTTTATAGTAGCTTGTTTTGTTACTACGTAATAGTTTAGTTCTCGAGACCAACTCTAATGTAGATAATTACGAGGTTTGGAGATCTCATAACATATGGGGGAAGTTTGTAAAAATTAAAGACAAATTACTTTTTGTTTAGAAGAAAAGTTGTCGTAAATATGAGTTTCTTTGTAAGATTATCTTATCTGGATAGGGTGATTTTCTTCTTTCGGGTCACCAAGCTAGTTTCAAGTAGTACCCTTAGTTCAACTGTACTAATTAGCAAATTTTTTAAATAGTGTATGTGGATTGATTTCAATTTATATGATATGGTGTGATCATTAAGGGCGGTAAATTAAGAAGTTAACTTAAGAGCAGGGACGGACCTACGTACAAGGATGGTATAAAACTTTCTATACCAAACTTTGCAAGAATTTAGAATTTTGTTTCTTTAATAATGGTCAAGAATGGGCATGATGACTTTATTTTTTTTATTGAATATTATATATTTTTTTACTAATCATAAGGCTAAATATATTTTTGTACTGGACTTAATATATTTTTGTACTGTGATTAATATATTTTTCTATTAATCTTAATAAATTATTCCATATAAAAATAGTTATTGTATACTTCTTTTGTCTTGGTCATTTGTTCTCCTTTTATAGGGGTATTTTAGTCAAGGACAACAAATGACTGAGACGGAAAGTGTATATTTTTGCTACACCTTGACAAATGTTCTGGATCCGCCCCTGCTTGAGAGCTCTAGTAGCAAATACTTCCTCCATCACGATCATTCGTTGTCATATTCCATTTTGGGATGTCTTGATCAATTGTTATCTTTTCCATTTTAAAAAAGGAATTAATGAGCAATTTGATACTTCACGTCCAATTTGGTACACTTGTCATTCACTAATTGGTCAATTCCAATTTTTCTTGGTCTTCGTGCAAAAATTGAAGGACAACAATTCACCGTGACGGAGGGAGTAATTGCAAGAGAAGGTACCATGAGATCATTAAGAAGGTAAATTGAGAAGGTAATTTATTTCTCGGAGCTTCCTTTAATTACTTGGGTTCCCTCCGTTTTGCTAATCGAATTCGAAAGTACATTATTCTTCTCCGTCGTTTCACTGCTCTTTTATCAAAAACATAATAACATAAGTTATTAGCTAGCCAATCGACATATCTTATCTAAGAGTGATTTATGTACAAGTAAAACAAAATTGATTGAGTTACATGTTCAAACTTGCCTAGCAGGATAATGGTCGAGGTAAATGCCAGTTCCAAATATCGAATTCATCTTCATTCTGCCATAGATGCCTGGCTGAAAGAATGTCCTACACACGCACACACCAAATTATTAAAAATATAATTTCCGTTCGCCAATTCACTAAAGACAGTAACATGTCAAATTTGAACCAAATTGTTTCGCTGTGAAGGATATTCGGATCAAGGACGATCATTGTGAGGAGCAATAGCACCGATACTCTCTACCCCACGTCAATGGTTAGACTTAGTCGTGAGTCTCTAAATTAGTATATTTATCTGCTAAATATTCAAATTGTTGAAGCTTTTGAACCTTGTAGATTAAAAATGGAACAAACGGTATTGACAACCCAATCGAATCGCGTTGAACCCGCGCTTTTCGTAAGAGTATTTCGACCCTACAAGCCTTGAGTATCACGAAATGTCTCTAGGATAAGACGATTTTACAGAATTCTAGTCTTTAGAATTTCTGAAACTTTTACTTTTTGAGTTATTGTGAATATTCTTATGTTAAGTACCAAAATCCATGACATATATGAATGTATATCCATACATGCATGCATGCATACTCTAAGTACATACATGTAAAACATGTCATATGAACTTAGACTTTAGGGAATGACATGTTGGTTCCCTCCAAAACCAACCAAATCAACCGCCAAAAACAAGAGAACAAACTGCGCAAAACAGAGTCGACATGGCCGTATCCAAACTGACATGACCGTGTCAACCGTTAGCGACATGGCCATGTCCAAGATGGACATGACCATATAGGCAACCATTAGCACGCAAACCAATTTTTTACACTTGGGACATGGTCATGTCTCAATATCGTCCCTTAGGGAGCGACCAAAAAAACTATAGTCATGTCCCAATTTTTTCTTTTCTATAGTCGGCCAGCTGAAAGAAAAGCGGACAGGTCAAAGAGCAAGTAAATACTAAGCCATAAAACAAAATGAGCTTTAAAATCGAAGGCAAGTACTCACCACAAGGCGGTGACAAGCTAGCCGCTGGCTGACATGAGACAGATAGGAGGCGCTAGGCACCAATAGTGCATAACCTTCTTCTCCATCCCTGCCCTCAAGGACCTCTACGGCGGTCGGTGGTCCGAACATGGTCCGGGGAAGATCAACCGGTACCCTAAAATCTTCATACAAGCACTGACGCACCAACCATTCACCCGGATACCAGACTGGGTGAAACAACGCAGGAAGAAGCATCCTTCTGTAGCGTTGAGGCCTTAGCTCCGCGGTCATATACCCAGGCACACTCTCGTAATCGGCCCAAGGACGGGCCACAAACTTCACAAACATAAACGATACTTCAACAACCCTAAATCTAATAGACTATTAAGTAAAACAATTGTAAGAAGGAGACTTACATCCTCTAGGACTAACTGGTTGACCAACACATTTTTCGTCGGATAATGGCTCGTGGAGCTCTTAGCCTGAGTTAGTCTCCACTCAATCCCCGCCAGGAATCTAACCGGACGAGCCCGCACAGTCTTGGGTGCCAATCGAGGGAAGTAAGAGTAAATTCAAGCCTACAAAACCCAAAGGAAAACATCGTTAGCATAACCAAACCTAACTAAACAAAACCCGAAAAAGCGAATACAGAGACAATTACTAACCTCCATCACGAGACCTGGGCCCACGATGGGCAAATCCGAGGCCGACTCCACCTGCAACGGCCTCACCATGACTTGCAAGCAGCGAGTCACCTCCACGAAAGCTGCGGTAACCCAATCAAAACGTCCCAGCTGATCTAGATCAGCCAGAAAAGGCAAAATCATAGTACTAAACCTCTAGCCCTTATCCAAGAAGTGGATCAATCCTAGGAAATACCATAACCACAGTCGAGCATCCTGCTCCGGTGTGTTGGGTACTCGATCCTCTAATACCGCCACCCTCTTAATTAAAATGGTCGGTAATGTACGAACTCACCAGAGCATGAGGCGTACTGTAAGCCTCACGCTCCAAACAATCCCCTATCCATCCCTAGACCTCATCGCTATCTAACCTAGGGCCCTCGACAGCCCATATAATCCTCTCTGGACCCCAGGGTAAACCCGTAATAACTCCGAAGTCCTCTAAAGTCATCCCGACCTCCCTAAAAGACATATGAAAGATCGAGATAGTGTCGTGAAAGCGATCTATCATCGCTCTAATTACCATAAGGTTGCATTTGGTCTTGCAACCCACTAACCTAACCCAGTGCCGAACCACGGGGCCGAAAGTCGTCCTCGCGATAACCTCCTTTGCCGCGAGGGTCAGCTTTTGAGAATAGATCTCAAGACATGTCGTAAAACTCGAAAAGATCCTCATCGGACCTGGGGGCTGCGAACCAAAGCAATACAAGTATAAACAAAACAAACCAAACCCAACCGAAACCAAAACTCAAAACCTAAAACAAATAAGCATGAGTCGAGATACTCACCAGACCGCGCACAATGCGATGACAGACGTGCAAGTGAGGACGAAGCAACAACTGGTGGTCGTCCCAGTCCCGGGCCCACTCATGGTCCTCATAGCCGATCTCCTTGTTCTCTGGTACGGGAATCAGGACATGAGCCCTCCTAGCAACCGTCTCGGGAAGCCTACGCTTCCTTACTCTTTCGAAGTCGGCCTCATTTGTGGTCTCTGGATCACTACGCTGCGATGAAACGCTTCGTCATCTCGTACGAATCCCGCAGGAGTCAGTGAGCTCGTCCCGGCGGCCTCGCCACTAGTACCAACCATAGAAGCTCCCTCGGGATGTTCGGTATCATCTCTAGCTGAAAAACCAAGCAAATACAAAAACCCATGCCTCAGGTCAGGCTAAAACAAGTCAAACAGGTCAAAATAAGGTCAAAATTTTGGATAGAGATATCAAACTTCCGAAAGGCTCGCTAACTCCTATTTTCGATCCCGGTCACAATGGAAGTGGTTTCGGGAAAATCCGACATCGTTACGACACCTTTTGGTCCATCGTAAGTCACACAAAACCTCATGGAAGGTCCTAGAGGTCATCCTAGCTCCCAAAAATCGACAAAGGAGTCACCCACATCATCACAAACACTAATCTAGCGAGATTACATAGGACAAGTACGGGAATAACCGGGAGAACGATCCCTAACCCTAACATTTCGAATTTATCTCCATAGGAGGTCATTGTCGTACCTCAAAGTCTCCTATCAAGCTTATAATTACTCTAACAAGCTCTATTCAATCCTAATTTAACAATGGGATTATGCACAAGCATCGAAGCTTAACAAATTCAAAATACCCAAATCGATTTTCTTGGGTTTTAACAAAATCGATCCATAATCAACCAAATTAAGCAAAATCGATAATAGACGAGTAAGGAACACTAACCCGGAGTCGACACTTTCGTGTATGGCAAAAATCGAGACGTAAATCAGTTGAATAGGTCGAAGGAGCAAAATTGAGGCGAAAAAGGGCGCGCGTTTGAAATTAGGGACGAATGAATTGTTCGCACCAATCTTCGCTGATTTAAGCAGACCCGACCCACAAGACCTCGGGCGCCTCTAGTCGCGTGTCCAAAACCTGGACCGCTGGGGGTTAAGCGCCTGAGAATTGGGGTGCAGAAGAGTACGCTTCTAACTAACCCGACACAAGACTAAAAACAAGAACAAACGAGGCCTAATATCCAATGTCCGCATAACACGCATTCATAGAACAAGCAAATAAACAATGACAAGATAATTACTAGTCGATACTGATAAAGCACGTCTATAAACTAACCCCGAAAAAAGAACAATAATAAAACGAGCATAGGAACCACGACTAACAAGAATGCTCACGCTCAAACACGTGATAAAACAAGCAAAACAAAGCTGATCTAAACAAATTCCGAACAAATCCGAGCGCATAACAAATAAGAACAAAGTAAAGCAAACCCGAACAAAATAAGACAAGTCTGCAAAACGAATTTAACTTAACCAAAATAAATAAATGCCAGCAAACATCTTCGAGCCCAACGGTTATTAGTTATCTAGAGGGCAATTTAAGTTCGAGCGTATACTGACACATTCGAACATTTTGGAGTCTTATACCTCCCCAGCAATTTAAGTTCGAGCGGATACTGACACGTTCGAACATTTTGGAGTCTTGTACCTCACCAGCAATTTAAGTTTGAGCGGATACTGACACGCTAAACCATTTTCGAGCCTAACGGGTCTTAGTTATCCTGACGGCAACAGCAAACAACAATTTGGGTTTGAGCGGATACTGACACGCTCAAACGCTTTCGACCTAACGAGTCTTAGTTATCCTGAACGCAACAGCTAACAGCAATTTGGGTTTGAGAGGATACTGACACGCTCAAACACTTTCAAGCCTAACGGGTCTTAGTTATCCTGAAGGCAACAACAAACAACAATTTGGGTCTGAGCAGATACTGACACGCTCAAACACTTTCGAGCCTAACGAGTCTTAGTTATCCTGAAGTCAACAGCAAACAGCAATTTGGGTTTGAGCGGATACTGACACGCTCAAACACTTTCGAGCCTAACGGGTCTTAGTTATCCTGAAGGCAACAGCAACAACAATTTAAGTTTGAGCGGATACTGACACGCTCAAACGAATTTTGCCCGAGGGGTCATAGGCATCCCGGAGGCACAGCAAACAGCAATTTAAGTTTGAGCGGATACTGACGCGCTCAAACGTACTTTTCCCGAAGGGTCTTAGATATCCTGAGGGCACAGCAACAACAATTTAAGTTTGAACGGATACTGACACGTTCAAACGTATTTTGCACGAAGGGTCTTAGTTATCCTGAGGGCACAGCAACAACAATTTAAGTTTGAGCGGATACTGACACGCTCAAACGTATTTAGTCCGAGGGGTCATAGGCATCCCGAAGGCAATTGTTCGAGTGGATACTGACACACTCGAGCATTTTATTTTTTATTCTCGAGCCCGAGGGGTCATAAGCATCCCAAAGGCATTTTATTTTGTCAAGTCCGAGGGGTCATAGGCATCCCGAAAGAAATTGTTCGATTGGATACTGACACACTCGAGCATTTTATTTTTTTATTATCGAGCCCGAGGGGTCATAAGCATCCCAAGGCATTTTACTTTATCAAGCTCGAGGGGTCATAGGCATCCCGAAGGCAATTTTTCGAATGAAAGCTGACACATATGAACATTTTTTTCCACATTCACGCTTGACGCGTTATACGCACTCGAAAGGTAATCCAAACTCGAACGGATTCTTGAACACCCGAAAAGGCAAAACAAATGAGCATGACGAACCTAGAACGGGATGGCAAGCCCGGGCCAGGGCCCCAATAGGCAACCACAGGCAAGGACGTCAGGTATAATTTCTAAACCTTGGCTGGCGAGCCTCAACAAGTAGTCCAACGTACTTAAAACGATTCGACCAGAAAGCCACCAGGTCATAATCCTCGATTGACCCGGTTGGCTATACTTTGACTTTCGCCTTGTTCAAGCCTCAGTCAAAGTGAGGGCTTCTGTAGACACCCAGATTTGGATCTGGTGGCTGCAGAAGTGCCCAACGAACACCCGATGACGATCGAACTGCAACACGACGCGAGATTGCGATGTTTTAGATAGTTTTTTCATAGAACGGATCAAATAATTACTCGTAAAAATTAAATTAACATCAAGGCAGCCTTAGTCGTGTCATTACGGTCGCATAGACACTAATTAAAGTCAATTATGACACAGGGGCCCCGGGTCGGTCCCGAAATACGAACCGAGTCAGCACCACGCCAAGCGAACCTCGAGATGCGCACCCGAGGCCCACTCGGTGCAACAGTGCTAGGTCAAAGGGGGGAAGCTTAGTCCCCAAGTCACAAATGATACGCACAACTCTCGGTTTTGAAAAGTATCAAAATCGTATCTTCGAATTTCCGAGCGCCTCACCTCGCGCGTTTTAACTTTTATGCGCCTAAACCCTGGCGCCTGAGTTCTGGTGCGCCTGGACTCAGGCGTCAATCCAGGTGACGAGAGCCGAAAAACAACTATAAATACCCCCTCCACCCCCTTTATTCGACACAACATCTTCCCTTCTCTCTTTACTCGTTAAGGGTTTCTCGCTAAGGGTTCGCACTCCGACACCCGAAGCAAACAGTCCACTCGATCGTAGTACCGATAATCGAAATCGACTGTACTCCACACCTTCGAGCACTCCACTCGATCCCGAGGTGCCTGTGTTCGACTAGCTACTCCGAGTCCAGCAACGGAGTTCTGCCGAATTAGCCGCAGAACCAACAAATAGTAACGAAGCGCTGCCGGATTAGCCGCAGGAAGGGCCAACGGTAACGGAACTCTGCAAAATTCACCAAGCGAGCTAGGAGGATCCGCCTTTCGAAGTCGAATCATCACTAGGTTGTCATCTAAACAAAACTTTACATTCTTGTATTTTCATTAAGCACTACGATAATGTCAAATGTGGACACTAGGTCCATTACACTAAACACGTAACGTCCCAACTTCAATCATAAACACTAAAATACTCTAAATAGACCCGAGTAGTTCCGAGATCCGTTCTCAACTATCTATGCATCGTGTCGCGTTTAGCTATACTTCGAGGGTGCAACTCTTCCCTATGTTATTTACTTACATTTGCATTTACAGCTTTCGTATGATTTATTGTTTTTATGACCTTATAATTGCATGCTAAATCACCTAACACGAAATTCAAAATGTAAACGAGCTAAAACTGAACAAAGCGATGGTCAGATTCTATATTAGTCTCGGTGCTCACCGTACATGGTTCGACGCATACTTATTAATACCGAATCGACGCATCTTAAGCAGAATACCGGGTAAGGTATACCACGAGAACCACTAATATCCGTATTACGGCGTTAAAACTGATTTGCTAATACGTACTCCGATCCCTCCGTTACAAAATATAGGTAGTTTTAGGTGAAAAAAAACTTATTTGATATAAGTTGTTTTGCGTTTTTCTGTGCATTTTATCTTCTTTCATTGGTTTGTATGAGCATTTTTCAATTTCCAAAGCAAATTAATACCACTTATAGTGTTTTCCTTAATAAATGTGCAAATGACTAAAACTACCTATATTTTGTAACAGAGGGAGTATAATATTAGTACTCTTTACTCTCATATGTGCATATTTTCATGGCCTGTCTGTCACGTGAAATCACATGCAAAGAATATAAACGCAACTACTTCGACGACAAAACTTACTTGTCCTTAAACCACCAACGTAGCAAAAGGTATAGAGTTAAAACAATGGATGTTACCGTACTTTCGCCACAACAAAGGAACAAAGTTATCAGCCCACCGATTGATTAGTAGAGACCGGTACGTGCGGGCAGGATTGAGTGTCGATGTCTAGCGGACATTGGCCTCCCAATACGTACCCTCACCCCTTACTCAGAATCGATGGTTTACGGATGTCCGAAACCATTGGCAATGAGAGTCAATCCAGGCATGGAGTGCTTAAGGGTACAAGTCATCATCTTTAGGTCCCGTGCCCCTCAGCTTTGAGCCGGCTAAGGATCAAAGTTGACTTGAACGGTTTCCGAGTCCCCATAATTGACTCAGTGGCGAATCCATAAATCAGCAACGAATTCAGTTCACTAAAAAGGTCGCCTTACCGAACATATTGGCCTTTAAACATTTACAACCATGACTCGATCGATTCCAAACATAAACACGGGTGCCCGCACACGTCTAGTACAAGTCCGGATCGTCATCCGACATGAGGTCCAACACATCGCCTCGAACGCGAGATCGGACTGGCCCCCGACCGGGAGGGGGCCGCGTGGGTGGCCGCTGCGATTGAAAATCGGGTCGGTCCCGCGCTGGCGCGCGCGGGGCGCCGGGCGGTGCGGACGGACATCCACACGGTCAAGGACCCTCCGGACCAGCCAAAGATACCGAAACATGGGATAAGGACCTACATGTCTAGTAACTTTGGTGTTAACACCCCGCTTTAAAATTCGATCAACATTCCAACCCATTATTGTCAGAAAAAAGAAGAGAGAAGAAAGGAGTGGAAATATTCTCCTGAGAACTGAGGAAACCTTTGCACAAATGAGTCAACTTTTATACCGGAGGGGGAGGGGAGTGCAGGGCATTTAATGAAGCCCAACCATCCCTGAGACAGATGTCACGCGTAGCCAAGGAACATGTCTCGAGGGATTTCCTGAGAAGAATCATTACAGGGAAGGATATTCTGACTCCTCTATCACCCCCAAGAATCTGAAATAATCCACCTTAGAAATGAACAAAGCATTTAATGCAAAAAGATGATGGGGCAGCTTCCCACCAGATCAGCCGAATATCGACAGCTTGCAGGAGCTCTGCTCCCTTCAACTGCCGAGGGGCAATTGACGGGGTCAGCAACCTGTTGATAACCACCCGCCAATCGAAGACCCAGATTCGACCAGATTATAGGAAGGTCTGAACCGTACAGGATTCGGACGCTGGGGCATCAGGCGGACCCCTAAAAGTGCGCCAACAAGGAGCCCCCGACCCTCGGGCCGGTCGAGCCCTTGTGTGTCCCTGCCAGAGCATCCACGGCCCTCAGTTATTCCGACTCTGAGGGTGCGTTCCGTAGCAGACCCCTTGATTACTACCTAAGGTCAGGGGCACGCTTAAGTCATGTGCCCCCATTCTCTCTCTCTCTCTCTCTCTCTCTATCTCTCTCTAACCTATAAATACCCCTTAATGTTCTTTCATTAAGGGGTAATTGTTTTTCTTTCATACCCCTCAGTTATTTTTCTCTCACTAAATTCTATTTCTAAATTAAGGGAAGTCTAACTCTAGAGGAGAAGGAAGTGAGAAGTAAAGATTAGGACAAGATCCAAAGTGTGACCCGATTGAGATCGAAACCCGATTTTGACTACATTGTTTCCGATCCGAACAAGAACAATAAGTAAGAAATGATAAAGCTTGAATGAAGAAGAAAATGATTTAAACTTGCAATAAGAACTTGGAAGAACAAGTACAGTAATCTAGAGTTTTTCTCTACTTTGTATCTCTACTTTATATATAGAGAGAGAGTAGAGATCAAATAAGTTCACCATGTGTCAGTAAGTCTATATTAAAGTTACAGATGACATACGATAAAGTTGCATTTGTTTAAAATTGATATATAACTATAACATTCATCCCTTTTATCACTTCAAGTGATAAAGTGCAACTTTATCACTCTTCTCGTGTAACTTTAAGCACTTTTTGTGTAACTTTAACACTGGAACTTATGACCTTAAAATAGTTGTTGACCTTATTTGTACCTACCTCTATATATATATATATTGGATGGTAGAGGGATGGATGGACGAGATTAGATTAGCTTTCTTAATTATTAAAAAAAAAGATATTGTTTACTATAATGATGGAACGTGATTGCCATCAAAATAGGAAACAATATCAAAGAGTAATGTCTCATTCATACTGAAGTTCATGCTCTCATTCATTACTTTCATCCAAAACATTCATGATCTCATTCTTTACTTTCATCAAAAACATTCATCAATCAAAGTATACACGTTCAAACAACATAGTCAAATTGTTCATCTTCTTCCTCGCGCCGCTGCAACTTCTCCTTCGATGGCGGATATGCAAATTGTCGAATACACAAACGGTGAGGTTTTGCTTTGTAATTTATTCTGGGAACGCCATGGAGTTCATTAAGATGATATGTATTACTAGATTTTACGTTTATAGTCTGATCATTATATGAATTTTTCGCACAAACATATATATGGAGTTATTGTAATGCACATAATGTGTTACTTTAATACACACCGTTTGTTATTTTAATTTCTAACTCCTTTGTATAGACATCTTCTATTAATTGAATCTCGTGTTACTTAAATGCACTTCATCTGTTACTTTAGTTCTTGTTATATGTTACTGTAATGCATTGGAGTAACAAAGGATTTAGAATACCCCTATATTAAAAAAATAAAAAATAAAAAACAAAGATACTACTTCCTATAATGATAGAACATGATTTCCATCAAAATAGGAAACAATATCAAAGAGTAACGCCCTCATTCATATTCTCATTCATAGCGTTACAGACGTTCATTCTCTCATTCATACTCTCATTTATCACTTTCAACCAAAACAATCTTGAAATCAAAGTATACGCGTCCAATCAACACAGTCAATAACACGTTCAATCATTCATCTTCTTCCTCGCGCCACTGTAACATCTCCTTCGATGGCGGTTATGCCATATTAGAACGAGATACATCCGGCATCGATTGATTAGTAGAGGCCGCATGTGTGGGCGAGATTGGGTGTCGATAGTCAAACGATAATTGGCTTTCCAATACGTACCCTCACCCCTTTCTCAGAATCTATGGTTTCCGGAGATCCGAAACCATTGGTAACGAGAGTCATTCTAGACATGGAGTGCTTAAGGGTACAAGTCTTTATCCTTAGGTCCTCATGTCACTCAGCTTTGAGCCGACTAAGTATTAAAGTTGACTTTAACGATGTTCGAACCCCCATAATTATTTGGTGGAGACTCCACATCACATCGTGAATTCGGGTCCACTAAACGGTCGCCAGACCAAAAGATCCGACCTTTAAACATTTACAACCAGAACCTTAATTGATTTCAACAGAAATTAAACATAGATGCGCCCATACATCTATCTAGTACAACCCATGAATCGTCAACCAAATCATGGTCTGACACTTCACACCGAACGAGGGATCGGACCGGCCCCCCGGTGGGCTGTGAGGGTGGCCGCCGCGGATGAGCTCGGGTGGCAGCGTCCACAACGATTATTGGTATATTCGAGTCTTTCTCACCTTAGCGGTCTCTTTTGTGTATTTTACGTGTTTTTGGGTAATTTTCTTATTATTTTGATAGGAATTCATTGTCCGAGAACACACTTCATCTTAAACGGACACGAAGAGAGGAATGTCGTCCAAGAAGCATGGAACATTGAATAAGAGAGCAAACAAGTACCCATCGGTCGAAACTTTCATCCATCGGGCTAAGTTTCGGCCAGCGGTAATTCCACCACCCAGAGGATCTTTACCAGAGAAGCTCACCAAGCGAAACTTTTACCCATCGAGTGAAGTTTCGCCCGATGATATTGTTGTCCCAGATTTCTGAAATGCAGAAGAGAAACTCACCGGGTGAAATCATCGGGCGAAGTTTCGCCCGACAATAAAGTGACAGAAATTGCAGAGCTCTGAAGGGCAAAGTTTCACCCTATAAAGACCCATATGGCAAAGCTTCAGCTAAAATGAAAAAGGAAATTGGGCTTTGTTTGGAGATATCCCATTAAGAACATTGTATAAATAGTGAAACCCTAAGCTTTCATCCATAAGCTTCTTTTAGATTACATCTCCATTACTAGATTACTCTTGAGCATTTTTAATTAGAGAATCATATATTTAATTAAGGTTTGAAGATTATGAAAGAATTGGGTGACAAAGTTCTGGTATTTATTCCTTTTCAAGTTATATATTAATGTCATCTTCTTCTAGTGTATTTGTTCCTCCATTGTTGGTATCTTCTCTTCTTTTCTCTCTCTCTCTCTCTCTCCCTCTCTCTCTCTCTCTCTCTTCCATTTTTCTCCCCTAGTCTTTCTCTAGTTTTATTGTTCTCATTAGTTTTCTCGTGTTGATATAGTTTTTCATTATATTGTTACTCTTGTTCTAGATTGCGTTTTCCTCCATTTTTGTTAGAATCCATTTATCTCCTATTTTCTAGCATGAATTGTTTTGACTCAATTTCATTGTTCCTTGTCTTTACTAGAATCACCATGATTAGTGAGTAGACCTCTTGTTTGGGAGTTAGGGGAGGATGACTTGGGTAGTATATTGAAGTCATTCTCATGATTGGTCCAAATTGTTGATTCGTCTTTCGTGAAGTTTTTGTGCAGTAGTTGACCCGTCCGGCCGGTGGCATTGATTCTTACTCACCTACACCAATATGGGGAAACTTGGGGTTTGGGCTACATCCGTTATAAATCTCTCTTAGCGCCACAAAATTGGGCTATAGTTAGGTTAGCAAGAAAACCGAAAGGTGGCTCGAGCTTGTTTCGATATTTGTGCCAATTGCTTGATTCTTGACTAATTGCTTCCCTTGTTTGATTCCTTGACTCCCCCTTAACATGTTTCTATATTAAAATTCCACTTACTTTATTTATTCCGACTTAATCCTAGTCTAGTGTTGACTTTTTACCCGCCCTCTTTAGGGAATCCCTAACATATTTCGACTTTAACTCGACCGACTTATATAGACCGTCCCAGTGGATCGATCCAGGCCTACCACTACTACATTAGTTGGTTTTTCGGTGTTTATAATTATTGTTTGCATATGGGTCCATGACAACTCAATCAGGTATCCAACTTAGACACATTATAAACACTACTACAAATAAGATTAAAGAGGATGGTTGGATAAGGAACCGTCCTTTAGGTCGACGTCCTATTAAATCAAATAGCGCGGTTCCAAGAAGGTCAAACCATCATATTTAATTGCAGAACCGTCCTATTTAATTGCAGAACCGTCCTATTAAATTGTTTACAAATAGGACGGTTATGCCTTCAATCGTCCTATTTGTAAACAATTTAATAGGACGGTTATGCAATTAAATAGGACAGTTCTGCAATTAAATAGGACGGTTTGACCTTCTTGGAACCGCGCTATTTGATTTAATAGGACGTCGACCTAAAGGACGGTTCCTTATCCAACCATCCTCTTTAATCTTATTTGTAGTAGTGAAAGTACAAATCTTACAAAACATACCTCAAAATCAAACTCCTTAGCAATTTCCAATAAAACAAAGCTATTCTAATTCAAAACCGCCACCGGGGTCCAAACCCTCTTTTACCAAGCAAGTCAAACCCAGTCAAAGAAGAAAACCCGAAACATTCGAAATACAAAATAAATTCCAAGTCCATGATCACACACAATCCAAAATTACCATCAATACGCAGATATTGAATTTCGAAAATCAAGCAGCTTGCAAACAACACTTGCTTGACTACACGGAATCGTGCGCCCTAGAAGTATGGCTCCTCAACCCGTGGGCCCGAGCCTTGAGTTACACGAAACCGTGCGCCAAAGCCATGATCTTCGTATCTAAGTTTCGACGCCCAAACACAAGTTCCAACACTACTCGACTCTATAAATAATGACGCATTTTAACCATTCAAAGGATGGACAATCCATCATTTGCACACCCATTTCAACCTTCTAAAGCCTATTCCAAAACTTATACTAAAATCATTCTCAAAGCCTATTCTAAAACACCTCACGTCAACCTACAAATCAAATAACTCTCCGTGTCTAAGTCGATACTGAAACGAGTTCTATATCGAAGCAAGAATATGTATGTTGAGGTGTCAAAATTCTTTTTCCATCTTTATTTCTAACAGCTATCATTTACTTTATCGTTACTAACATCTAACATTCACTTTATCGTGACTAACATCTAACATTTACTTTAACGTTACTAACAATCTATCACTTTATTTACGCATACTAACATCGCTAACTCTTTACTTCTCGCATTTACAATTCTAATTTAATAAAATCGTTTTCAAAAACATGACTTAAAGTGGACGTCCGATGACGCTTAATCGAGTATCCTAGACCTTACTGGGCAAACAACAATGTCGACACGTGAAGGACCTATTGTTCACGATGACGAGTCAATTCCGACTTAAAGCGAATATTTAATGACGCCGAATTGAAAATCGTAGACCTTAACGGTTAAACCAGGATGTCAAGTGCGAAGGATCTAACTTTCGCCATAAAAAGTCGATATTTTCAAAATGATCGCATTTAATAGTCGAATCTCTCGTGCGTCCTTGGTTCAGAGCACCTCATGGCATGCGCTTCTGCCATCACCTATTCGAGATCACAGAATCGATTGACGTCTGCCTCCGACACTTGATTCATTTCATCGCCTAAATATTTGATATCGATTCTGTAATTGAAAGTCAAATTTTAGGATTTATCGTAAGACGATTTAGAATGAGCATCCAGTGATGCTAAATTAAACATCGTTGACTCTAATAGTCAAACAACGATGTCCAAAATGCCGAGGAATTAATGTTCGCAATAGCAAGTCAACATGTGTTAATCAATCATACGTTTCTTTCTAAATACTATTGTCGCCTCATACTATATCAAAGCCATTTAGAAACACGACTTAGAACGAATGTCCTATGACTCTAATTTGTACGTCGTAGACTTTAATTAGTCAAATCGTGACATCGATGATGAAAAGGACACATCGTTCGTGATGATAAGTCGGGACAAGACATCCTAGAACGCCTGGACCAAGCTAGCATTAACGCATTGGCCCTGGCTTCGATTATTTGGGACGTACCGTGTCCCGTGCCTTGAAGGTGGGGGCGCCTGGTGCCATGCGCCGTTTCCTTAGGGGTACCATGCGCTCGAGCCCCTGTCCTCTGGTTAGTGTGTAATGCAATACATAGCTGATGAGAGTTTGTTCAATTTTTCAGTGTATGATTTATGTTTGTGTTTTCTATTTACGAGTTCGTTTATTGTTTAAGTTTACCGTTCTAAACACAATATTATTCAATTGTTCAAGTATCGTGAATTCCAGGTTGTATTCCACCCGTGTAACTTGTAATTTACACTTCAAGTTCTTCACTATACTTCCATTGTCAATTTATCAATTTTCGAATGAACTTCACATGCTAAAATTAAACAACTTCGACAATACAAGATGCATTAGACGATGCAGTACAATATACAATTCACATATCTAGATTCAAAACAACGGTTTTCATGCATAAACGTCCTACTAAAGCGCGCACTCAAACATTAATCGATTATCTTAGTAGAGGTCGCTCAGTGTGAGTGAGGTTGGGTGTCCTCCAAATGGGCTTCCCAACATGTACCCTCACCCATTACTCGAATCTTCGGTATCAGGATGCTCGAAACCATTGGTCACCAGAGTCATATGATATTCGATTTTTGACATTCAACATTCGATATTCGATATTCGATATGCTTAAGGGACGAACCTCTAAGCTCTAGTACTATAAGACAAATCATGCTCTGTGCTTGGCATGGTCTAAGTACATAGTGGGTTCGAACGAGCCCGAACTCCCACAAAGTTCGGTGGTGACTCCACTTTTTGATTTAAATTTACATTCAAGATCAATCTTATCACAAGAATATTCGCCTACCCAAACTCGTGCCTAACCGCGTCGAGGTGGATCTTTGCCATGTCCACACTTTGGCGACTCCGCTGGGAATACCTAACGTACTACTCGGCATCAGAGTCTTCAGCACTACTACAAAACATCAAATAGACATAGGTCATTTTGACCAATAGACATGAGTTTTGTTACTGATGTTAAGTAGAGTAACATCTATTGGCAAATACTTATACATCAGTGTGTTGGTATATCACTGCGTTACAATATATTATCAGTTTTTGTTTTTTTCTTTAATACCAATATACATCAGTATTCGATACGACTTACTTCTATTCTTATTTTATTGACATCATTTTTAATTTAACCGATATCTATAATTTATATATATATCTATTTTAGTTTTGACTGATGTATATTATCCTTTATATATGTCAGTTTTCTCTAATACCCGATGCCTATTAATAATAGACGTCATATTAACTTTTAAACAATGTCTATTAAGTGATGTTTATGAGTAGTTTTGTAGTACTGTATGTACCTCATTCTTTTTCCAAGACTTATGTGTGCTGTCAGTGGGCATCGCGATGGTGTGAGGTGGCTTCTACGTGTTTTAGCCCACATCATCAACAATTTGGTTTTCCCTATGATCTGATCAACATAAAATCATAGGTGTTTGATCTTATTGAGCACTAGGGGTGAAATATAAACCTTTTAGTATCAATATGATTGGAGGAATTGATGTTCACATCCGCACTTATAATGAGATGCAAGCTTTAAGTACGCATGAGACATTAGTAGTCACATCCCGTGCATTACTTTTTTTATTATTTTTTTTGGTAAAATGTACTCTCTCCTAGTTTCAGTGATCTTCCCATTTGATTACAATATATCTCACATATATTAAAGAAAAGTGAAGATCATGGAAACTAGGAGGAAGTAAGTTGTATTGAAATTATAATAAAGTAATTACAAACAAGACAAAACAAGGCCGATAAGAGTTTCATAAGCCCAAGTCCTATATTTCTAATTCAATTGACCTTTTGCCCAAGCATTAATTCTAATACAAATATCATATTTTAGTCGCTAAAATGTAAGAACAGGTTTGAGAATTTTGTCCGGCCTCCAGTCTCCCCTGATTCCTTTGCCACCATATCGCATAAACTGCAGCATAACAGACCGCCCAATTGACTTTCTTCTGTAGTGTTGAACCTGAAATTTGAATGCACTGCTGCAACATAGTAGGCAGAGGCACGCCCAACCATTTCTGAAGCAACATCCTCACCTGACTACTATAAGCACAAGTGTAAAACACACATACTCACATTGACTTTTTAGGAGTTAATATTCCTATGACGTAAATGCTCTCATTGACTTTTTTTTGCCAATATACTCACATTTTACCAAAACAAAAGCACAAGTGTAAAACAAATGGCCGAATTTTCAGTAGCCATCTCACACAAGCACCATGCATCAGTGGCAGAAATACCCAATCTGTAGAGCTTAGCCCGAGTTTATAACACACCTTTAGCCGCCAGCTATGCCATAAATTGATGCTTAAGCAAGACATTACAACACCATACCATCTTTGCCCAATCAACCAGAGGCTCCTTGTTGCGCAGAACTTCATATCCTGCAGCAACTGAGACTTCACGGGCGGATTTACAGGGGGTGATGGGGGTGAACCCTCACCCCCATTATTTTAGGGGAAAAAATCTGTTTAAAAAATAAATAAAATAAAATAAAAGTGAGGAAGTGAAATGCAGAATGTAGAAGATACTATCACACAAACTGGCAAATATATCTTGAAACCTTCAACCCTCTTCAATACTAATCAACTACCATATTCCCTAATCTCATGAACAAATTTTTCCATGAAAATATCTGCATCAGGTATGGTATTGCCCTTGCTTTATAGATTTTTTTTATTTCAAGATCCCTAATTATTACTGTATAATTTGGGATCGACTTGGATCGATTTTGTTTGATGATAGCATATTGATTCTTGCATTTGATTCAAATTGAACTTTTGAAAGAAAATTGAAATCTGAAATCCGTAGATGAGTGAAATAAAATTAAAAGCATGTATTTTGGGATTTTAGATGTACTGTACAAGTGTGAAGCAATGAAGCAGTGGTCAGTGTATTTTGAAATTGAAAATTAAATGGCTGAGGACTGGGTTGTATTTGTTCGTACTCCGTACTTTTTATTTTATTATTTTTTGGCCTTTTAATTCACCAAATTCCAAATCTTACTTGATTACCAATAATTGTATACCGACTTACTTTCTCTCATGTACGATTGAACTTAATTGATTTGAATTGTACTACTTCCTCCATTTTTATTTTATCTTCTCATTCAATTTTGGCACAAATTTTTTTGTAATGAATATAAAATGATAAATTTAAGAAATATCGAGGGTAGAAAGGTAAGTGTGTATAAATAGGAAAGAATAAAGGTGTAAAGTGTTGTAAATAGTAAGGGTAGTATGGTAAAAATTATGGATCAAAATGGAAAGAAATGAAATGGAAAGATAAAAAAAGTGGACCAAAAAAGAAATTGGGAAGATATAAAAAAATGGAGGAAGTAGTATTAAACTAAATTAAAAAGAACCCATGTGAATTGAACTGAGCTAATTTGAACTTAATATAACTGAACTGAAGATATTTCTTGTCTAGTGAAAACGGATGGATATACTCCGAATTAGATGGTAGTTTTCAATGCGAGAAAACTCGACTTATTTTATTACCCATCACTATTAGTGTACATTATATTTTAAATCTTAAGATCGGGTTGCTACATTTTTTACGTGTTACTCAATCTGTATCTATATGTTCGTCCACTTTGTTTAATATATGAGTGGAGTATTATATTGAAAGTGGACGAACATATAAATACAGAGGGAGTATTTTTTATGTTGCACGAAGTACATTTTATCACCCCCATCCCGAAATTCCTAGGTTCGCCACTAACTGAGTACAGTTTAGCAGCAACATCCCATCTCCCACCCTAAAAACTGAATCTTAAGGAGCTCCTTGACATCGCAAATTTCCTTCCATCACGTGCATTATTATGTGAAAAGGAAACCTTTTTTTTAAAAGTAAATTACTACAGTTCTCTTAATCACATGCTTGGTAAGCCTCGTTACTGTTCTATATCCTCATGATTAATTGATTTAAATGAACACAAGATGATGAAAAGTGATATACTTTATGTGTTTTAAACGCTACATGTTGATTAAGTTGATTCACATAATGAAAACTCGACGATGAAAATGATATGCCTATTATATTTCACATGTTTTTCACTTATTGAATGTTTTATCGCTTTGCAATTCACATTGTTTATCAGTTTATGTTTTACCGTATTTTATAATTGCATGTAAATTTTCACATGATTTTTTTACTCGTATGATAATCTGAATTGACTTCATGTGCATCTCACATTGTATACATGTGGAGTTGTAATGTGACATGCTCGCATGTTTGTTAATTATTTAACCTAAATGTTATATTGCATGATTATTCGGGTCGCGATAGAAGAACGGTTAGCTTACTCTCACTAAGTGAGAAAGTTGTATATTCTAAATTTTTTAATATGCATGTAGGATGACAGACTTTCAAATCCCGACATGGGGGCATGAATGTTGATCGAAGTTTACAATTTAAGTTTTTGAGAATGTTAAACTTGTAATTTTGTCGAATTTTGTTATATTATCTTTATTAAAAAATTGCAATTCAGTTTTCAGTTATTATATATTAATAAAGGTTCTTAAAGAATGATCAAGTGAGTCCATCTTTTAGAAATGAGTTTGTAAGTCCTCACCTCATCCTTTGGATTAGAGGGAGATGGATAATTGTGATTTGTTTGGGTAATTAAGGAAGTAACTGATTCATTAGGTAACGTAATTGCTATTTTATACACGGGTTTTACTACGTTGTACACATTTTGTCGTTTTTATTTCCGTGTTTGCCCTTCTCTTTTAAAAACTTCTCTTTTAAACAACCTCCATTTAACCTAACAAATAAATCAACAACTTCACGATCATCGAAACCTATTTGACATGGAACAAGTAATGTAGATTTCGTTAATTATTTTCTTAATTATTTTCTTAATTTTCATTAATAGTTTAATTATATCACTAATTAGGGTTTAGTAATTACGAATTTTGTTGAAGGTTGATTTGTTGGGTCTAAAAATTAGAGATAGAAATTAATTATGTTTACAGAATGTTCAAGATTAACAAAACACATTGAGTTTCTTCTTTAAACATATAAATCATTGAGAAAATGGGATAAAATGATTAACAAATGGTATAGTTTGAAGGAATTGCACCCAAAACAAGTTAAAAACATATAATTTCTGATAGAAATTGGGTTGCAGAGCTGGTTTCTTACACATACAGATGCATTCAAAGATACTTGGATTATACGGAGTATCAAAATAACAATCACGAGACATGGATTATATCCTCAGTGATGAGTTTGGTCGGTGATGAGTAAGTGTAGACATGAAATAGGTCCACCCCGACGCGGCCACGCGCGGGTTTGGGGAGGCGAATGGATCTCATGTGAGATGGATAGAATTGAAATTTAAATCGAAGTGGAGTCGCCACCAAACCTTGTGGGAGTTTGGGTCCGTTCGAACCCACTCTATGTTTTAGTGGGCCTTGTACATAATACGGCCCATTCGGATGTCAGAGTTTATTGGGTTCGTCTCTTTGCATTTTGATACCGATACCGACATTATCGGATATCATGTATTTAATGACTCTCGTGCGCCAATGGGTTCGGGCATCCGGAAACCACGGTTCTGAGTAAGGGGTGAGGGTACGTTTTGGGAAGTTCACAAAGAACATCCAACCCCACCCGCACTTAGCGGCCTCTAATAAGATATCGTTTGACTTTTGAATACGCGCGTTAGTAATTGTGGACATGACATAGGTCCACCCCGACGCGGCCACGCACAGGTTTGGGGAGGCGAATGAATCTCCATATGAGATGGGTCGAATTGAAATTTAAATCGAAGTGGAGTCGCCACCGAACTTTGTGGGAGTTCAGACCAGTTCGAAACCCACTCTATATCTTAGTGGGCCATGCACAAAGTGTGGCCCATTCGGATGTCAGAGTTTATTGGCTCGTCCCTTTGCATTTGATACCGATACCGACGTTATCGGATACCGTGTATTGAATGACTCTCGTTGCCAATGGATTCGGACAAAATACGGCCCATTTCCGATGTCAGAGTTTATTGGGCTCGTCCCTTTGCATTACGATACCGATACCGTTACTACCGGTTATCGTGTATTGAATGACTCTCGTGCGCCAACGGGTTCGGGCATCCGGAAACCGAGGTTCTGAGTAAGGGGTGAGGGTACGTGTTGGGAAGTTCACAAAGAACACCCAACCCCGCCCGCACATTAGCGGCCTCTACTAAGATATCGAATGACGTTTTAATACATGCGTTAGTAAAACGATGAAAATGATATGCAAACATTATTTTCCCTAAACATGCGAAAAATTGAATGGGTTGCTACGTCGATTTAATGCATCTAAAACTAACGTCAAAGTTATATTTAGCATGCGAGGTTTATTTTAGTACAATAAAATAAACAATGAAAATAAATCAACAAGGATGGAAACAAACATGTTAGTAACGGTATATTGATAATAACGGTTTGCGAAAATATAGAATGACATGGAATGATGTAATTGAGAAGATGCATGGTTTTGAAAAGTAATATTTCACGTGATAGATTTGACACGTGTCGACCTAAGTCAGATCATAAGAAATTATTAATGAGACTAAAACAATGTTGTGGAACTCACGGTTTGACGTGATAAAGGGGCCACTCGACCGAGTCATTGAGGGACTCGACCGAGTGAGCCTCTGAAAAGCTTCTGTCCCGGATTTCGTGACGTTACTCGATCGAGTTATGAGGGAACTCGACCGAGTGCACGGCCACTCGATCGAGTCATTGCGATTCTCGACCGAGTGGTTGTTGAAATAACCTTCTGTCTCTTTTTTGAGGTGCCACTCGATCGAGTGCCTCCTGTACAAACTAGGGTTCGCTTTGCAATTCTTATTGATTTCGAAATTGCGTCTTGATTTTAGATAAATCGTTGATTTTGTTGAATTGGACATAAATATTGTAAAATTTATGCTTGATTCGGACTTGGATACTCGTCATATCCGATATTCGATTATTGAATCGATATCGAATATTAGAGTGAAACTTGAAAGAAAAAGATGCTATAAGTCGTTTAAATTAACTAAAACGATATAGATTTTCTCCGCGTTTATAGTGTCGTAATTAATTCTAACGAATTAGATGACAACTATTGTAGCATCAACGAAAATCGTGTTAGTTAAATTATTTGACTAAATCATTTGGATTCGACATCCAACTATTGAGTTGGTATCGAATCTATTAGATCGACATCCAACTATTGAGTTGGTATCGAATCTATTAGATCGACACTTGAATTAAAAAAAGACTTGACTTGATTCATTCCCTCCGCATCCCAACATCATAATTAATCCTTGCGAATTGTATGATGTCGGATCCGCATCAAAAGGTTTCGACTTTATCTGGAAAAAAAAGTTTCTTTTTTTGTTTGAAATAGTTTAAAAAACGATGAGTATGCGGTGGATGATGATTGCGACGCGACAAAAATAAAAGAATTAGTTTTGTTGACGTTTGACTTGCTTCAATAATCAAGCGCTCGGGGTCTCAGGATAAGCGTCCGGCAACATCGGGTGAAAACCCTTGTATATTCGGGTTTCCTTATCCCGTCATACTTTGCGCTCGACACAAATCCACGAGTATTTTAGTGTCTTAATATTTATAATACTAACGATATTAGAACGCGATAAAAAAACGAGACGATAAAAATAAAAATAAACGAAAAAAGACGACAATGATGACGACGACGCGCGGACGACCCGAGGAAAGAAAGGAGAAGAGAAAGGAACGGGATTTTTCACCCTCAACCTACATGTTTCTTAGTCTCGGATAGATCTCGTTAGTTGTGGCTTTAGCACGGGAGAATCGAGGTTAATGTAAGTTAAGATATGGTGGTTTAGGGTTCCTAGATGCTAGGGTTTAAGGTTGAAGAGGATGAGTTGTGATGGGTGAAGATTAGGGTTTTTTTTGGGTTGTATACTTGTATGAGATGTGTGTAAAGTGTGTCAAAAAAATTTTAAATTGTGTTCAATAGGGGTGTATATATATAGGCAATTGCTCCCCCTCCTTGTCTAAGGTTACTCGATCAAGTGCCCTGATGGACTTGATCGGGTGGCCCACCTGAAAGAGAACCGCGGCTTTGCTCTCGGAAACGGCATTGACCGGGTTTTTACCCGGTCGCTAAAAGACGGTTTTATTTCCGATGTCGGTTTTGACCCAAATTAGTCTTATTTGATTGGAAACGACCCGCTGGGCCTGAATTTGAGGTCAATTTTGTGAGATTTGTACCCTGTAAAAAGCCCAAGCCAAAAACTAATTGTTTCAAGCCCATATTCGAGCGCGTAGAAACACGTTTGCGTCCGATCATCATCGGGTGTTTTTTTGGAAACTGCTATAGACACCTGACAGTCAAAACGTGGGTGTCTACAGAACCCCCACTCTGACTGAGGCTTGGACAGGGCGAAAGTCATAGTAGCTACCAGGCCAATCAACAATTAAGACTTGGTAGACTTCTGGTCGGGTCGCTTATAGTCGATTGGACTTGCGTGAAGGGCTCGCCAACCATAAGATAGAAGTCATACCTAATCTGATGACGATAACTCCGTGGGGAATTTGGACTTGTCGCGTAAGTCCTGGGTGCGCCTATATGTGGGCTTATCCCGTGAAAAATGCCGCCTTGGGCCTTTCGTTGTGGAGATATGTGAGCTGCACGGTCTTGGGTCGTACCTGTATAAGTTACATAAAATTTTGCATGCAAAACGTAGGTAAAACAAATATGACTCGCGCTGGGGAATAAAAATGATTTTTGCTTCATTTTGAAATCGAAGTCCTAAAAGCAACTCACGTGCTAGGAGATATTTTTTTAAAATTGAAAGGGGTAGAAAAGAAATATGCAGTTTAAATAGACTGAAATCTGACCTTGTCGAAAAGGATTTTCTCAAATGGCTAAGTTTTGCAAATTTCAAAGTAGAATTTGAAGAGAGAGACCTACCGACAGACTCGACTCTGGACGTGACCGGACGAGTTGACAGACATGACAGGACTCTCGAGGGATTGGACCGTGACTCGGTAGGGGGTGGGCCACCTAACAAGACTCTTAAGTTGCGCTATTTCGTAGCCTAGGCGAGTGACAACACGGTCGAACTTCAGGATTGGAAAGATGTGTAACAGTCTGTAATGAGACTACTGTAGTCTAGTGCTCTTCTGGATTTTTGATTTTAGGGTACATTCCCAAAGTGGGTATTGCTTCGAGTCCTAACAGATTCTTATCTTTGACTGAGCCGAGTACTAGGACACACTACAGAAAGGAGGCTAGATTCTTTTGAGTTTATCTTGATTTTGTGAGTGGATGGAGGTTTCTGCCTAGGAGAAGCCCCCAGAATGACAAAGGTAGCTGTTGAGAACATGACAGTGTCGTGATCGGAATGATGATGCTTTTTGAATGTGTGTCAATGTGGGTGGTTGTGCCTCTGTTGAAAGGCTGCCCACGTATTCACGTGTAGTGAAATCAAACCAAGCCGTAGTTCAGTGAACAAAGATATATTATGGTGCCTAGTCTTATAGGACTTTGTGTGTAACTAGCCATAGCAATGGTGTAGGCTAGGTGCATTCCCAATGATGTCTTGATTAAAGGGCTAGAATGGTTAGGATGTTGATCCTGTGACTGTGAGCGTTCTCCGGGGTAGCCCCCAGAGGTGGTGTGAACTATTTGGGCATGTTCTATGCCGATTGCAAGTTGAATTCCCGTGTTCGCGGCTGGTAACTGGCCTGAATGTTTTTGGAAATGTGGTGCTAGGTCGTAAGTGGCTTTGATGATTCGAAATCTGGAGCTCAATTTTGTGGAGCTAAGGCTTCGAGGTTAAGGTATTGCAATGTGGTAGGGAAGGGGGAAGTCGAGTAAAAATGACTCGGACTTCGATCGGGCAGGTTTGATAATGCGGGATCTGGTTTCCATGTCTGGCCCTAAAGGTTAGGGTGTATCCTATGGATCTTGAATCCATAAAATTTTGGGCTGTCTCTTAGCCTAGGTCTCGAGAAGGTCTTGAGGGTTGTAATGTGGGAAGGCTAGATGTGGTATTAGCTGACCCACTTAATTGTTTCTCCCCTATTTGATGGTATGGGTATTGATAAATTTTGAATTGACCGTACCCTGGTCAACGGACTTTCACTTGGGTTGACCGTTGACCACGGTCATTGGTTTTTGAATTCTTTTTTTTTATAATGGCCTTCTTTTTTGTTTTGGCCTTTTGCTTTTTTTTTTTCTTGGACTTTGGATTTTTTCTTGTCCAGTTTTTTTTCTTTTTCCTGTTGGTCAGACTAGCACCTAAGGTAGGGATTAGTTGATCTTATTGGATAGGTGTTTATTGTGGGAAATGGGATTGCCTCCCGTCTTGAACCCAAACTAGGAGACTACCTAGATTTGTCATAAGATTCGATACCGCTCCTACTATGGGTAGTTATGCGGCTTTCTATGTCAGACATGGAACAGGTAAAGGAAAACACGGGTCTCGATTTCCTACAGTCATTATAGATGTGCCTATAATAGTCACGTGCATGTGCTCACAGTGTATGATGGTGTTCATCATTTTCTCGGAAACACATAAGAAAAGTATATACGAGAAAGAATATTGAAAGCTGATTTTGTTGAATTTTGAAAAATAGGACAAAATACAACTGACTCTGACTCTGACTCTGACTTTGACTTTGGAAGAAATAGCACATCCTAGACTCAAACTCAGACTCGGACTTAAATCAAATCCGGACTCTCGGATGATGTTGTCATTAGTCGTCGGCTTCCAAGGACTCGAGTTGATGTCCAGTATGGCCTTTAGTAGAAGCTTCACCCAGATCTTCATTATGTCGAAGATCGTCTTCAATCCTAATGCCCATTTCGGTAAGCACCGCAAAGTTTGAAATGCCGGCATACCTAAGATGGACGCGGTAGGAAGGTAGGAGGTTGTTGATGAATGCCTCCATTAGCGTCTTCTCGTTGGGCTTGTCTACCAACTTTACACTTTCGGCACTCCACCTTTGAAGGTACTTGGTGAAACCTTCTTTGGGCTCTTGGGCCATAACCTCCAGAGTACGCATCGTAGTCTGGATCTCGGTATTTTTAGCATAATTTCGAGCGAACTCTGTTGCCACGTCATCCCAAGTCAGGTATTTCTTGGAATCGAGCCCGTAGTACCAGTCTTTGGGGTGCTTTTCGAGGGAAGAAGCGAATAAGTGTTTGAACATGGTGGACTTCACCCCCTTGACAGCCATAAATTCTTTGAAAGCCCGCATGTGGTGGACCGGGTCTTCAGTACCCTCAAACATCGGTATTCCCGTGAGGTTGAGGTTAGCAGGTAGCTCGTCATTCAGAGGCGAGTAAGAACGAGCATTCTCCGTATGGATCGAGTTGCTTGTTGACAAGTGGACCTTTTCTTCGAGCTTGTGAACAACGCTGATTAGTTTAGCTATGGGCCCAGTGGGCTCAGATCCAGCAACAGGAGTCCCTTTCTTCACGGCACTTAGGCGGGCGGCAAGGGTTGTTTGGTCAGTCACGATAGCCGTCAATCGGGTCTCGATCTTAACCAGCGCGGCTTTCAGTTCGTCCAAGGTTTCTTGCATCTTGCGTTGGCTTCTGGTTATGGGTGGCCTGTCTGTAAGAATACCGCGTAATCAGAAAAGTTGCTCCGAAACTCAAATTCACCAAGGCATAGCGCGGGAGAAGAGACGACTACAGTTTGACTCGGGTTAGACTCTCCTAAGAAAAATGTGTAGGGTACGATTCTCGGAGTGACCGTGATTAATCGCTCCGTCGGAGAATAGCCCCCCAAAGTGAGACTAAGGACTTAGATAGGACTCAGATGGTGTAACATCTAGGTGACTCAAAAGTGGGGTACGTGAGACACGTGTAAGACATGACCCTTAGAGCAACCGTGATTGATCGCTCTGCTGAAGGGTAGCCCCCAAGTGGGATCGATAATTTTGTTAAGACTCGAGTGTCGGACGAGTGACCCTTAGACGTAAGGACCACAAACCTTTTGTTATAGGGCTATGCCTTGTAAAAGGTTGACTCGGAAAAGACTCCTAGACGGGTGACTTGTGAAAGGTGGGCCTTCCTTAGGATTCGGCTATGTGGGCCGAGTCCTGTTCGAAAGAAGGTCCATGTGAGATATTTCTCAGACTTTGGACTTGAATGTGTAAACGGGCCTTTCTTTGTAGGAGTATGTCCTACGTAGGTGGGCCATGCCTTAGTCAAATAAGGCGGACTGGGATAGGGAAGAAACTCGTGATGTAAGATCGACAAAGTTTCGACGCTAAAGACCTCGACGACATATGACACGACTCGACACATGCTAAATACGGGAAGTCCTAAGAAGAGGAAGGTTTTGAAAATGATTTTTTTTTAATCTGAAAGAAATTCGGTGGAGGGGGCCCGATTTTTCAAAAATTAGAAAAAAATGTATTGGGCCTCAATTTTGAGAGTTCGAAAATATTTTCGAGTTTTGAAATGGGCAGAATACCGGCTAGAAATAGGCTATTTTGAGTAAAATCATAAGTCCTAAATTCGGTATACGTCCCGGGTTTTTAAATGGGCAGAATACCGGCTAGAAATAGGCTATTTTGAGTAAAATCATAAGTCCTAAATTCGGTATACGTCCCGGGTTTTGAAATGGGCAGAATACCGGCTAGAAATAGGCTTTTTGAGTAAAATCATAAGTCCTAAATTCGGTATACGTCCCGGGTTTTGAAATTGGATATTTTGAGAAAAGGGTGCAGTTTTTGAAAAATGACGGTTTTTTAAAATGACACGGAAATCAAGTAGCACATAGTCACGCAAGCATTATAACGACACTATGTATGCTCTATACTAAGTCTCGATTGGTCTATAAAGGGTCTATATCAGTGCACATAGCCTAGACGTGAATCGAGACGGACTCTCTAAGTCGAGTTGAGCTTAGAACATGCCGCGAAACCCATACGAATCGATAATGGACACCTTTGACATATCAATATTGGAGTACATCACGGTATAGAGGGACGTCGGTCACCAGTACCGGCCCGGGAAAATATAGGGTTATGCATGAACCGTAAAACTAAAACGCGTATTGTACTAGTCAAACGATTTCTATTCGAGTCTCACCCTGAGGATGCCGATGGTAAGTCACGCATCAGTTAATCCCCAGCGGAGTCGCCAAATTGTGGACATGACATAGGTCCACCCCGACGCGGCCACGCGCGGGTTTGGGGAGGCGAATGAATCTCCATATGAGAGGGTCGAATTGAAATTTAAATCGAAGTGGAGTCGCCACCGAACTTTGTTGAAGTTCGGGCCCGTTTGAAACCCACTCTATATCTTAGTGGGCCATGCACAAAGTATGGCCCATTCGGATGTCGGAGTTTATTGGGCTCGTACCTTTGCATTTGATACCGATACCGACGTTATCGGATACCGTGTATTGAATGACTCTCGTACGCCAACGGTTTCGAGCATCCAGAAACCGACGTTCTGAGTAAGGGGTGAGGGTACGTGTTGGGAAGTTCACAAAGAACACCCAACACCGCCCGCACATTAACGGCCTCTACTAAGATATCGAATGATGTTTTAATACACACGTTAGTAAAACGATGAAAATGATATGCAAACATTATTTTCCCTAAACATGCGAAAAATTGAATGGGTTTCTACGTCGATTTAATGCATCTAAAACTAACGTCAAAGTTATATTTAGCATGCGAGGTTTATTTTAGTACAATAAAATAAACAATGAAAATAAATCAACAAGGATGCAAACAAACAGGTTAGTAACGGTATAACGATAATAACGGTTTGCGAAAATATAGAATGACATGGAATGATGTAAATGAGAAGATGCATGGTTTTGAAAAGTAATATTTCACGTGATAGATTTGACACGTGTCGACCTAAGTCATAAGAAAGTATTAACGAGACTAAAAAGATGTTATGGAACTCACGGTTTCACGTGATAAAGGGACCACTTGACCGAGTCATTGAGGGACTCGACCGAGTGGGCCTCTGAAAAGCTTCTGTCCCGAATTTCGTGAAGTTACTCGATCGAGTTATGAGGGAACACGACCGAGTCATTGAGAGACTCGACCTAGTGGTTGTTGAAATAACCTTCTGTCTCGTTTTTGGGGTGCCACTCGACCGAGTGGACTAGGCACTCGATCGAGTGCCCCCTGTACGAACTAGGGTTCGCTTTGCAATTCTTATTGATTTCGAAATTGCGTCTTGATTTTAGATAAATCGTTGATTTTGTTGAATTGGACATAAATATTGTAAAATTTATGCTCGATTCGGACTTGGATACTCGTCATATCCGATATTCGATTATTGAATCGATATCTAATATTGGAGTGAAACTTGAATGAAAAAGATGCTATAAGTCGTTTAAATTAACTAAAACGATATAGATTTTTTCCGCGTTTATAGTGTCGTAATTAATTATAACGAATTAGATGACAACTATTTTAGCATCAACGAAAATCGTGTTAGTTAAATTATTTGACTAAATCGTTTAGATTCGACATCCAACTATTGAGTTGGTATCGAATCTAATAGATCGACACTTGAATTAAAAAAAGACTCGACTTGATTCCCTCCGCATCCCGACATCATAATTAATCCTTGCGAATTGTATGATGTCGGATCCGCATCAAAAGGTTTCGACTTTATCTAAAAAAAGTTTCTTTTTTTGTTTGAAATAGTTTAAAAAACGATGAGTATGCGGTGGATGATGATTGCGACGCGACAAAAATAAAAGAGTTGGTTTTGTTGACGTTTGACTTGCTTCAATAATCAAGCGTTCGGGGTGTCGGGATAAGCGACCGGCAACATCGGGTAAAAACCCTTGTATATTCGGGTTTCCTTATCCCGTTATCCTTTGCACTCGACACAAATCCACGAGTATTTTAGTGTCGTAATATTTATAATACTAACGATATTAGAACGCGATAAAAAACGAGACGATAAAAATAAAAAGAAACGAAAAAAGACGACAACGATGACGACGACGCGCGGACGACCTGAGGAAAGAAAGGAGAAGAGAAAAGAACGGGACTTTGCACCCTCAACCTACATGTTTCTTAGTCTCGGATAGATCTTGTTAGTTGTGGTTTTAGCACGGGAGAATCGAGGTTAATGTAAGTTAAGTTATGGTGGTTTAGGGTTCCTAGATGCTAGGGTTTAAGGTTGAAGAGGATGAGTTGTGATGGGTGAAGATTAGGGTTTTTTTAGGGTTGTATGCTTGTATGAGATGTGTGTAAAGTGTGTCAAAAAGTGTTTGAATTGTGTGCAATAGGGGTGTATATATAGGCAGTTGCTCCCCCTCCTTGTCTAGGGTTACTCGATCAAGTGCCCTGATGGACTTGATCGGGTGGCCCACCTGAAAGAGAACCGCGACTTTGCTCTCGGAAACGGTTTTAACCTGGTTTTGACCCGGTCGCTAAAAGACGATTTTATTTCCGATGTCGGTTTTCACCCAAATTAGTCTTATTTGATTGGAAACGACCCGCTGGGCCTGAATTTGAGGTCAGTTTTGTGAGATTTGTACCGCGTAAAAAGCCCAAGCCGAAAACTAATGGTTTCGAGCCCATATCCGAGCGCGTAGAAACACGTTTGCGTCCGATCATCATCGGGTATTTTTTTGGAAACTGCTATAGACACCTGGCAGTTAAAACGTGGGTGTCTACAGTAATACGATGAGATGTTATGCAAACAGTATTTTGCCTAAACATGCGAATATTTGAATAAATTGCTATGTCGATTTAATGCATCTAAAATTAACGTCAAAGTTGTATTTAGCATGCGAGGTTTGTTTTAGTACAATAAAACGAATAACGGAAATAAAATACCAAAATAGGAACAAACGTGTTAGTAACGATGATAACGATAATAACGGTTAGCAAACAATATAAAAATGCTATAGAATGATGTAAACGACACGATTCATGATTTTGGAAAGTAATATCACACGTGATTGACTTGCCACGTGTTGACCGAAATCACAAAAATATTATCGAGGCTCGAAAGATGTTATGGGACTTCACGGATTGACGTGATAAAAGGGACACTCGATCGAGTCATGGAGGGACTCGACCGAGTGTGCCTCGGAAAACGCTTCTACCCAGAATTTGATGCACCACTCGATCGATTCATTGAGAGACTCGACAGAGTGAGACGCCACTCGATCGAGTCATTGAGGGACTCGACCGAGTGGTCCTCGAAAAGACCCTCTGCCTCTAAATTGGGGTGCCACTCGATCGAGTGCCCCCTGTACGAACTATAGTTCGTTTCGCAATTTGTTATAGATTTCGAAATTGCTTTTTAATTCTGGGAAATCGCTAATTTTGTCAAGTCGGGCAGAAATATTACATGATTTGTGCTCGGCTCAAATTTTAATACTCGTCGTATCCGACATTTGATTATGGAATCAATATCGAATACTTAGAGGAAAACCTAGGAAAGATATTGTGAGTCGTTTAAATCAAACTAAGACGAAATAGATTATCTCCGCGTTATAGTGTCGTAATTAGTTCTTTCGAACTATGTGACAACTATTTTAGCATCAACGAATTCGTGTTAGTTAAATTTATTGACTAATTCGTTTAGATACGACATTCGACTATAGAGCCGATATCGCATCCAAAGAACGACGCTTTAAACTCTATTGAATTAAAAAGAAATTGATTCCCTCCGCATCTCGACATCGTAAAAAAAATCCTTGCGGATTGTGATGTCAAATCCGCATCAACGGGTTTCGCCCTAATTTAAATAAACGTACTTGATTTGAGATAACCTTATAAATTGATGTATATACGATGATGACGAATAATAAAACGTGACCGACGCGACGAAAAAAAAAAAACACTATTACTGATGTTGACTCGCTTCAAATATCAAACACTCGGAGTGTCGGGATAAGCGACTGATAAGTGTAGTTTGTAGTGCCTATTTTGCTGTGTTTGGTCCCTGTTTCTCTTGTAAAATCGCTCTTTGGAGCGGTTTCTGGGCTACTTATGCTTCTTCTAGTTCGTTTTAGGTTCCCAATACCATTCATGGAGAATTGAACGATTCCGACTCGTTTCCTACACTTTTGGAACCAACGAAGAGAAGGAACGATCACTCGGTTCCTTAGTTTTGATCCCGAGACCTTGGGACCCATTCCCGAGCCCCTTAGACTCGATCCCGAGCACCGAGAATCGATGAGAAGCCCATGAGAAGCATGGAGGGACCTTAGAGATCATATTGGAGGCCTACAAGAGCCTTCCCGACCGAGAAGGAGTGCGGGTTTCAACCGGCTGCTGTTATGGGCCGTCTCGGGCGAGACCATCTCGTCTCGGCCGAGATGAGTCCCGTCTCGGGCGAGACCATCTCATCTCGGCCGAGATGAGCCACCTGCAGCTCCGCTTCGCTTCTTTTCTTCTCCTTATCCATTGTAACCCTATATACACCCCCCTCTTGTAATCTTATGGAATGTTCTTCATTACCCACAAAACCCTAGTCTAATTTAGCATAGATTAGCTTAGATTAGAGTAGATTAGTCATTAATTAGTCCTTAATCTAGTTAGCTAATCTTGTATTAAGGGATCTCTTAAAGAATCCATCCAATCTTGACAACATTGGTGGATGTTTTGGGTGTTCTTTATATACAAGTTCTCATCTTTTCATTCTCTTGTTAGTTGGTATAATCTTCTCATCCTTTTACTCTTAATCTTTGTTTATGTTATTCAAGTTTCAATCTTTAGCTCTTGTTTATTGTTTTGTTCATCATCCTTGTTAGTTTTACATATGTATGCTCTTGTTCTTGTTTAGGTTTCTCTTGTTAGTGTTAGTTTTAGTTTAGTTATATTTGAGTAGACTCTTGCTAGGGTTAGTAGGGAGATTGGGTGTGATTAGGGATGATTAGGGTGAGATGGGTGGTACTAGATGTTGTTTTTGTTGTTTCCCATTTACCTTGCACTCCACATGTTTGATGAATTGCTTGTGAGACATGAGAGATCAATCCTTGTTTTTCTTGCCTCTTCTCTTGTATGTGTGTGTTTGGTTGGTTGGTTTGGTTCCCTCATTAGTAGCGAGAGCGTGGTGAGGATGACCCCTAGGCCGTTTAAGTAGCGAGAGCCCGATCGGAACCTAGGCTACGAAAGCACGCTAGTAATCCCGTCTTTCCCCTTTTTATGCCCTTGACATCCATGAACCCGACCTAGCCCTAGTTTCTTCTTATCGTTTTATTAGCTTCCGTTAGTCATTAGATGCTTGTTTTGCCTTGTTAGTTCTTGTCATAGACCTTAGCTTAGTCCTTAGTCTATCCCTTAGTTTAGCTTGTCTCGGACCGAGTCTTGGACCATAGCACCCATTAGTTTAAACCCATTTTCCGTCCCTGTGGATTCGACTCGACTTGCCCTAGCTACCCAGTTAGGTTCGTTGGTTATTATTTGGTGTCGTTGCCAGGGACGGCATAGTTTAGACTTTTGTGTGCTTAGTTTTAGACTTTGTTCTTGATTTTTGTGTTTTCTTCTCCTTGTGTATCTCCGTTCTACTTCTTGTGTGCTATTCTCCCTTCCTAGTGCCTCAAAATCACTAGGCTACTAACATTTGCTCAAGTGCTTCTAGTTTATCCTAGGTATCAAAGCAACGTTATGGAAATGGCACGTCCTAGCTTCCATCAATCGTCACGGGACAACTATGGGGCAAATTGCCAAGTCCCAAAACTTCACCAACCATATCAACCTCATCAACAATCTTACGAACGCCCTCCATATGGTTACCATGAAAATTGTCAAGGATCATTCCAACATCCTAACAACTACCAAATACCCCCACGTGACCCACAACCAAAAATCCCCAACTTTGAGACTTGTCAAATGATGATTCAATTGCTAAAGGGTCAACAAGAGGCGATAAATCTAATGCAAAAGTGTCAACAAGAGATGATGATTCAATTACAAGGGGTTAGAGAGGAGTTTAGGGCCCGAAAAGCGGTGCAAGATGCTCGAATCGATGCACTCATGGCTCGCATCACGATGTCGGCCACTAGAACTCCACAAATTGTTGAGGAAGGTTCATTTGGGCAAGAAGGTCGGATGTCTCCACAAGAAAGTCAACCCGATCATGAAGCCATGAATGAAGAAGAGAGGGTCAATCAAGAGACCATTGTTGAGTGTTGCTTGGATGGTGAAGATATGGGAAGAATGGAGGAAGTTGAAGCTTCAAGGGTCGACAATGAGGAGGGGTGTGAACATAATTCCCAAGGTAACTCTTGGGGAGCCGATGTATTGGCTATTAAATTGGATTTGTACAATTTTCTTCATGATGAACCGGATCTTGACAATCCAAAGCCAAGTGAAGACAAGACTCCTCTAGGCCAACTAGACAAGGTGAGTGAAAAGGAACGTAATACTAGGGAAAAAGAGGTAGATGCCTTGGAACTTGCCTTGAATGGGAAATTGGAGGATCCTAAAGCCTCCAATGAAGAAAACTTGATGCCTTCACCTCCTTTATCGCACTCGATTCCAAGTCCCTTGTCTTGTGAGATGGTTGATGAAGAGGATCCTTGTCGGGCGGTGGAAGAGAACTCTACTCTCGACCCCGTAGAAGAAGCAACCCCCTTAGGGTGTGATCTCCCAACTCATAATGTCGAGCTTGACTCTAGACCACTATACCTACCGGATGGTCATAAGATTCGTTGCTATCATGGTTTGGAAGACCCGTAAGATCACGAGAACCCCGAGCATAGTGAAGATGATCGCTTCTTGCCTCCGACTTGGAAGCTCTTAAAAGTAGCTAGGCTTGGCCATGTGAGCCTCAACGAAGATGTTGCTAGAGCATTTGATTTGCTCCTTCGAGCTCTTGATGGCTATGGAGGCGTAGATGGTGAGAGTATCTTATTGTAAATATCTTTTTACTTTTCTCTTGAGCTTTTGTTTGTGTATATGTTTGTTTGGATAGTTTGGTTTCTAGGATTGTTAGTTTTTGTGGAATTCTTGTAATTTGGAGTTTTCTTGAGTGATGAGAGGGAGGGATTTTGATAGTGTTTATTGAGTTCGCTTGTTAGGTTGATAGTGAAGATGAAGTTTTGAGAGGAGTTGTCGATGATAGAAGCTTCAAGGCTTGGTGGAGGAAGTCGGTTTTTGAGCTTTATGCAAGCTTTTGGGGACGGGATCTTGGATCCCGAAGTATTGGTGGCCTTGTGGGTGAAGATATCAAGGAAATGAAGGGCTAGAAGACTCTTCCTGACCGAGAAGAAGGCTTCCCGACCGGGAAGGATGAGCCATCCCGACCGGGAATGAGTCATCCCGATCGGGATGAGGGTACCAAAAATGGGGTTTACTGTTGTGTCATCCCGACCGGGAAGGGTGTGTCATCCCGACCGGGACCAGCCATCCCGACCGGGACGGTCCCCTGCTCCTCCTTTTGACTCTCCTTTGTCATTTGAGCCCACCCTACCACTTTACACCCCCTCTCAACCTCCCTACCTACCCTTGCACCTATCATATGACCCCTACACTTCATTTACATACCCTCACCTCATCTTATCTTCACTTTACACCGAATATACCCTCAAATCCCACCCTCATTACACCATTCCAAGCTTACTACATCAACCATGCGATCCTACCAAGTATGAAGTGGGATGACAATGAAAAAGACAAGCAAAGTGCCGATATTGATTATCAAGACGATGAAGTTCGTGAGTTGCTAAACGATTGGTAAGGCGACTCTCATTTCTTTTCCTTCTTTTATTGCTTGTCTCCCTTTGTATGTTCCCCTTCCCCTTATCATTTGTGTCACGATGGCCTTCGGGGCCTTGGTAATTATTGCTGACTAAATCGAGAGTTGTTTGAAAAATCCAAATTTACAAGATTTTCACCTTTTTAGTAGGATTTAGTCGGATTTGAGCGGAATCCGGGCTAGGTGACTTGATTACACCTAGTCCTCCCCTCCCATTTCCTTTTATTTCCTTCTTTTTATTTCCCCCCATCCATATCTTTTCTCGTCTCGGCCCCGGTGCCTTGACTACACCCCGGCCGGACACATTCTACCCTTTCTTCGCTTTTCTTTTTTATTTTTAGCTTTATTTTCATAGTTTCTCTTCTTTTTAGTGTCTCCACACACTACTGATCGAGCATGAGGACATTGCTCGGTTTAAGTGTGGGGGAGCGATATCCTAGTGTAGTTAGTTTTATTTTCGTAGTTTATTCGAAAAATCTTTAAAAACCCTAAAAATTTGAAAATTTTTCACAAAAATCAAAAAGATTTTCTTTTGTGTGTTTTCCTTTTGTGTCGTTGTGTCGTATATTTGTTGTGTTGTGTGTGTTTTGCCTCCCTCTTCTCTTGTAGGTAGTTTAATCACTGTTAACTTTGGAGGGCTTTCAAGACATCCGGTAACATCTTTATCCCTTTTTCCTCTTTGTCTCTCTTGGAGTTTGGAGGAGATTTTGTGATGATGTGTGCTCGGGTGGAGCTTTTTGGAGTTTGTGGTTGATGTGGTGGCTTGCTTGGAAGTTTCGGGGTGGTGATTGTTTATTTTGTGTGTTTATTTTTCTTGTCTCTTGTTTTATTTGATTTTGTCATGTTTTTCTCATTTTCTCTCGTTTTTGTTGTGTCTTTGTTTTGTCTCGTTTAGTTGTGTCTAGTATGTAAAAATGTTTTCGAAAATCCGGTTTTGAGGCTAGTGCGCAAGTGTTTACTTTCCCTTTCTAGTGATGTGAATCGATTCTTGGACTTTAGTCTAGTAGAATGACCCTAAATCAATAGTTTTGTTGGTCCTTTACCTTGAGTCCACCTAGTCTACTAGGGATTTACTACGGGATTTGCATTTTGACCATTATGACCACCCACGGTGTGAAAAGGCCTTGGTTGCCGAGTCCCGTCCCTTAGGTGACCGCGTACGAAATTGTTTGATTATTCCAAGTTCTCCCCTTTTTGTGGGTTTGAAGGGAAATCGCGACCCCCGACTTACCCATTTCCCTACCTCTCCTACACACATCCACAAAATAAGTTGCAAATTGTTGAAATTTCTTTCTTAGTTGCAAAAAGAAATGCCTACAACACAAAATCTAGCCAAAAGGGCAAACAAAGAAAATGAAAGAAAGAAAAGAATGAAGAAAAATAAAAGGCACAACAAGTCAAAAGAAAATACCAAAGAAGAAAAAGAAATGGCATAGCAACAAAAAAATCGAAAATGCAAAAGAAAGAAGATGCCAAGGAAAATTGTCTCACAAAAAGAATCCCCACATCTCAAAAATAAGCCTTTTTCCGACTATTACCATGAAGTGCCTACCAAAGGACCGAGCCCCTAAGAAGGATGATAGCGGTAATGGTCGGTCTTCCCTCATTTTGCAATCATATCCACCTTTTTACTTGGGCTAGTTAGACGATTTTTGTACATGGGACGACCCTCTTGGCTCATCGCTAAAAGGGGCGGGTTTTCACTTTACCTACAGTGTCGACTAACTCCGTGGTTCATCACTTTTCCATCTCGCCTATCGTCCCGTAGTACGTTCTTAGAAGGTTAGGAGGAACTAGGTAAGTTATCAACGTTTTTATTGCTTTGTTGTCATACTATTAGGGTTTAGTTCATATCGGTTTGTATTATTAGCTTGGGAACGTTGTCACTTGCCTTGAGTCCTTAACCGGTGTTTCTTTCACCGCTTTTTAGAGGGAAGCGGTATTTATTTCTTTTTGGGTGAAACCGATTACTTGTTTGTTTTTATGTTTGTTTATATGTGTGTTTTTGTGTCCGGCTGCGTCCACGATTTTGTGGCAAGACCTCACTTGCCTTGCGGAGTGCACTTTTCCTCTAAGTGTACTCACGTGAGTTGAAAGGGTGTAGGGTGCGCTAATACCTGCTCGGCTAGTATATTAGTTTTTATTAGTTTAGTAGTTAGTTCGCGCTTACTCGAGGGCGAGTAAGGGTTAAGTGTGAGGGAGTTAATAAGTGTAGTTTGTAGTGCCTATTTTGCTGTGTTTGGTCCCTGTTTCTCTTGTGAAATCGCTCTTTGGAGCGGTTTCTGGGCTACTTATGCTTCTTCTAGTTCGTTTTAGGTTCCCAATACCATTCATGGAGAATTGGAACGATTCCGACTCGTTTCCTACACTTTTGGAGCCAACGAAGAGAAGGAACGATCACTCGGTGCCTTATTTTCGATCCCGAGACCTTGGGACCCATTCCCGAGCCCCTTAGACTCGATCCCGAGCACCGAGAATCGATGAGAAGCCCATGAGAAGCATGGAGGGACCTTAGAGATCATATTGGAGGCCTACAAGAGCCTTCCCGACCGAGAAGGAGTGCGGGTTTCAACCGGCTGCTGTTATGGGCCGTCTCGGGCGAGACCATCTCGTCTCGGCCGAGATGAGTCCCGTCTCGGGCGAGACCATCTCATCTCGGCGGAGATGAGCCACCTGCAGCTCCGCTTCGCTTCTTTTCTTCTCCTTATCCATTGTAACCCTATATATACCCCCCCCCCCCCCTCTTGTAATCTTATGGAATGTTCTTCATTACCCACAAAACCCTAGACTACTTTAGCATAGATTAGCTTAGAATTAGTCATTAATTAGTCCTTAATCTAGTTAGCTAATCTTGTATTAAGGGATCTCTTGAAGAATCCATCCAATCTTGACAACATTGGTGGATGTTTTGGGTGTTCTTTATATACAATTTCTCATCTTTTCATTCTCTTGTTAGTTGGTATAATCTTCTCATCCTTTTACTCGTAATCATTGTTTATGTTATTCAAGTTTCAATCTTTAGCTCTTGTTTATTGTTTTGTTCATCATCCTTGTTAGTTTTACATATGTATGCTCTTGTTCTTGTTTTGGTTTCTCTTGTTAGTGTTAGTTTTAGTTTAGTTATGTTTAAGTAGACTCTTGCTAGGGTTAGTAGGGATATTGGGTGTGATTAGGGATGATTAGGGTGAGATGGGTGGTACTAGATGTTGTTTTTGTTGTTTCCAGTTTACCTTGCACTCCACATGTTTGATGAATTGCTTGTGGGACTTTAGACGATCAATCCTTGTTTTTCTTGCCTCTTCTCTTGTATGTGTGTGTTTGGTTGGTTGGTTTGGTTCCCTCATTAGTAGTGAGAGCGTGGTGAGGATGACCCCTAGGCCGTTTAAGTAGCGAGAGCCCGATCGGAACCTAGGCTACGAAAGCACGCTAGTAATCCCGTCTTTCCCCTTTTTATGCCCTTGACATCCATGAACCCGACCTAGCCCTAGTTTCTTCTTATCGTTTTATTAGCTTCTGTTAGTCATTAGATGCTTGTTTTGCCTTGTTAGTTCTTGTCATAGACCTTAGCTTAGTCCTTAGTCTATCCCCTAGTTTAGCTTGTCTCGGACCGAGTCTTGGACCATAGCACCCATTAGTCTAAACCCATTTTCCGTCCCTGTGGATTCGACTCGACTTGCCCTAGCTACCCAGTTAGGTTCGTTGGTTATTATTTGGTGGCGGGATCCACGACAAATCCCTCCCATCAGCGACCGGCCACGTCGGGTGAAACACCGTTGTATTCGGATGTTTTTATTCCGTCATCCTTTGTATTCAAATCGAATTAGCGAGTAATTTAACTTTTATATACAAGTAATACTAACGATATTAGATGCAAAAATAAAAATAAAAAAACGAGAAGAAGAGAGGAGGACGACGCGAGAGAGAGGAGAAGAGAAATCGGGATTTTTGCACCCTCAACCTACATGTTTCTTATTCTCGGACGGGACTCGTTTAGTTGTCGCTTGAGAACGGGAGTATTGAGATCTATGTAGATGGAGTTATGGTGGTTTAGGGTTTGATGGTTTGTTAAACACTATGGTTTTAGGTTGTAGAGACGGGAAAATTAGGGTTGTTAAAGTGTGTTTCAGTTGCATGCAAAACGGGGGTATTTATAAGAAATCCCAAACCCCACGACCTAGGGTCACTCGATCGAGTGCCCCTGTTGACTTGATCGAGTGGCCCAAAGCAGATGCAAAACGGGCCTGTTGAAGGCCCACTCGATGGAGTGGGCTGACACTCGATCGAGTGGGTAAGCTGGAGCGAAAAGATCCAGTTTTTTTGACTTTGGGTTGGATATTTTTGTAGATCTTGTGTTTGGGTTGGACTCTTCATATTTGTATGGCTGTTTTGTGTCTCGGAAACGGCTTTGACCAGGGTTTGACCCGGTCGCTAAAAGTAGGTTTTATTTCCGGTGTCGGTTTTGACCCAAATTAGTCTCATTTGATTGGAAACGACCCACTGGGCCAGAATTTGAGTTTAGTTTTGTGATATTTGTATTCCGTAAAAAGCCCAAGCCAGAAACTAACGGTTTTGAGCCCATATCCAAGCACGTAGAAGCACGTTCGCGTCCGATCATCATTGGGTGTTTTTTGGAAACTGTTATAGACACCTAACGGCCAATTGTGGGTGTCTACAGAGCCCCCACTCTGACTGAGGCTTGGACAAGGCGAAAGTCAGAGTAGCTACCAGGCCAATCAAGGATTAAGACCTGGCAAACTTTCGGTCGGGTCGTTTATAGTCCATTAGACTTGCGTAAAAGGGCTCGCCAACCATAACATAGAAATAATACCTGGGTGGATGCTAATAGCTCCGTGGGGACTTGTTTCAGAAGCCCTGGGTGTATCTATATGTGGATACATCTCATCTCGAAGCTGTGCGGGAGCTTGCCTAAGAAGCTCTGGGTGTGTCCGTTCGCAGACACATCCCGATCCGAAATTACGTTGGAGCCTGCCTAAGAAGCTCTGGGTGTGTCCGTTCGCAGACACATCCCAATCCGAAATTACGCGTGAGCTTGCCTAAGAAGCCCTGGGTGCGCCTGTTTGCAGACACATCCCGATTCAAAATTACGCGTGAGCTTGCCTAAGAAGCCCTGGGTGTGCTTGTTTGCAGACACATCCCGATTCAAAATTGTGCGGGAGCCTACCTAAGAAGCCCTGGGTGTGCCCGTTTGCAGACACATCCCAACTCAGAATTACGCGGGAGCTTGCCTAAGAAGCCCTCGGTGTACCTATATGTAGGCACATCCCGTGTTTCTTTTAGGAGGAATGCCACCTTGAGCCTTCCGCTAGGGAGCTTAGTGAGTTGCGCAAGCCTGCGACTCACGCTGGGGAATAAAAACTTGACGTTCCGTTGGGAAGCCAAGCTGGTACCTGAAATGTTAGATATGTGGACAGAAATAGCAAACATAGCAGGTAGCATGATAGCATACAGGAAATGCAGCTAGCATCTATAGAATGACTTGCGCTGAGGAAAATGATTTTTGCTTAGTTTTGAAATCAAAATCCTGAAAGCAACTCATGTGCTAGGAGATAAGTTTTCAAAATGGAAAGGGGTAGAAAAGAAATTTGCAGTTTAAATAGACTGAAATTTGACCTTGTCAAAAAGGATTTTCTCAAATGGCTAAGTTTTGTAGATTTCAAAGCGGGAATTCGAGGAGAGAGGTATACCGACAGACTCGACTCTAAACGTAACAGGACAAGTTGACAGACACGACGGGACTCTCGAGATGTTGGACCGTGACTCGGTAGGGGGGGTGGACCACCTAAGACAACAAGACTCTTAAGTTGTGCTATTCGGTAGCCTAGGCGAGTGGCAACACGGTCAAATCCTCGGAATGAGACTGTTTCCGTATGACAGGGCTTAGTAGTAGCAATGCCGTAGATTGGTGCTCTTTTGGATTTTTTTGTTTCGGGGTATACTCCCAAGGTAGGGTGCAACTTTGAGTCCCTGACAAATTCTTGTCTTCGACTGAGCCGAGTACTAGGACACACTACAGAAAGGTGGCTAGATTTTGAAAGTCTTTTGGATTTTGTTAGTGGATGGCGGTCTTCTGTCTAAAAGAAGCCCCCAGGATGACAAAGCTTGCTGCTGAGAACATGACAATGTCGTAACCGGAATAATGGTGCTTTTTGAATGTGTGTCAATGTGGGTGGTTGTGCCTCTGTTGAAAGGCTGCCTACGTATTCAGGTGTAGTGAAATCAAACCATGTCGTAGTTCAGTGAAATTGAAAGATATGCTGTGGTGCCTAGTTTATTAGGACTTTGTGTGTAACTAGCCATATTGACGGTGTGGGCTAGGTGCATTCCCAATGATGTCTTGATCACAGGGCTAGAATAGTTAGGATGTTGATCCTATGACTGTGAGCATTCTCCGAGGTAGCCCCCTGAGGTGGTGTGAATTATTTGGGCATGTTCTATGCCGACTGCAAGTTGAGTTCCCGTGTTTGGGGCTGGTAACTGGTTTGGATGTTTTTGGAAATGTGGAGCTAGGTCGTAAGTGGCTTTGATAATTCGAAATCTGGAGCTCGATTTTGTGGAGCTAAGGCTTCGAGGGTAGGATATTGTAATATGGTAGGAAAGGGGGAAGTCGAGTAAAAAATGACTCGAACTTCGATCGGGGTAGGTTGATAATGCGAGATCTGGTTTCCATGTCTGGCCCTAATGGTTAGGGGTATCCTATGGAGCTTGAATCCTCAAAAATTTTGGGCTGTCTCTTAGCCTAGGTCTCGGGAAGGTCTAGAGGGTTGTAATGTGGGAAGGCTAAATGTGGTGTTAGCTGACCAACTTGATATTTTCCTTTATCGGATAGTATGGGCATTGATAATTTTTGAATTGACCGTACTTCGGTAATGGGACTTTCACTTGAGTTGACCGCTAAACGTGGTCATGGGTTTTTTTGTGTTGACCTCTTAGCCCCGGTCATAGGATTCTTCATTTGAGTTGACCGTGCTCCGGTTAAGGGATTGACCCGTATTGGGTCGGGGGATGCTGAGAGTTTTTCCTTTGGTCATGGCCAGCTATTTTATTTTGGCCTTTTGCTTTTTGCTTGGACTTTTGATTTTTTTTCCTGCTTTTTCTTTTTTTTTTCCTTTTTTTGTTGTTTTTTTATCCACCTATGGCGTGGGTAATATGTACGGGTATTCCCGGATCTGTGGCATCTGTTTGTGGGTGGATCTGGGGATGGGACCGTCAGTTAGGTTAGGCTTTTGGAGCTAAGCTTTTGTAAGGTGAAGCATAGTGCTTGTGTGAGTGCAACTCGAGGTGGAGTATCTACGGTAAACATGGCGGTTTGGATCTCGGTACTGTCATCATAATTCTGAGCAGGCTTGGTGGGAGCATCGTCCCGAGTTGGGTATTTTTGGCATCAAGTCTATAGAGTCATGATGGTTCTTTTTTTTGCTTATGGTCAGACTAACGCCTAAGGTAGGGATTGGTCAGTCTTATTGGAGGGGTGTTTATTGTGGGAAATGGGCTTGCCTCCTGTCTTGAACCCAAACTAGGAGACTACCTAGATTTGTCATATGATTCGATACCGCTCCTGCTAGGGGTAGTTATGTGGCTTTCTATGTCAGACATGGAACAGGTAAAGGAAAACATGGGTCTCGATTTCCTGCAGTCATTATAGATGTTCCTATAATAGTCACATGCGTGTGCTCACAGTGTATGATGGTGTTCATCATGTTCTCGGAAACACATAAGGAAAGTATATATGAGAAATAGAAAAGCTGATTTTATTGAATTTTGAAAAGAGGACAGAATACAAATGACTCTGACTCTGACTTTGAAATTGAAAAAAATAGTACATCCTAGACTCGGACTCAGACTAGGACTTAAATCAAATCTGGACTCCTGGATGCACGGGAGGTAGACTGGATGCTTTGGTCATCGGGCCCTGTATGGTCCATGAGGGGCTTTACAAGTGATAATGTTTCCAAAATGGGAGTCCTCCTGGCATCGAGGAAATCTTGGATGAGGTGATTCAGTTTCCAGCCCTGTCCTGTATCGTGCCCCCTCCCCATATGGAACTGACAGTAACATTCAGCGCTCCTAGTCTTCGCACGTTTTTCTGAAGGTGGGTCGGCTGTTGGACCTACAGGTAGTATTAGGCCCTTCGAAACCAACCTTTGGAAAGTGACGATGTAGGACATATCCAAGTGGGTAAATGTCCTTACTTTTGATTGGTTCTTGATTTTCGGAGAGGTGACTTGAGGGTTACCTCTCTCGGTCTTGCCATCTTGAGGGTATCGGACAGTTTCGTAAGAGTGTTCACCTTTCAAATGGCTCGGTTGGGTGATTGGCTGTCTTACCCGCTCTAGTTGTGTTAGACGGGATCGGGTTCTTATAAGATCCTCTTCGATGATGGTTACCCTGGAACTTAGGTTATCTAGGGCAGTATTGATTTTCGAGAAAATATTGTTAATGGAGCAAGATAGCATAAGCATACTCCCCTGGATATCTCCTTTCTCGACGGCGCGGGATTTGTTCTGGTTTGGTAACGCCTCATTCATAGGTTCCCTGATCGGAAGAAACGACAGGTGTTAGAACTCGCCTAAGCTCGGTTTTGCGCAAAAGCAAGACAAAGAGTTAAACTAGACATGGCCCGGGGTGATGGAAATGACTAAGATTCTTCGACCGGGATACTTAAACGTTAATCCAGACAAACTAATGACTGTGACCTAGACTCGACCATGAGGCTCGAGCTGTACGAGGATGAGTCCGAAAATGGGGCGACCGTATTTGACCGTGCCGCGTGCTTGGACCAACCGTGGTGACCTAACCCTAGGTGACCCGGGTATTCGTAGCATGGGTTCGACTTGAAGAAGGCATCATAAGGACGCCGATGCAGAATGAATGTAGGGTACCCCTGCTCGGGTGGAGGACAGCCCCCGAGTGAGACTAAAGAATCTGGTAGGACTCACATGGTGTGACATCTAAGTGACTCGAAAGTGGGGTACGTGAGGCAACACGTGTAAGACATGACCCTTAGAGCAACCGTGGTTGATCGCTCTGCTGAAGGGTAGCCCCCGAGTGGGATTGAAGATTTTGTTAAGACTCGAATGTTGGACGAGTGACCCTTAGACGTAAGGATCACGAACCTTTTGTTGTAGGGCTATGCCTTGTAAAAGGTTGACTCGGCCTCGAGGAAAGGTAAACGGGGTATGGGAAGAAACTTGTGATGTAAGATCGGCAGAGTTTCGACAGTAAAGACCCTCGACATGACTTGAATAATTATGACCCAGTGATTAGGGTAGACCCCTAAGTTAAAAGGTTCTCGAATTGGGATGACTCGACTAACGGATCGAAAGATGGACGAAATTCCCTTAGGAAAGGTCATGGGGACCGTCTTGCTAGAGGGAAAGATCGCGTGCGACTTTCTAGTTAAGACTCGAGTGTTTGGACAAACCTTCCATTTACGAGTGTATGACCCGTGTTGGTCGGTTATGCCTTTAGGAAAAGGCGGACTAGGATGGGGAAGAAACCTGTGATGTAAGATTGACGGAGTTTCGACGCTAAAGACCTTCGAAAACCTATGAAAAAAAACCGACACACGAATTACGGTAGGTCCAAGGACAAGAAGGGTTTTGAAAAATGATTGAGAAGATGGACCTGAAATTGGCAGTGGGCCAATAGGACCGGGTTTTTGAAAAGTTGAATATTCGGAATTTTGAAAATTTGAATATCGAAAAAAAAAATTCCGACAATTTGAAAATTGGAGATGAGATCCCGAAGATTTGAAAATAAAAAAGGCATCTCGAGGATTTGACAATTGAAAATGGCATCTCGGAAATTTTGAAAATCGAAATTGGCGTCTCGAAAATTTGAAAATCGCGAATGGCATCACGAGGATTTGAAAATCGAAGTTGAATTTTGAAAATTCGAAAATCGAATGGTGGATCAGAAGTTCGAATTTTGAAATGGGCAACATGCCGGCAAGAAAATAGGCTAATTAGAGTAAAATCATAAGTCCTAAATTCGGTAGCTTCTCGGGTTTTGAAATCGGATATGTTTTTTTTTAAAAGGTGTATTTTTGAAAGATGACGGTTTTTGAAAACGACGTAGAAACCAAGTAGCATATAGTCACGCAAGCATTATAACGATGCCATGTATGCTCAACACTAAGTCTCGGTCGGTCTGGATAGGGTCTATACCAGTGTACAAGGCCTTTCCGAGAATTGGGACGGACTTCCTAAGTCGAGTTGAGCTTAGAACATGCCGCGAAACCCATACGAATTAGCCATGGACACCTTTGACATATCCATATTGGAGTACATCACGGTATAGTGTGACGTCGGTCACCAGTAGCAGCCCGGGAAAAGATAGTGTGGACATGACATAGTTCCACCCCGACGCGGCCACACGCGGGTCTGGGCGGCGAAATGTTTCCCATGTGAGATGGTTCTCGGGTTGAAACTTAAGTCGAATTAGAAGTCGTCACCGAACTTTGTGGGAGTTCGAGCCCATTCGAACCCACTCTATATTGTCGTGGACCGTGCACAAAGTACGGCCCATTTCGATTTCAGAGTTTATGTGGTTCGTCTCTTTGCATTGCGATACCGATACTGTCGTTATCGGTTAGCATGTATTGAATGACTCTCGTGCGCCAACGGTTTCGGATATCCGGAAACCGAGGTTCGGAGTAAGGGGTGAGGGTAGCTGTTGGGAAGCCCAAGAAGGACACCCAACCCCGCCCGCACTTAGAGGCCTCTACTAAGACATCGTTCGAGTTTGTAATACGCGTGCTAGTAATCCGGTAAAATGATATGCAAACAACGTTTTACGACATGCATAGAAAAATCGAATAGGTTGCTACGCATTTTAATGCATCTTTGAATTATGTCGAGGTTATGTTTAGCATGCGAGGTTCATTTATAAACGGTACAACGCAAATAAATAGAAGCAAAACAAAATAAATCGATTACAAGTTACACGGCCGGAAATAAAACCCGGCCAAAACAAAAATAACAAATGAAAATCGAAATAATGAATAATAACGGATAAGCAACTAAATTAAATGACTAATATAATAAGACGATTCATGTTTTGAAAACATAGGCACGTGGTTGTCTTTACACGCGTCGACCGAGGTCGTAAAATATTTGTCGAAGCTAGAATGATATTTATGAACTTGCGTTCTTGTACGTAATGGACCACTCGACCGAGTCATATGCGGGACTCGGTCGAGTGACCTTATGCAGACTAGTCTACCTCGTTTTTGGGGTGCTACTCGATCGAGTGCCCCCTGTTCGAGCAACTGCTCAATTTCGTAAAGAGCTATTACGAAATCTATAATTGTTTTGAAATCGATAATTGACCGAGTCGAATATAAATATGACATAATTTATATTCGGCTCGGTTTTCGGTTCTCATAATACGTGTTTTATAATTACGAGACCGTTATCGGAATTTTATAAAAAAAATGTTTTTGCATCAAAAAATTTGATTAGTGACAAAATTATCTCCCTCCGCGTCACGACACCGATACTAACCCTTACGGATTATGTGATGTCGATTTTTGCGTCAATGGGTTCCGTACAAATCACGGAAATGGAATCGGACGCGTTCAACTACGAACAATCACGGTCGCGTTACGCCCTTGAGTGCTTGGGGCGGCGCTCCTCGATTTTGTATGTGAAAATCTGATTTTGTAAAGGGTTTGAGGGGGTATTTATAGAGTATGCCCCTCGACCTAGGGTCACTCGATCGAGTGGCCCTAGTGCACTCGACCGAGTGCCCTGAAAAAGGGGCCTGGTTCGTTTTTTGTCATTGCACTCGATCGAGTGAGGTTATGGCACTCGATCGAGTGGCTAGACGGGTAGAGTGAAAATAGGGAGTGTTTGACTTTTTTTGAATTTTGAATTTGTTGTAAGGGTGCTTGCTTCTAGAAGGTTTGCCAAGGTCGATTTCTGACTCGGACCGTGTTCTTGGGTCGTAAAAAGACGGTTTTACTTTTGGTGTCAGTTTTGGCCAAAATTAGTCTCATTTTATTGGAAATGACCCAATGGGCCTGGATTTGAGGTCGGTTTTGAGAGACTTGTACTCCGCTAAATGCCCACATTGGATATTATTGATTTCGAGTCCGTATTCGAGCGTATTAAGCACGTTTGCGTCCGATCATCAACGGGTGTTTTTTGGAAACTGCTATAGACACCTACCGGCCAAATGCGGGTGTCTACAGAGCCCCCACTCTGACTGAGGCTTGGACAAGGCGAAAGTTAGAGTAGCTACCAGGCCAATCAAGGATTAAGACCTGGTAGATTTCTGGTCGGGTCGTTTATAGTCCATTAGACTTGCGTAAAGGGCTCGCCAACCACAAGCAAAGGGTCATACCTGTCTTTATGTTGATGGCTTCGTGGGGAGTCGGACTTGTCTTCGAAGTCTTAAGTGTACCTGTACATGGTTATGTAACGTTTAGGTAAAACACCGACTCACGCTGGGGAGCAAAAATTTTGACAACTTGATTCCTGTGTCCGTAGGAGGAGAGAAAGATCTGGCCTGTATGCTTTAGGCCCGTCTGGGCCAAGGAGGCATAGTAGCAGGGGAATTGCCAGGGTTTGGATGTTATAAATACATTGACCCTAGTTCCATCTTTGCCACAACTCTCACTTCTTCTTTCCCTTAAGAAAAACTTGTCTTTTTCAGAAATTTTAGTCATGGGTATTGGGCGCCTGACTGCCATGCTGCAAGTTTGGTCCCATCGTTTTAGGGACGCAGATAAGGTAGCCCTGAATCAATCGGGCATAGCTCAACTGTTCTCATTTTGCCAGATGCATGTGGATCGTTACTTCCTCGACGCCTGTCTGTCCTACTGGAACGACACATACCACGTTTTCGCCTTTCCTCGGGGCGAAATCTGTCCTCTCCTAGAGGAGTTTGCTGCTATAGGAGGATGGAACCCTTTGCTCCGTCCTACTGTTCCTTTCTCGGTCCATGACCCCAGGAGGAAATTGCGGGAGTTTTTAGGGCTTTCTCATGCCGAAGTATCCCGTATGGCAGAAGGGGATACTATTTCTCTACTTGCATTGGCTGAGAAATTCATGAACCCGTATGATATCCGGGTTTTGCCAGTTCACAGTCGCAGGGCGTTTGTGTTTTGTATGGTTCACGTGTACGCTTTTGAAGGTCATCTGGATTTGCTGTCGTGTATGGGCAGCGTTCGTCTTCTTGTTATTGCTGACTTAATGGAGACGGAATATAGTCCCGCATGGCTGATTACTGGGGAGATTATCCAGGGCTTAGACGATCGCAAAAGGGACCCGTCAGCCCGTATGACTGGGAGTACCCGCCTGCTGCAGGTATATCATTTATTTATTTTATTTTTTCGAAAACCTGCTTTAGGAGCACTCGATCGAGTCACCCCGGCACTCGATCGAGTGCCTTCGTCAAAAGCCCGTTGTTCCATTTTAGAGGTGTTACTCGATCGAGTGATCCCCAAGCACTCGATCGAGTGCCCCTGGGCAGACGTCTAAATCGTCCTGAAATCTCATAAGCCCTGTGTCCTTTTCAGCTCTGGCTATTTGAGAGGTTATCGATCATCGAGCCTTCCCTCGACCTGAGTTGATACCGGTCTAACCAAGTGATGACGAGGAGACGGGCTATCGATTCGTCCTGCCTTATCAACCAGAAATACTGGGATGAAGAATTATCATTCCATCGTGGTCCATTGATCCGATGAGTGGTTCCGTGGTGGCCCATTTATGCTTGGACAGGCTCGGCGCCTAGAGATAAGGCCCGCTATCAGGTGATTTTGTCCCTCAGCCAGACAGTTCACCTTTATCCGGACCGCATACTCAGGCAGTATGGTTGGTCTCAGCGAATCCCGGAGAATGAGGCAGTTGTGAGTGAACCTACCCAGCTGACCGACGTTATGTGTGACACTTGAATACAACGGTGGTACACTGGGGTTACTTGGTCTGTTCCTGAGTCACTTCACTCAATTTGGGTGTCTGTCTCCTATGGGAAATGGACCAAAGCAGATTCTGCCGAGGCCCGAGCCGCTCTGAAGGTCGAAGAAGCCTTCGATTTGCTTCGACGGGAGCAGGTTAAAGACATTAGGAGTTTTTTTGATGAAGGCAAGAGTCCGGCCACACTGGCCTGTCAGAGGGGAAGAGCTGGGACTCAAATTGGGGGGTCAAGCGCTAGAGGTGCTCGGGGGGAAGTGAGCCCTCAGACAGGCTTAGAGAGAAGACTTGGGCCCAGATTACCAGTCCAGGACCGACTTGGTCCTAGGGACAGGTTGCCGGAGCATGTACGGACTCGACTTGGGCCTGTCACAATAGCTGAAGACCCGCTGTTAAAAAAGCGGACCCGAGCTAAGGAGGTTCCCCTTGTCATCCGGGAACGCTTGCCCCCGCCTCGACGTCCCTGGGCTCCACGTGACCCGAAGGACAAAGGCAAGGGCAAGATGCCCTAGATAAATCTCTCCTTAAGTTTTATTATTTAGATATTATTACTATTTTGTTTGTGGTGTGCTTTCTTTTTGTGGCTTTTTCGTGGCTTTTTGTAATTTGAAATTCCCGAGTTTATCGGGGGTTTTTTTTTTTTACTAATAAAAGTACTTTATTAGTGAAACCATTTTTGTCTTTTTCGTTATTGCGGTGGTTGTGCCCTTTTGAGGGGCTGCCTATGTATCCACAGTTAGTGGAATCAAACCAAACGTAGTTCGGGTGTAGATTTTTTGCAATTTCGAAATACATTAAGACTATTAGTTCGAAATGTGCGACAGTAGGATAAATAATCCTAACTTATTGACTTGCTTATAAATTTTGGAAATAATAATTTTGATAAATTTTGCAAATGACTTTGAGATACGACTTAGGGGTAGTAGCGCTTCAGCTGGTCCAAGTTAGTCAGGTTGACAAATTCATTCACGTCCAGGTCTGTTAGCATCACTGCTCCCCCGGATAAAACCTTCTTCACCAGATATGGTCCAGCCCAATTGGGTTTGAACTTTCCTCTTGGGTCAACTGGTAGTGATGCACGGACTGATTTGAGAACCAGATCCGCCCTCCTTTATATTCCTGGGCCTAACTCTTTTGTTAAAACCCGTTGGATCCTCTTTTGATATATCTGGATGTTATTGAGGGCCCGGGATCATCGTTCGTCCAAACGAACTAACGAGTCGTATCGAGCTTGCACCCAATATGCTTCAGGCACCTGGCTTTTATATCTTTGGATTTTATATTTGGCTAGCAAAGTAGCCGTTTTGGCTTGAAAATGAGTCCCGTGATCACTGATAAATTCGTGCGGGATCCCGTACCGACATATTATCTTGTTTTGGATAAACTTGGCAACATGTTTAGCATTGAGAATGCAATACGATTCAGCTTCGACCCATTTGGTGAAGTAGTCGATAGCTACTAAAATGAAACAATGTCCGCAAGTACCAGAGGGGTTTATTGTCCCGATTATGTCGATCCCCCATGTTGAAAATGGCCATGGTGACGTCATGGTGTATGTTGAACGTTTGCGAAAATTTGACAGTTATGGCAGTGCTTGTGTAGACACCCAGATTTGGACATGGTGGCTGCAGAAGTGCCCAACAAACACCCAATGACGATAGAACTGCAACGCGACGCGGGTTCGCGATGTTGTAGATAGTTTTTTTATAGAACGGATCAAATAATTACTCAAAAAAATTAAAACTAACATGATGGCAGCCTTAGTCGTGTAGTTACGGTCGCATAGACACTAATTAGAGTCAACTCCGACACCGGGACCCCCGAGTCGGTCCCAAAACTCAAACCGAGTCAGTACCGCGCCAAGCGAACCTCGGGATGCACACCCGAGGCCCACTAATGTTCACGGTGCTAGGTTAGCAAACTGGAAACCTTAACGCCCAAGATATGTATTATACTCTCCCTCTCGGTTTTGGAAAGTATCAAAATCGTATCTTCAAAACTCCAACCGCCCCACCAAACGCGTCTCAGCTTCACCGCGCCCAAGCCCAGGCGCATGAGTCTTGGTGCATCCCAGCTCAGGCGTCCATACAGGCGACGAGGGCCGAAAACACCTATAAATACCCCTCTCCGCCTCATTCATTCGACACACAATTCTCATTCTTCTCTTCCCCCTCTAAACTCTCGCTATGGGCTCGCACTCCGACACCCGAGGCAAACGATCCACTCGATCATAGTTCCAATAAAAGCGACATCGACGCTACTCCTCACCTTCGAGCACCCCACTCGATACCGAGGTGCCTGTGATCGACTAGCTCAAGTCTAATAGCGAAGCTCTACCGGATTAGCCGCAGAACTAGTCCTTGGTAACGAAGCTCTGCCGGAGTATTCGCAGGAAGGGTAAACGGTAACGGAGCTTTACCGGAGTCACTAGTCAAGCGAGGAGGATCCGCCTGTTGAAACCGAGTCGTCACTAGGTTGTCATCTAAACAAAACTTTCCATATTCGCACTTTCTTTTATTATGCACTACGATAACACTAGATGTGGACACTAGGTCCAGGAGCATCTACTAAAACGCGTAAACGTCCCAACTTCAATCACGAGTACTAAAATACGCTAAATAGACCCGAGTAATTCCGAGATCTGCTATCAAACTATATATGCATCGAGTCCCGTTTAGTGTACACTCCGAGGGTGCAACTCCTCACAATGTGATTTACTTACATTCGCATTTACAGCTTTTCGTATGATTTATTGCTTTTATGAGTTTATAATCGCATGCTAAATCATCTAACACGAAATTTAAAACGTAAAGAAGTTAAAACTGAACAAAGTGATGGTCGGGTTCCGTATTAGTCCCGGTGCTCACCTTATGAGGTTCGATGCATCCCTATTAGTACCGAATCGACGCATCTTAAGCAGAATACCAGGTGAGGTATACCACGAGAACGACTAATATCCGTATTATCACGTTAAAACAGATTTTCTAATACGTATAATACTAGTACTTTCTACTCTCCAATGTGCATCTTTTCATGGCCTGCTTGTCACGTAAAATCGCATGCAAAGAATGTAAACACAACTACTTTGACAACAATACTTACTTAGCTTGTCCTTAAACAACCGACGTAGCAAAAGATATCGGGTGAACACAATGGATGTTACAGTATTTCCGCCACAACAAAAGAACTAGGTTATCAGCCCACCGATTGATTAGTAGAGGCCGCTATAGTGCGGGCGGGATTAAGTGTTGACATCTATCGGATGTTAGCTTCCCAATACGTACCCTCACTCCTTACTCAGAATCGACGGTTTCCGGATGTCCGAAACCATTGGCAATGAGAGTCATTCCAGGCATGGAGTGCTTAAGGGTACAAGTCTTTATCTTTAGGTCCCGTGCCACTCAACTTTGAGCCGACAAGGGATCAAAGTTGACCTGAACGGTTTCCGAGTCCCCAAAATTGACTCGGTGGCGACTCCACAAATCGGCAACGAACTCAGTTCACTAAAAAGGTCGCCTTACCAAATGAATCGGCCTTTAAACATTTACAACCACGACTCGATCGATTCCCAAACGGAAACACGGGTGCCCACGCCCCTCAAGTACAAGTCCATATCGTCATCCAAAGCGAGGTCCGACACTTCGCCCCGTATGCGAGATCGGACCGGCCCCCGGCAGGGAGGGGGCCACGTGGGTGGCCGCCGCCACACGATGAAAACCGGGTCGATCCCGCGCGGGGCGCCTGGCGGTGCGGATGGACGTCCACAGTTTGGCGACTCCGCTGGGGATTTGGAAACAAGTTTCCAGCGGTGGTGTAACTTGAACGAGGTCGGTGAAGCTCATTTCTTAGTTCCTAGTTGTGGTCACTACAGGTTTCGGCCCAAAAACGCCCACCCTAACCGATATCAAGACCAACCGACCTCTTCGCGGTAAGATCATTAGGGACACGCGGAGAGATCCTTGGTTGACGCTCCGGTCGCGAACGCGTAACCCGTGGGATTGATAAGTGGATAGTTCCGAACAGACGGTATGACACTCGTCTCCCCAGATAATTGTCAATGCCTAAGTAAAGACTATTCGTGGGCGGTAGCCTACCCTAACCTACCCGTGTCTGCATCCGGCATGAGTGTACGCATTCCTAGTTATGTGTAGCGTGTTTGCAAACGACCCAAATAAAACACTAAACATCCGGATTCAACCACGCCAACATATTCAACCGCACCCAATTCCGTTTTCAAAAATACCTCCTCTTTTCAAAACGACCTTTTTAAACACCGATGCTCCGGACAAATCGTGATTTCAAAAAAGGGAAAAACATTTTTAGACGTCGTTATCATGGCAAATTTTACACCTACCAATTTCAAAAAAAAAATATATATAACATTTTCAATGTCATCATCTTGGCCAAAGCAAAACCCGTCAACAACGAATACCGTTAATACCACCGAGACTCGCGATCAATGGGATCAAGGTATATCAAATGGTTACATTTTCATTTTCAAAAAAAATGTTTTTACGCACATGCCGTTAACACAACCGAAGCTTCAATTAATGAAGTCAAGGAACCCAAAACGGTTACATTCTAGAAACACTTTTCACAATACATCACTCTCCACTGTCAAAAGCTAGTTAATGCAACCGACAAACGTGGATCACTCAATTTGAAAGCTTTTTCTAAAGACACTATTTTTCACCCAAGTTCTTTGATAAGGATTTAGTTACACCTTTAAAACACCATCGTTAGACTTCATGCTCTGCCACGGGCATCACGCACACCGCAAGTATCGAACCAACTAATTAATAGTAGTTTCGATAGAAGCATCACATAATTATTTCCAAAAACTGGTTCCCCTAAAAGAACTGTGCTCCTTTCAAAAAAAACATATTTACATTTCGTCATCACCGGATTCCCGACGCACACACATAACAACACACTTTCACGTAATAAGCGATGTCATCACGCCGTCGTCACACCATTCTTTTTAATCCTCTCTTTCAAAATTTCGCAAAATCGGTCGTTTTCAAAAAAAAACATGCATCAAATTTCTTTGATCGTGAGCCGGGATCGTGATCAACCTCTTACGTCGTACAACCGTGTGTTTAACTGTCTAGGTTAGCTACTAGGATCACCTCTACTCTAAGTCTTACATTTTGGATCGTCTCATTTCGAGAAGTCCTCTTTAAACCTCACCATCGAGGTATGTGTCAAATCGTCTCGTTACAGAGACATAAAAACTCAATAGGCGTTTCGTCGAACACACCAATAGTCTAAAGCACCGGAGTCCCTAAGCCAACAACCGCACACGCGAGTCAAGGGTCTCACTACCGCGTCGCTCAATTAAGAGAATTCCTCGAGTCCCTAAATCGCCCGGTAGGCCCCAACCTCATACTCCTCCCTTTCATCTAGGAATGGCGCCGAGTAGCAACGAAGGTAGCATCGACCAACTCAATGCCTTGATGAATGTGGTCCATCTGATACTGGGGATAGTATCGTCGATTTCTTCCTCCATCGACGACGTCAGGTGTCGCCACGAAACCCTTGAGGGGCCCGAGAGGAAACCCCTGGGAGGACCGATAAGTCGGGAACTGGTACTTAGTGGGGATCCATATGTCGAATACGCCAGACTCGCACGCCGTGTCGAACCTACGGGTCTTCGCCGTCCCTTTAGGCAATTCACCGAATTGGGAGAATCTTATGTTGAAGCCCTCCGAAAACTGCAGGAGGCCTGGCTACTATGGCCAGTAGGACCCACCCCGACCCACCAATAGAAAAGAGGGAAGCAGGTTGGAATCTTAACGCTTACTGTCTGTACCATCAAGGCCGGGGGCACGAGACCCAAGTATGCACCGAGCTCAAGCATGAGGTACAGGACATGATTGACAAGGGTGTCTATGTCCCCGTGGGATGTCTTCGGAGGAGAACTGGCTCCAGATACCAAGAGATCGACCCGCGTGAACACCAGGAACCCAATCAACGAAGGTACCTCTAAAGGCATGACTGGTCTTAGTCGGAGTCTAGTTCATCTTAGGGCCTAGACTAAAATAATAACAAAAAATGTCTTGTCTTTCACTTTATCGAGTCTAGGGAGGTGCGGGGGGCCATGTCCTCCATCTCCCACAAAACAAATCTAATCACGGGTATCTACCCCGTCTACTATTATCATCAATAAAGCAACTCCCTTTCTTTTTACAAACATGCCTCGACAATCACTCAACTTTCTTTCAACAGTTTACTTTAAAATGCTTAAAAACTCGATTTTACGCCAATTATCGATGACGATCAACTAAAACGCTAGGGCTACCATAAACAGCCCACTCAGCTTCACCCTAAGAAGAAAAACGGGAATAACAACCTTAGGCTCAAACAGACACTAACCGAACAACAATAAACTCGGAAGCAAACAAACCTCCATCGAACCAAACTTCCCCAACACAACCTTATACGAAGCCTGCCTAATAGGTCTAAAAGCAGCTACATCCCTAGGAGTCAAAAAAACCTTAGAGTCCACGGAGATTCATCCCTAGTAGTTAACCAAGCCACGGGTACCTGGAAAGTTTATAGCGAAAGCCTAACCCCATACCAAACCAAAGTAGAAACAATGTCTCGGGAATTCACCGAAATTGACTTCATACACATACCCCGCGAAGAGAACCAACTCGCTGATGCATTATCCAAACTAGCCTCACAAATAAACATGCCCGATCACCTCCTCTCCATGCCTATTTGCATAGAAAGAAGCGAACAGCCAGCCTACAACCTTAACCTCGAAACCGATGATACCCCCGAAGAACCTTGATACAAAGCAATCCTAGACTTTAAAACCCACGGGTCATATCCGCCCAACACTAACACCAAGAAAAAAAGAGCCCTACGAATACAAGCCACACATTATGTCCTAAATCAAGGGCTACTATACTAATGAACCCCGCTGATCGCCTCCCAATCGGATCGGTCGTTAACGAAGGACGGGGGATCGAACGATATTTGTAATACTCAAGATTACACAAAAACAAACAAGTATTCGTGGTAAGTCGAGGTCGGTCCACAAGGAACGGAATGTGTTGACCAGTTAAAAGCGATGTGTTTGATGTCTAGAGGGGGGGTTTCTAAAGGTCGAGTCTATGCTAAAGAAATAACTACAAGAATAGTTAGGGGTGATCAATCTAGGGAAAGTCCTTAGGAGGAAGTCGGGATTCGGAACATGGAGTCTAAGAAGGTCGGGATCGAGTTTTTGTTGCAACATTGATAGAGGGAGAATGTCACCTTTCGGTTTCTTCACCCAACCCACCTATAAACCCGCTTTCGCAGCGAAGAAGGATAAGTCTCTAGTTGTGGTAATTTCTACCCCGAGTTTCCCCATATTGATAGAAACGAGTCAAGGTCGGTCTAGTTGGCCGGAGTAAAACAACAATGACACAACAACCACAAGCAAGATAAACCAATAAGCAAGCAACCCACCAATACCCCTAAATTCAAATAATCCAAGTCCTCATCCCTAAACCCCCCAACAAGAAATCTACTCACTTATCATAATGAAAGACAATAAAACTTTAACTAAGGAGAAACTATCTAAAGCATGCATATTAACTAGATCTAAGGAAAATAACTACAAGATGACGAGGAAACAACGATCTAGCAATTACTCACTAAACTATGAAACTACCAAAATAAATTAGAGAATAATCTAGAACAACATGAATAAAATCTAGAGAAACTAACTATGCTAAGATCATCTAAACAAGACAGAAAACTAAAATAAATCTAAACTAGAGATTAGAGAGTGGAAGAGAAGTGTACCAACTATGAAGATCTACAATAAATAAGAAGATTGCATAAATAAAGATTGAATCTATGTAATGGAGGCCTACTACACTAATGATGGGATAATAGGGGATGCCTTGGGTAACAAACTAGGGTAACATATATATAGTAATGTCTTAATGGGTATTTAACCTAATGCCCAAATCCAACTCTTGCTTCATTAGTGAGACAATCATCCTTTGCATCTTCATAGGGCGAAGTTTCGCCCTGCGGCTTGACGGACTAATCCCACCGGGTGAAAATTTCGCCCGGTAAATTTTCTTCATTTTCTTCGATATTCGGCATTCTTCACCATCGGGCGAAATTGCACCCGGTGGGCAAAATTTTGCCCGGTCAATTTTGCCCAGTGGGGAAGCTCGAAAAATTCTTCGGGGAGGCACTTTACCGTCGGGTGAAGTTTCGCCCGGTGGTGTCTCATCGGGTGAAATTTCACCCGGTCATGCTGCTGGCCTCATTCCTTATCTCATTCTTCGTCGATTGATTGGATGGCTTTAAACTTTAAGTTGTGTGCTTTGCTCTTTTGGACGGTGTTCCCTTCTCTTGTGCTCGTGGAAGCTCGATCGTGAATTTGGTGCCAAATCCTATCAAAACTGATAGAAAAACTACCAAAAACACGTCAAACGCACAAGAGGGACGCTAATGCGAGAAGTACACAAAATATGGCGATAATCGCACTCTAGACTCGCAAAACGAGGGAAAAATGGGTCTAAATGTGGGGAGAAACAGTCTAAATTCAGCACACAACAATTCCCCCACACTAAGCTGTTGCTCGTCCTCGAGCAAAGACCCAAAATGAAATTACAACTACTACTACTAGCTAGACTATGCTAAGCCGATACGGGGCAATTGACGGGCCCGCTCCGTCCCTTCAGCTCACATCGAAATACTCATGAGGTAGAGTACTCCCATGCAAGGCAAGTTAGGGCTTGCTCAAAATGGTGGATGCGACTAAACACACAAAAACACATAACACGAAAGAGTAGACGGATCCAAAGCAAAAATAAAGCACCGAATCCCTCATCGAGACGGCGGGGAAGACACCGATTACTTACCTAAAACAACAATAAACTTCCAAGATAAATGACCCACGTAAACAAGGACCAAAGCCTAATACTATGACAATTAAGCAATATAGATGTTGAAACTTAGCCTAGGTCCTCCTAGTCTTCTAAATGGGTACGACGGGGCGTATAACGGAGTGGAAAAAGTGAACCATGGATTCGTTCGACACTGTAGGTAGGTGCAGTCCCGCTCTCTTTGGCTAAGCCAAGAGGGTCGTTCCAAACTCGAATTTTCTAAATTAGCCCAAACAAAAAGGTGGAGTGTTTACAATTATTGGGGGTGGATCGACCAATCACCGCTAGCTTTCTACCTCGGGACTCGGTCCTCTAGTTGGCACTTCACGGCGACGAATCGATCAAAGGGTTTTTTTTTGAAGAAGATGTTTTTGATGATATGATTTCATTTGAAGCTCCTTTTTCTCTCCTTTGTTTTTCATATTTTTGTGCCCTTTTCTCTTGCTTTGGTTTGCCCTTTTTGGCTTTTTGATTTTGATGTGGTTCGAAACCAAGCTTGTAGGTTATTTTTGTGTAAACTTATTGGGGTGATGTATAGGTGTAGGAAAAATAGGTAATCGAGAACGCGCGCCATTCCCGGACAACCCACAAAAAGGCGGAAAGACTTTGGACTAAAGGTGCAATGGTCATTCGAGCAAGGTCACCTAGAAAATGGGATGTGGCAACCAAGGCCTAACTCCTCCATGGGTGGTCAAGGTGGTCAAATGCAAACCCCGAAGTAAACCTCTGGTAGAAAAGGTGGACTCAAGCTAAAGGATCAACCAATTCATTGATTAAGAGTCATTCTACTAGATTAAGGTCCAAAATCTACAATGGGTTATCTACAATGGGAGGTAAACTCTTACAATAGGTTTGTAATCGGGTTTTCGAAAGGTTTAGTCCTAGACACACTATACAAAAAAAACAAAAAAAACACACAAAAAAGAACGAAAAACAAAAGAAAGCACAAGTAAAGTAATGTACTCCATACTCCATCGACATTCAAGCTCACAATCAACCACAACACCTAAAATGCTCAACTTCGAGATCCTCCAATAGCAACAACCTAACTCCTCTACAAAGATTAAGAAGAAAGAAGGAAAGAGGTTACCAAGCGGAGTGCTTTCATATTCTTTTCAATTTGTGCTATCAAGGTGGTGGTTACCTGTAAGAGTGGAGAACAAATCCATACACAGGACACGAAAACATGACGAGAAACAAGAAAAGAAAGAAAAAGAAAAGAAAAATGTTCTGATTTTTCGAGTTTGTCAAATTTTTATGGATTTTGAAAAGATTTTTTAAAAATAAAAGATAGAGTAGACTCCTCCCCCACACTAAAACTATACATTGTCCTCAATGGACAAGTAGGGGAAGACAAAAAAAAATGACGAAAAAGAAAAATAAGAAAAATCTTTTTGGATTTTTCTGATTTTTCAAATGTTTTTGGATTTTTCAAGATTTTTGAGTGAAAGAAAAGGAAAATGAAATAAAGAAAGCGATAAAATAGTGGCGGGCCTAGGTGCAATCACATCACCTAGACCCTAGCCAAGTGGCTAAGAAATTGAAAACGGAATAAACGGAAAAGAAAAGAAAATTAAAACGAGAGGGTGAAAAATTCGGTGTAGGTGTAGTCACGTCACCTAGCCCGGATTAAGAAAAATTGAGAGAAATTGATTAAAATTTGTATTTTTCAAAAGGGTCAATGGCGTAATCACGTCGCCTAAAGACCGGGAGCAAAACCAAGGCCGCTACGGCCGCAAAAAATCGATGGGACAGTGGGACAATGGGGCAATGGGACAACTTGCAATTTTTGTTAGAGATAGAAACAATCACAATTATCATAAAATGATGAAGCAAGGAACGAGGAACGAAATTCATCTAAGAAAATACAATTATAGACTCACCAACCAACCTACACATATACCACAACACATACAAACCATATACCACAACACATACACTCTCGGGCAATCATTTGACGCAAAGGAAGCCGTTGGGGATGGTTGCGTACCCTCGGTGGGTTCTAACTCACCGGCATACTCCCAAACTCCTATACCCCCCGATTCGTTCAGTCGGAATTCACCGGGACCTAAAGGTAGGTCCCAATTGTGACAATTGTAAATATTGGTTCGGTATACGTTGGGGACTATTAAAGCACGGTCATGGCAAATGGAGATGAGGTGATAAATGTGTTTTGTAGTGCTTATTTGTTGTGTTTGGTCCCGGTTTCTCTTGTGGAATCGCTCTTTGGAGCGTTTTCTAGGCTACTTACGCTTCTTCTAGTTCATTTTAGGTTCCTAAGACCAATCTTGGAGATATGGAACGATTTCGACTCGTTTCCAGCGCATTTGGAGCCAACGAAGAAAAGCAACGATCACACGGTAAATTAGATTCAATCCTGAGCCCTTGGGACCCATTCCCGAGCACCGAGAATCGATGAGAAGCCTAACAAGAGAAAGGAGGGACCTATGAGATCATATTTGAAGCCTACAAGACCCATCCCGGTCGGGAACACATCCATCACGACCGGGATGAAGAGCAAAGAAGAGAAGAGCTACTGTCTTGCCTTCCCGGTCGAAATCACTGACTTTCCGACCGGGATGGCCCCCTTCCCGACCGGGTTCACCCCTTCCCGGCCGGGAAGGACCCAGTTATGCCCGTGTTTCACTGTTTCGCTCCCCTTTGCTTATATAACCCTATATATACCCCCCTCTTGTAAACTTATGTTATGTTGGACATTACTCCACTAAACCCTAGACTATTTTTAGGTTAGATTAGTGTAGATTAGCCTTAATTACTCCTTAATAATTAGTTTAATCCTAGTTTCATCTTTGTATTATTGAAGACTTTTTGGGTTGATCTACTCTATTGACAACATTGGAGATCTTCCTTTGGGTTTATTTATGCAAAGATTCAATCTTTTGTTCATCTTCTAGTGTTGGTATAATTCTTCTTCTCCTTAATCTCTTCTATTTAGTTTTCATTAGTGTTTATGTTTAGTAATCTTCAATACTCCATTGTGAATGTTTGTGCTTGTGCTTGTTTCATTATGGGTGTTGGGTTTACTATCTTGAACATGAGTGGGTAGTCCTCTTGCTAGGATTAGTAGGGGAATTGGGTGTCTTAATGGGTGATTAAGGGTTTGTTTAAGATGTTGGTGAAAATTTTGGTTGCATCTTAGTTGTATGCATAGAACATGTTTGATGAAATGCTTGAATGACTTGTAGTTGCAAATGCATGTTTTCTTGCCTTCTTCTTGCGGTCTTGTATGTTGCTAGGATGGGTTCTTGCACGAGAGCGAGGAGCCTCTTGGTCGGTTTAAGTAGCGAGAGCCCGGACTATGCCTAGATAACTCGACTACTCCTTCACCTTTGCTCTTCCTTGATCATTTCATCACCCTTGAACCCGACCTAATCCTAGTTCTTTCCTTATTGTTTTCTTCTTATTCTTAGCTATTATTCCTCTAGTTAGTTGAATCCTCTAGCCTTAGTTGTCATACTTAGTGTACTCTTTAGTCATAGTTTATTCTCCCTTGTTTGTTTTAGGTAGCTTATCTTAGTTGGCCTAGTCAAGTCTTTAGGTGAAACCTAGTCGAAACCCTCCTTACCGTCCTCGTGGACTCGACCCGACTTGCCCTATCTACCCAGTTAGGTTAGTTGGTTATTACTTGATCGGTGGGATCCACGGCAAATCCCTCCTATCAATTTGGCGCCGTTGCCGGGGACGGTGTTTGCTTAGACTTCGTTTTCCTATTTACTTGACTTTGTCTTCGTTTTTTGTAGTTTTTTGTTTTCTTTTGCTTCTTGTGTGTGTGAAGTTTATTTCCTTCTTGTCTAGTGCCCAAAAAGCACTAGACTTCTCACGTTTGCTCCTAGTCTACAGTTTTTGCCTAGAGGTGGTGACTGTCCTCTTCCTTACGACTCAGAGTCGCATAAACGGACGGTTGCTAGATTGAGAGGTTTCCAACCGGGTACAAGCCTAGTTTTTGAGCAAAACGTGAGGATTGATCTAAACCTCCCACCCATAGAAGCCACCATGAGCTACTCCTCTCCCTCTATGAATCAAGAATATGACATGATGTCTCCCTACTACTATCAAGCTTCATCGGGTAATCAAGAAATCCGTGGGTATGAGCTTCAAGGACATGGAAACAGCTACCAACATGTGAATGCTTATCAATCCTATGATCATGGTGACTATTACTCAAGCTATCAATGTGAACCCACCATGTTTCATCCTGACCCTCCATATGGAAGCCAATTTCCCCAAAACCCACCATATTACCAACCACCTCAACTTCACTACCAACAATATGATGCCCCACCCCTTGGGCATCATCAAGATTTTCAAGGAGCTTTGCAAGACCCCAATGACCAAATGCCCAACTTGTAGTTATTTTAATCGATTCTTCAATTGCAAAAGAGCCAACAAGAAATGGCCATCCAAATGCAAAAAGATCAAGATGAATTCATGGCCCAATATCGAAGGGAAAATGAGGCGATGTGTAATCCCCTAGAAATTCTAACGCAATACAGTGGCGGAAACACTATAGAGTTGGGATTAAAACACACTGACAAACTATATCTTATTAAGTCAATACAAAGGCCCCTTTTTACAAAAGGGGCTAAAAAGGAAATTCTCCAAACAGGTTATACAAATCCATAAATTACATGAATAAAGAAAGAGTAGGATCCACGCTACTCGCTAGCTCACACCCAAAACCCAGCAGCAAATACTTGTCATGTTATAAACATAACAGCCACGTCAGTGGGGAGTAACTCGGACGTTCTCCCAGCCACATTATATCATATGGAAAAATAATAGTATTATTATATCAAAATACTTAAAATGAGAAAACATTAAAAACGATATAATAAAAATAAGTTTTCGGAGAAAACTTAAAACACTAGCCAACCTGCAAGTCAAAATCAATTAATAATAATAATATTAAAAAATAGCGTTATGAAAATCCGATCAGTGTGCACAAGGCTAGACTTTCACTAGGATAATACTAGAAACTAGCTTCGAGAACTGTAGACTTAACTCATGACAAAATCTAGTCTCTAACTAGGCAACTCAACTATAACAAGACTGCGTGCAGCGAGGTTCTGGTTAAAGTAGTGCACGCCCCTCCTAGACAACAAATATGTCTAGTTCAGCTGACAGCGACTAACACGATGCGATATCTAGCTTAAGATCAAAACATACACTCTCCTGGGCGAAACTACCCCCAGTTCAACGACCAAATGCGCCTCAAATAGGCACACCGGCTTTATAGCTGATGGCAAAGACGTACATCCCAGAATATATTACTCTAACCCCACACTTGTCTTTATTCCATAAGTCCAAAACAAAGTCATTATCGATATTCAAAATAAATATAATCATTATGAGGATAAAAGAATAAACATTTTATATTAAAAGGAAAACTTTCTATAAATAGAAACTTACTAATTTTAGAAAATTACTTAAAATAGAAATAGTTTTTATAGAAAGTATGAAAGTTATTAAAATGAGTGAAATGTATTAAAATAGCATTTCTGACAAAATTAACATTTTATTGCTATCGTAACTTTAATATATTTCTAAATTCGTTACTCAAAATATGAATAAAATATAATAAGTCAATATATAGTATTTTATAAATAATTAGAAAATCGAGTTAAACTATAATTTTTAGAAAATAAATGTTTTAAGAAAACCGACATCAAAATTAATTGAGTCGGCGAGTTTTATAAATTAAATAAATTTACAAAGATGATGGTGGCTGTTCTGATGAAAGCAACGTTAGGAGGAGTGATCGAAGAAGATGGTGGACGGTGATGGAAAAGGCTGATGGACGAAGAATAAGGAGGGAGACGGAGAGGTGAGGGGAAGAGCAGGTATAAGAAATGCATAAGGAGAATAGGAAGTTGAAAAAAATAAATGGGCAAGTCAAATAAAGGAGGATGAAGTGGTGGGAAGACCAAAAGAGAAAAAAATGGGATGGATCAAGTTGATCAAGTGGGTTGAATGAGGGATTAGGACAACCGATTAATTGAATAGGTACAAGTAAAAGACGGTCCGAGCAATAAGTTGACTGACCCACAAAATCGAATTACAATCGAGTTAATAAAATAATTGGGCCGCCTAACAAAATTAGTAAAATGAACGTTTCTCGAGATATAAATAATTATTCGAAACGAAAAAAAATGAAGTTTATAGAAATAAATAATTAAACGATGAAATAGTATTTCCCGATAAATAATAAATCTTCGATAAAGTGAATTAAATTGATTTCTCGAGGAAAGGTAATAAATATTTTGACGAAACTTTTAAAATAAATGAGCCTCGAGCCGAAAATAGAAATTCGAGCTTAAATAGAAATAAATAAAAGAATTTAGAATTTAAATCGTCGAAATAGACTTTTGATAAGAATTAAATTAAATGTATAAAATAAATCGAAACAGAAATAAGAATATGTTCTGAATATAAGAAGAGTCTCCAAGACAAGTAGAATTTTAGGAGTTTGAAACAATTAAACGATAAATTCGTTTTATAATAATTTTAAGAATTACGAGTTAAATCGAAAATAAAATAAAAATACGAATATAACCTTAATTTAATTAATTTTATAAAACCAGGGGTGTTACACGATGGATGCTCGATTAAATGCGTTATCAGTTAAAACCGTAATGTTTTTAACCTAAACGTCACAACTCGACGAAGGGTGCTCACTTGAGCAAGGGGAGCAACCCAATCATGAAGCCGCCGATGAAGTCCCTTTGGGAAGCGAGACTTGCTATGAAGAACCTCAATTGTCTACCCAAGACGAGACGAATGAGGAAATGACCCTTGATGAAGGCATTGTTGGAGAAGAATTGGAGGAGGTTAGTGAGTTGAATGAGGTGGTACAAGTTGTGAAGTCATTGGGTGAAAATGATGAGCCCAAGTTGCCCTTGTGCGAAAATGTGGAAGAACATCATGAGCCTCTTGCAAGTGAGCGAAACAATGGTTTGGAAGAGATTGAAACCACCGGTAGAAGTTTCAACTCTCTCCTCCAAGATGATGTGAGGCCAAATGATGTTTGGAGACTTGAAGATGGGGAACCACAACTTGATGAAGATATGAGGATATGCAATAAGGAAGCGGGGCCAAAACCGCTTTTTGTGCCTCATGTTAAGTATATGAAGCTTGCTTGTGTTTGGAGGCGATGCTTAGGGAAGAAGAGGTCGATAAAGCTTGTTGGATGGAAAGACCCCGGAGATCACATGAGAGATAACAATGGGTCTTTAGGTGACTTCTTCTTACTTCCGACTTGGAGGCTTTGGAGGATAGCTTGTCTCGGGTACTCAATGAGCCCTCTCTACGATGTGGCTCGAGCATTTGACTTGCTCCTCTGAGTCCTTGATGCCTATGGCTAGGAATGAAGAGTCCACCATCCTAGGTTTGACGGAGTTCCTTAAGAACCGTCATGTTGTATATTCCCCTTTCTCTCTTCTTTTTAGTTTTTGTGTTTGTAATTGTGTTAATTGTGACTTTGTTTCTAGGATTTGTTTGTTTTGTGAAATTCTTGTAATTTTAGAATTTTTGATGAGCGATGTGAGGGAGGGATATTTGATGGATGTTTTCGAGTTTACTTGATATGTTGATAGTGAAGATGAAGTTTTGAGAGGAATTGTGGATGATAAAAGCTTGGGGCTTGGGCAAGGAAGTCGGTTTTTTGAGCTTTTCGTAAGCTTTTGGGCGGGATTTTGGATCCCGAGGTTGTATTTGTCTTGTGGGTGGAACTAGTATTGAAAGAAGGCTTCAAGGCTCGGGAAAGGTGCCATCCCGACCGAGAAGGGTGTCATCATGACCGGGATGAAGTGAGCATGGAAACAGGAGCTACTGATGGTCCATCCCGACCGAGATGAGGACCATCACGACCGGGATGAGCTCTTCCCGACCGGGATCACCTTCTTCCCGGCCGGGAAGGGCTCCCGCATCCTTGTTTGCCTTTGTTCCTTCATTTAAACCCCACCCAACCACTTTATACCCCCTCCCAACCTCCTTACTACCCCTAGCAACTATCATTTCACCCTTGAGCCTCAATTTTATACCTTCATCTCATCTTCTCTCCACTATACACCGAGTTTTCCCTCAAATCCCAACCTCATTTACAACAATACATGCCCGATACTCGTACTTGGAGCTACATCTAGGAAGAGGAGGAACATCTATGATGAAGACAAGCAAAGTGCCGATAATGACCGTTGAGACGATGGAGATTATTGAGTTGCTAACCTTTGGTAAGGCAACTCTCATTTCTTTTCGGTCTTTTATTTGCTTAGTCTTCCCTTATTCCCCCTTCCTTTTACCTTTTGGTATCGTGGTGGCCCTCGGGACCTTGGTAGTCATTGCTCCCGACTCTCGATGACGTGACTACATCGAGAGTCATTTCAAAAATCCAAATTGAGAAGTAATTTCACCTTTTTCTTTATTTTATCTTCTCTCGGTAGAATTTAGTCGGATTTAGGCGGAATCCGGGCTAGGTGACTTCATTACACCTAGCCCTCCCCTCCCATTTCCTTTTATTTTCTTCGTTTAATTTCTTCCCCCATCCATATCTTTTCTTGTCTCGGCTCTTGGTGACTTGATTACACCCCGGCCGGACACATTCTACCCCTTTCTTCCCTTTCATTTTGATTTTTAGTTCTTTTTTCCCCTTTTCTTTTCTTTTTTAGTGTCTCCCACACACTACCGATCGAGCATGAGGACATTGCTCGGTTTAAGTGTGGGGGAGCGATATCTTAGGCTAGTTTAGTTTTATTTTCGTAGTTTTTTCAAAAGAAATCTTAAAAATCCTTAAAATTTTGAATTATTTCACAAAAATCAAAAAGATTTTCTTTTGTGCCTTTTTCTTTCATGTCTTTGTGTCGTATATATGTTGTGTTGTGTGTTTTGCCCCCCTGAATTCCTTGTAGGTTGCGTGATCTTCGATAAGTTTCGGAAGGCTCTCGACATCCGGTATTATCCTTCTATCTCTTTCTCCTTTTTCCTTTTTGTGGAGTTTGATAGAGATTTTGTGATGGTGTGTGCTTGGGTGGAGCTTTGTGAAGTTTGTGGTTGATGTGGTGGCTTGTTTGGAATTTTCAGGGTGGTGATTGTTTATTTTGTGTGTTTGTTCTCTTTTCTCTTGTTTTGTTTTGTTGTGTTTGTCTCTTTTCCTTTCGTTTTGTTGTGTCTTTGTGTTGTCTTGTTTAGTTGTGTCTAGTGTCTAAAAAGGTTTTCGAAAACCCGGTTTTGAGGCTAGTGCACGAGTGTTTACTTTCCCTTTCTATTGATGTGAATCGAGTCTTGGAATTTAGTCTAGTAGAATGACTTTAAATCAATGATTTCGTTGTTTTCTTACCTTGAGTTCACCTAGTCTACTAGGGATTTACTACGGGATTTGCATTTTGACCATTTTGACCACCCACGGAGTGAAAAGGCCTTGGTTGCCGAGTCCCGTCTCTTAGGTGAACTTGTTCGAAATTGTTTGATTAGTCCAAGTTTCCCCCCTTTTTGTGGTTTTGAAGGGAAGGACGCTTCCCGACTCACCCATTTCCCTACCTCCTACGCATTTTCCACAAATAAGTTGCAAAATTGTCGAACTTCTTACTTGGTTGCGATGAATGCCTACAAAACGAAAATCTAGCCAAAAGGGCAAACCAAGAAAAAGAAAGTAAAGAAAGAAAAAAAAGAAAAAAAAAGGCACAACAAATGAAAAACAAAATACAAAAGAAGAAAAAGAAATGGCATAAAAATTCAAAAGCCAAATGCAAAAGAAAGATGCCAAAGAAAATCATCTCACAAAAAAAATTCTCACCCCTCAAAATAAGCCTTTTACCGACAGTTACCGTGAAGAGTCAACCTAAGGACCGAGTCCCTAGGAAGGATGATAGCAGTAATGGTCGGTCTTCCCTCACTTTGCAACCTTATCCACCTTTTTACTTGGACCAGTTAGGCGATTTTTGAGCGTGGGGCGACCCTCTTGGCCTATCGCTAAAGGGGGGCGGGGCTTCACATTACCTACAGTGTCGACTAACTCCGTCGTTCATCCTTTTTCCATCCCGCCTATCGTCCCGTGGTACGTTCTTAGAAGGTTAGGAGGAACCTAGGTAAGTTACCAACGTTTTTATTGCTTTATCGTCATACTATTAGGGTTTTGTCCATATCGATTTGTGTAATTAGCTTGGGAACATTGTCACTTGCCTTGAGTCCTTAACCGGTGTTTCTTTCCCCGCTTTGTTGAGGGAAGCGGTATTTGTTTTCTCTTGGATGCAACCGACTGTCTGTTTGTTTGTTTGTTTGCTTGTTTGTGTGTTTTCGTGTTCGGTTGTATCCGCAGTTTTGTCGCAAGACCCCACTTGCCTTGCGGAGAGCACTTGTCCTCTAAGTGTTCTCGCGTGAGTTGAAAGGGCGTAGGGTGCGCTAATACCCGCTCGGTTAGTAGTCTAGTTTATTTTAGTTTTTAGTTAGTTGGTGCTTACTTGAGGGTGAGTAAGGGTTAATTGTGGAGGAGTTGATAAGTGTGTTTTGTAGTGCTTATTTGTTGTGTTTGGTCCCGGTTTCTCTTGTGGAATCGCTCTTTGGAGCGGTTTCGAGGCTACTTACGCTTCTTCTAGTTCATTTTAGGTTCCTAAGACCAATCTTGGAGAGATGGAACGATTTCGACTCGTTTCCAGCACATTTGGAGCCAAGGAAGAGAAGCAACGATCACCCGGTAGCTTAGATTCGATCCCGAGCACTTGGGACCCATTCCCGAGCCCTTGAGACCCATTCCCGAGCACCGAGAATCGATGAGAAGCCTAAAAAGAGCAAGGAGGGATCTATGAGATCATATTTGAAGCATACAAGACCCATCCTGATCGGGAACATATCCATCACGACCGGGATGAAGAGCAAAGAAGAGAAGAGCTACTGTCTTGCCTTCCCGGCCGGGATCACTGTCTTTCCTACCGGGATGGGCCCCTTCCCGACCGGGATCAACCCTTCCCGGCCGGGAAGGACCCAGTTATGCCCGTGTTTCATTGTTTCGCTCCCCTTTGCTTATGTAACCTTATATATACTCCTCTCTTGTAAACTTATGTTATGTTGGACATTACTCCACTAAACCCTAGACTATTTTTAGGTTAGATTAGTGTAGATTAGCCTTAATTACTCCTTAATCATTAGTTTAATCCTAGTTTCATCTTTGTATTATTGAAGACTTTTTGGGTTGATCTACTCAATTGACAACATTGGAGATCTTTCTTTAGGTTTATTTATGCAAAGATTCAATCTTTTGTTCATATTCTAGTGTTGGTATAATTCTTCTTCTCCTTAATCTCTTCTATTTAGTTTTCATTTGTGTTTATGTTTAGTAATCTTCAATACTCCATTGTGAATGTTTGTGCTTGTGCTTGTTTCATTATGGGTGTTGGGTTTACTATCTTGAACATGAGTGAGTAGTCCTCTTGCTAGGATTAGTAGGGGGATTGGGTGTCTTAATGGGTGATTAAGGGTTTGTTTAAGATGTTGGTGGAATTTTTGGTTACGTCTTAGTTGTAACGAATATTTGCCCGGTGGGGAAGCTCGAAAAAGGCACTTTACCGTCGGGTGAAGTTTCGCCCGGTGGTGTCTCATCGTGTGAAATTTCACCCGGTCATGCTGCTGGCCTCATTCCTTGTCTCATTATTCGTCGATTGATTGGATGGCTTTAAACTTTAAGTTGTGTGCTTTGCTCTTTTGGAATGTGTTCCCTTTTCTTGTGCTCGTGGAAGCTCGATCGTGAATTCGGTGCCAAATCCTATCAAAATTGATAGAAAAACTACCAAAAACACATAAAACGCACAAGAGGGACGCTAATGCGAGAAGTACACAAAATATGGCGATAATCGCACTCTAGACTCGTAAAACGAGGGAAAAACGTATCTAAATGAGGGGAGAAACGGTCTAAATTCAGCACACAACACCCGCAAGGAGTCCTCCTTAGATGCATAAACAAAAACCAATCCGAGAGAGTCATGGAAGAAGTACGTGACGGAGAGTGCGGACCCCACATGAATGCACACCTACTAGCCCGAAAAATAATGAGACTGGGTTATTACTGGATTACCTTAGAGGCAGACTGTCGACGTCACGTTCGACACTGCGACAATTGCCAAATATTTGCCAACATCCAACACCTACCCCCTTATCCTCTACACACTATAGCCACACCCTGGCCTTTCTCCACTTGGGGGATAGACATCATAGGAAAAGTACACCCATCCGGGACCGGCGGACATTGCTTTATATTAGTGGCCGTCGGTTATTTCACCAAATGGGTAGAGGTTGCCTCTTATACTGTGCTAACCTCAAAACAAGTAGTCAAATTCCTACAAAACAACATCATCTGCCGCTACGGAATACCTCACAAAATAAATAGTGACCAGGGGGCGCACTTCAGGACCGACACCCAAAAACTCCTAGACAAATACAAAATCCAAAGACACAAATCCTCACCCTGTAGACCACAAACCAACGGGGCCGTAGAAGCAGCCAACATAACTATCACCACAATCCTTAAGAAAATGATAGACAGCTACCGAGATTGGCCAAACAAAATCCCCTTCGCCTTATGGGGATACCGAACATCCTATAGAACACCCACCGGAGCCACACCATATTACCTAACCTACGGTTCTGAAGCCGTCCAACCAGTAGAGCTAGAAATACCATCACTGAGAATATTAGCCGAAAGTGGTATCCCTGAGGAAGAATGGAACCAAAAACGGTATGACGAACTAGTACTCCTAGACGAACGTAGGATACATGCCCTATCCAACGTACAATTTACCAACAACGAATCCAGCGAGCCTTTAACAAACTATTGAAATCCCGAAACATACACGAGGGAAATTTAGCAATTAAGTCCATTAGAGCACCCCTTCCCGTTGACCCTCGAGGGAAATTCAAACCAAACTGGGCGGGTCCCTACCTCGTTCAGAAAATACTCTCAGGGGGAGCCGTGATCCTTACCGACCTAGATGGTCAAGAGTTCTCAACCCCGACCAACATGGATCAACTCAAACGATACTACCCATAAACACCCTGGAAACCACGTCCAGACCTCCGGCTTAGGGGGAAGCAAAAACAACAACAACAACGAAAACAAAAATCAAATTCACATCGATGAATGGCATAAACGAGTCTAAAGCGAAATCACTCACACTTTTCTAAAGAACTACGAACATGGTTTGATTCCGTCTAAAAGCAGATACGTAGGCAACCCGTTCCCCGGGTACAAAAAAAACAAAACAAAAAAAAGTCGATTAATCAATTCATGTACAAACCGGGACTCCTTCTACGACCCGACCAACGAGTGATTTAAAATGACGAAGCACAAACGACGAGCCGAGGACGGGGTGAAAACCCGAAAGGGCGCCCCGGGCAAAATGAAGAAACGAGTTGCGAGCCGTCGTCAAAAAAAAATACAAAAAAAAATGACGAGCCGAGGACGGGATGAAAACCCGGAAGGGCGCCCCGGGCAGAATGAAGAAACGAGTTGCGAGCCGTAAAAAAAAGCAAAACGAAAATAATACAAAAAAAATGAAAAAATACAAAAAAGGGTGAGCCGACGACGGAGTGAAAACCCGAAAGGGCGCTCCGGGTAAAATCAAGAATCGAGTTGCGAGCCACCACAAAAAAAAATGTGCATCTCATTAATAACAAAATTCGGTTAAATCGAGCCTTTGTCGAGGCATTTACATCAAAAATCCGAAGTCTGGACATCCCGGAAGTTAACAACGTGTCAAAACCCCACAAAAACTAGTACTAATACGCCACATATTATCAACTAGTAATACATAATATAAATGGCTGGGCTCTACCGGTCCAACTCTTCCTCACCCTTACCGTTCGGGTGTGACCGTTTGCGTTCTTCCTCCGCGATTTTCTGAAAGCAAGCTTCTAACGCCCTATCCAAACGTGAGTCCTGCAAATCTCACTTTCTTTGCTCTTTCACAACTTTAATATGGGTCTCGTCGGTTTTGGCCCGTTCAGATGAACTGACTAAACTAGGATCGGTCCCGCTGTCTCTGGGTAGAACTTGGTAACGGTATCTCGAGTCACCTTCTTGCCTCTTAGTGGTACTGTCTTCCTAGCTTTTGAGTCGATCTGCCCTGACGAGTGTTCACAAACCCTTCGCCGGATAGAAGCATTGCCGGTCGGTCGAACACCCTCAATAACAACGGGACGCAAGAATTTCTGCTCCCAAGAAATCCTGAACTCCCTAAGCGAATCCCTCGTCCATGGGTCAGAACTAGAGACAACTTCAGCATCCTTTGGAATAGAAAGCTGGACACCCATTTGATGTGACAACATGCTCGGGTAAACACGAACTTGATCCCTCATGGATAGTATTAGCAAATCCCATGTCGAAGACAAAAATGGAAACCCGATACGCCCATTAGTGTTCCACCACGAGATAGACAACCTGATGACCACATTCCCTCTAGCCAAATAGGAAAGCCAATCCTTTTCCTCAGGACTTTTACTCCACAACTGCACCATCTTCCGACCCGTGAAACCCCTGTAACTATAATCTTTGAAACACCGGGGAGGGACCACCAAACCAAGTCGTTCCTGCAGCCAAACCTGTACAAACCGCTACAAAACATCACAAACATAAAAATAAAACCAAAAAAAGGGGGAAACAAAACAAAAAACACACCTGTAAGATGATCCTAGAACCCCGAGAAGGTGTCCCCTGTAGTCGGGCACTAGCGTCAAGACCCAGAATAAGCTCACCCAAAATAAGCAAGGAAGGTGATCGACCATGTTCCATCGCCGCTACCACATCCAAAACACAGAGATTACCCCAACCTTCACGTGACCGCGCATCCTCAAAAAGATAATAACAAGCAATAGCAATGTTAAAAGCACGCCTACATGCCAAGGTCGAAAAATGACGAGAGCCAACTTGTGAGATTGTCCTAGAAAGTAACCCTAAGTTAAGACCGTCTACCAAAATAACCTTTAGCCTCCTCTAACGAAGAAAGGTCCAAAAAGTGGTAAAACCGCTTCATGTATGCATCATCCCCATAAGGAACACAAGGGCAAACCGAGCTCCACCCACCTATGACATCTATCTCTTCGGGCAAAGGACAATTTTTACCCCCGAGAAAGGCAAAAACATGGTATTTTGGATCCCAAAACCTAGAGCATGCCCGTAAGAAGTTATCTTGTACCTTGACTCGACTAAGCACAATGGCCGTTGACAAACCGTCATTTGAACTAACCTCAGGGTCACATTTCTTAAAAGAACTAGCCCATTCGGAAAGGACGTTCCCAAAACCCGACATAACCCTAAATATAAGTATGCTATACCCTATGGATATCCTAGTATGTCTAAAACGAACACCCACAACTCGTATGTATAGCCCTAATCCCACAAGAATTATGAAACAACGAAAATTTCCATAACCCGGGACTCGAACCGCACCGGTCCACGCGCCCGAGCTCCCGGCCGCCTAGGCCAAGGCGGCTCGGAATCCAGTTGCCTTAACCCACGCGCCTGTAGCCATGTAGGCGACATCCCGGGCAACCCGAGGATAGAAATTTGAGCCCTGCATCATATCCATAGCTATCATCCTATGCCTCGGACATCGGGAACGACCTCCCGAAGCCGTCAAAACCCACCCTAAAAAGCTGAATCACCCATGCAAGACCACAGGAGCGTGAATTCACCCGTCGGGCGCTCGAGACTTAGGCATTATTTTTAATTTTTTTTAGGGGGATAAGCTACCCCACCTAGGCGTGTTGTAGCCTATTGGCAATCATCGTCGAGTCGCGTCTGTAGCCTAACAAGGCAATAATATGAGTATCTAAAAAAGTGGCTTAATTTTTTTTTCAAAAGTTGCTCGGGTTTTAGATTCCGATTTCGTACTAAAACTCATCTCCTAATACACGCGGTCAAAACACGTTAATGTTTTAAGTTATCATTATGCATCTCGTCCATCTCAAGTCAAAACATTTTTTATCGACGTAATATCCGATCCGATTCCCGGCTCAAACCCACGCATTTCAACACCTCCAAAAGAAACTGTTTTCATACTCTCATGCAACGCTAACGCACCCTAAACCGGGTCACGTCGCAAAATGAATGAACGCAAAAGTGATTACTTGTCAATCTAGGTAAACAATTCGCCAAACGAAAACGCAAGACTAATTCAACCAATTCAAATACTAAGAATCTAAAGCAAATATACAAAATATACGAATCCTTATACAAATCGAGGCTAGGAAGTACTCATAGAAGCCCCGCCGACGGCAATCAAAATCTCGCAAAGTCGGTCATCTAACCCTAGGTCCTCCAGGTCTATAAGAGAAGACTCACTACCGTCCATCCCCAACAGCATATCTAGGGTAGTTGTCTCGGGACTCCCTCCAACCTCCTCCGTAGCACCCGTAGCCTTAGCCTCAGCCTCAGTCTCCATCTCCACCCGTTGCCTAGCCTCACCCTGCGCGGAAGTCTCACCCCGAGACCGAGCGTGCTGCTCCTTCAGGAAGGCGATCTCGTCAGCCCGAGATTGCAGGAGCCGTTGTGCCTCAACCTCTTTCGCCTCGAGCTCGGTCACCCGAGTCTCCAACTGCCCCACCAAGTCCAGGACATCCTGCAAATACATTTAAACATTAGGAAAATACGCCAACAGCCTAGAAAACCACCATAGTCACATAAACTCACCGATCGAGGCCCCGAGGTGTCACGGGAAACTCTCGAGGTATAGGCCCGGAAGCAATTGGCAGCCTGCCACAACCGCTGATGGCAAGCCGAAGAAACCTGAGAGTGCAACCATTGAAGTTAGACAAACCGACCCTAATTCTTAGAACTCAAGCGAAGAACGAAAACCAAAAACTCACCCGGTACACCCGGTCACGCCATTCTATCCCGGCATCCATTTCCTAGGCAGAACACGGGGGGAGAGGCTCGGTGAAGGGTATCCCAGCCGCGTCCACCCTAAGCAATGTCAGAGGAAAATCTGAGGGCTGGATCTCATCAGCCGGATTGGCCAACTGAGAAGACAATAGATTGGTCGGTCAAAGGGCAAAGAAACAACAAACCGCAAAGCAAACCTTAGAACCAAGAATTAGGACATTACCACGAGGCGATACCAAGCTAACCGCCGGGTGACGTGAGATAGGTAGGAGGCACCAGGCACCAAGAGTGTATCGCCTCCCTCTCCAACTTTATCCTCGAGGACCTCTGCGGCGGTCGGTGGTCTAAACATGGTCCGGGGAGAATCAACCGGTACCCTAAAGTTGTCGTACAGACACTTACGCACCAACCACTCGCCCAGATACCAAACTGGACGGAACAACGCAGGAAGGAGCATCCTCCTATAACTCCGCGGCCACATACTCCGGCACGCCCTCATAATCGGCCCAAGGACGGGCCGCAAACTACCCAAACAAAACCAACATCCTAGTAAATCCCGAACCTTGGGGGCTATTGAGCAAAATAAGCCATAAAAAAAGAAGGAAACTTACATCTTCAACGCGTAGCTTGTTAACTAACGCATTCTCAGTCGGGTAATGGTTGATTGTGCTCTTAGGCTGAGCAAGCCTCTACTCGATTCCCGCCGGAAATCTCTTTGGGTGCACCCTCACCGTCTTAGGTGCCAAACACGGGAAGTAATAGTAGATCCAAGCCTGCAACAAACCTATAATACACTTAGCAACACTAAGCCAAAACCAAATAGGAATTCTAAAAACAAAGGAGAGAATAGTAGCTAACCTCCAGTATAAGGCTCGGACCCACAATGGGCACAGCCGAGGCCGACTCTATCACCAGCGGCCGCAGGCAGCGAGTCATCTCCGCAAAAGCCCCGGTCACCCAATCGTAGCGCCCTAGCTGAGTCAGCTCAGCCAGGAAGAGCAAAATCCTAGTGCTGAACCTCTCGCCCTTGTCCGAGAAGTGGGTCGACCCTAGGACGTAGCATAACCACAATCGGGCATCCTGCTCTGGCGTGTTGAGCTCCCGACCCTCCACCGCCACACGCTCGAAGTGGTCGGTGATATAAGAACTCACCAAAGCATGAGGCGTACTATATGCCTCACGCGGTAAACAATACCCGATGAGGCCCCGCACCTCATCGCTATCTAGACTAGGGCCTTCGGCAGCCCACCTAATCCTATCCGGACTCCAGGACAGACCGCTAATCGTCCCAAAATCCTCCAGGGTCATCCCGACCTCCCCAAAAGCCATGTGGAAGGTCGAAGTAGTATCGTGGAAGCGATCTATCATCGCTCTAATCACCATAAGGTTGCACTTAGTCTTGCAACCCTCCAATCTAACCCACTTCTCAACTAAGGGACCTAGAGCGGTCCCTGCGATAATTCCCTTTACTGCGGGAGTCAACTTCTGAAAATAAACCTCGAGGCACGTAGTAAAGCCCGAGAAAGTCCTCATCGGACTTGGGGACTGCAAACCAAGACAACGCTAGGATGAACAAGACAAATCTAGCCTAACCCAAAAAAATAATAGAAATAATAAATCTGAGGCATAACCAATAAAGACGAATAGAACACTCACCAAGCCCCGCACGATGCGGTTAGAAATGTGACGGCCAAGGTGATGATCATCCCAATCCCGAGCCCACTCAGGATCCTCATAGACAGTCTCCTCATCCTCCTGTACAGGAACCGGAACATGAGCCCTCCTAGCAACCGTCTCCGAAAGCATACGCTTCTTCACTCAATCGAATTCAGCCTCATTAATAGTCTCGGGATCGCGATGCTGGGACGAGATACTCATGTGTCTCCTGCGAATCCCTCGGGGAGTCTGCGAACTAGCCCCGGCAACCTCCACACTAGCACTAGCACTAGTACTAGCACCAACCAAGGAAGTTCCCTCGGGACGCTCGGTATCATCTCTAGATGTAAACAAAACCAAAAACAGAAAAACATAACCCTAGTCAGGCTAAATCAGCTTAAACAGGTCAAAATAGAGTTAAAATTTCGGATAAAGATATCAAAATTCCGCAAAAAGCCGTTAGCACCCATTTTTTATCCCGGTCACAATGGAAGTGGTTTCGGGAAAATCCGGCATCGTTACGACACCTTTTGGTCCGTCTTAAGACATACAAAACCTTACGAAGAGCCCTAGGAGCCGTCCTAGCCCATAAGAACCGACAAGGAAGCTACCCACATCCTCATAAACACTATTTGAAGGAGATTATGCAAAACAAATACGGGAATAATCGAGAAACGATCCTTAACCCTAGCATTACAAACACATTCCCTTAAGGAGCAATCATCGCACCTCGAGAACCTATGTCAAGCTTATAACTAACTTAAAAAACTCTAATCGACCCTAATTCAACAATGGAACCAAGCACAAGCATCAAAAGTTAACGAATAAAAAAACCCCCAAATCAGTTTTCTAGTGTTTAAAACAAACAAATAATCAATCAAATCAAGCAAAATCGACATTAAACAAGTAAAGAACACTAACCCGGAGTCGACATTGTCGTAAATAGCGGAAATCGAAACAAAACTTGGCAAGAAAAGTCGAGAAGTCGAGGTTGGGGCGAGGGGGACGAAGCGTTTGAATGTTGTGAAATAAAACAATTGCCCCAATTTTCGTTTACTGAAACAGACCCGGACCACGAAAACCCGACCGCACCAGATGACGCGGCTGAGTCCTAGCACGCTGGGGGCTAGGCGCCTGAAGATCAGGGCGCAGACAGATGCGCGTCTGAGCAGCCCAGTACAGACTAAAGCAAAACAAACGAAACTCTAAAATCGATACACATAAAACAACACCTACTAAGACAAGCAAAATAACAATAACAAAGCAATTACTAATCAACATCGACAAAACACGCTCGATAATAAGACAAGCATCAGAATCACGCTTAACCTAAATGCTACATCCGGACGCGTAACAAAACAGTCTGAACCGAACTAGCCTAAACGAACTCTAAACAAATCTCAAATGCATAACTAACTAAAAATCAAACCCAAAACAAATAAGACAAACTCACAAAACAAAAACAAAAACTTTTAACCAAAACAAGTAAACAAACAGCAATTTTGCCCGAGGGACGTTAGTATCCCGGAGGCGCAACATTTTGCCCAAGGGACGTTAGTATCACGGAGGCACAACATTTTGGCCCGAGGAACCTTAGTATCCCAGAGGCACAACAATTTTGCCTGAGGGACGTTAGTATCCCGAAGGCACGGCAACAGCAGTTTTCGAGTGGATACTAACGCCCTCGAAGGAGTCTGATACCTCCACAGCAATTTTCGAGTGGATACCAATACCCTCGAAGGAGTCTGATACCTCCACAGCAATTTTCGAGTGGATACCAATGCCCTCGAAGGAGTCTGATACCTCCACAGCAATTTTCGAGTGGATACCGACGCCCTCGAAAGAGTCTGATACCTCCACAGCATTTTTCATTCGAGAGGAGACCGACGCCCTCGAATGGTTTATTTTGTCCTAGGGATCGGAGCATCCCCGAAGACAGCTGCTCGAGTGGAGACTGACGCCCTCGAGCAGTTTAGCAACAACAATTTTGTCCTAGGGGTCAGAGGCATCCCGAAAGACAGCCTTTCGAGTGGAGACCAACGCCCTCGAATGGTTCTTTTATCTCATTATTGTTTTGTCCTAGGGGTCAGAGGCATCTCAAAAGACAGCTACTCGAGAGGAGACTAACGCCTTCGAGTAGTTTATCTCATTATTGTTTCGTCCTAGGGGTCAGAGGCATCCCGAAAGACAGCTAGTCGAGTGGAGACTAACGCCTTCGAGTAGTTTATCTCATTTTGTTTCGTCCTAGGGGTCAGAGGCATCCCGAAAGACAGCTACTCAAGTGGAGTCTGACGCCCTCGAGTAGCCTATCTCATTTTGATTTGTCCTAGGGGTCAGAGCATCCCCAAAGACAGTTGTTCGAGTGGAGACTGACGCCCTCGAACGTTTTATCAAGGGTTCACAAGCATCCTGAAAGGAACATTTGTTTAAATAAAGGCAAACACATAAGAGCGCTCTTTGCACGTACGCTTAACGCGTCACCTACACAGTAAAAACATTTAAAAACTAAAATAAACCGTTTAAAACAAAACAAAGAAGACAGCAAGACATAGTCTCAACACGTAGTCTCAACAAAACCGTTTAAAAAAACAAGAACGAGACATCAAGCAACGGCCTGGGCCCAAGCAAGCAACCACAAGCGAAGACGTCAGGTATGATTTCTAAGCTATGGCTGGCGAGTCTCAACACGTAGTCTACTGGACTTAAAATGACCCGACCGGACAGCCATCTGGTCGTAATCTTCGATTGACCTGGGCGGCTATACTTTGACTTTTGCCTTGTCCAAGCCTCAGTCAAAGTGGGGGCTTCTGTAGACACCCAGATTTGGACCTGGTGGCTATAGAAGTGTCCA